>CM073469.1:14310000-14910000 GCA_037074535.1 Gleditsia sinensis | reverse complement strand
CATTTTATTAATTAAGAACCAGGATCTTCATCTGACCCATTAGCGAACAGTATCCAAGAATACTACTAATAGGGTTCAATGGGAAGGAGGTGTCGGCATGGACTACTTTATTACTTTAAGGCCATAAGAACCAGAAGTGGTAGATAGAGATGTTTTTGTAAGATTAAATTGACCTATATATGAATTTAGAACACCAAATAGCTAGATTGATAGATTAGAAGCGTACCTCCCTTCTCTATAGCTTCCACACAACAGGTGACTATTCAATGGCAACTCCCTTTTCTCCAACTTCCACACAACATGTGACTAGTCGATGGGCAAGGCCAAAGAACAAATTCTCATAAGAGTGAAAGTGAAGAGAGGATTTAACTAAATATATAATAAATTGTTAAGACTCTTTCATCACAGGTTTAATAAGGTTAAACACATATACTGTATCGCCCAACCAAATTAAAACAAAATAAGATTTGCACATTTTATAAATAGTGATCACAAAAATTATTGGATCTTATGCAAGTCCATTAACCGGAATCATATAAAAATCCATTTTTCATAAAACACAAATTAAAAATACCATTAATAGAAGTTCACAGATTAAGAAAACTCTTACAGAGTTTAGGATAAATATTGGCTTCAACCCAGTAATTAAATCCCATGACCAAAAAAAAAAAAATCTTGTCTAGAATCATTTTAATGAAGTTGCACTAGGTTCCTTTAGCTCTAGCATGATCCCAAATATAGTGAACGATAGTTTCTTCAACCTCATGATAGAGGGGGGAGCCACTACAATCTACCTAGCGGGTCTAGCGCTGGTGAGCAGTAGGCCACATGAAGATATGAAGGCGTTGCGAACCATATCTATGCCATATCTTCCTCCAAACCACCTATTCCAAAACTATCACGCATTGACGTTGCAAGAGCCAACGATTGTCGCCGAGCACCACAATTTCGGTAAATATCAGGCAAAGCCAGTTCAGAAGCTTCTTCAGTATCCAATCTATTGATCTAACATTGCCCAAGTGGTGGCCGTAACCGTGGCCAGTTCGAGTTCCAAAAATGCACTCTTTCCATTAAAAAAAACTTCCCACCATAGATTGTCTAAAAAGATAGGCCAGAGTTACACTGGATGCCTTCAGAGGCGTGAGTCATTTTGGGACACATTGGATTGATGCAGTCAGTTTATTTCTCTTCTATTCTTGCCAATGAGACTTGAACCGATAAACTGGAGACACATTATTATCTGGCGGTTGACATAATGAACTCAACGATAATCCTCTTGACCACCCCACATAAAGTCTCTTAGTGGGTTTTCAATTTTATTCACTTTTCTCGTTAGAAGCTTGCAATTATGTGGATCCTGAGGGAACTGCCCTACATGGGTTTAGGGATGGGGAAATTTCTTACTCGTGGGGATGGAGGTAGGGGTAAAAATTTTCTCCCATAGAATGTAGGGACGAGGATGAAGACTATACCTCGTGCCACGCTAGAATTTAGCTATATTGAAATTACTAAAATATTTTTAATTTATTTGAATTACTTTAGTGTATTTATGACTATATTCGTAATTATATGTTTATAATTTATGCTAATGAACTCTAATGTATGTTTATTTTTTGGGACATATATGAAACTATTTTTTTTTTTTTGAAAATTATTATAAAAATTTAGAAACATGGAATTCTCTGTGGATTCCTCTACCTTTGTAGAGAATGAAGATGAAAATGTCTCTCGTCGTAGGGAATGAGGAGGCAAGAGAATGGCAGGGAGTAGGGCCAGGGAGCAGGGATAGGCTTCACTCCCTACTCCCCACGCTCACCCTTTCTTGTTGTTATCCAAAGTAAAATGTGATGAAAATGGTCGTCCATCACTTTGCCATGTATAATTTGCACCCAAATAATGTGACAGGCATTGTTGCCTCCACTCACTTAGCAAGATTGGACCTTGTCAATAATGTGATGAAAATGATCATTCATCACTTTGCCATGTATAATTTGCACACCAAATATTTACCAACATTGTTGGAAAGGGTCGAGGATCACAAGCCAACTCATTTAAATCATATATTAGGTGGAGTTGAGTTTGTAAAATTATGTCCAAATGAATTATTTTATTTAACTTTCTAGATAAGATAGGTTTGGACAATTTAATTCATAAAAAATATAAAAATAAAAAAGAATCAAATAGATCATAACGGATCAATATGTGATTCAATCTATTTAAGTTTAATTTTTATTAGATATTATAATATTGTTTAATATATATATATATATATATATATATATATATATATATTATTGAAAAAAATTTAACTTAATTCAACTTAAGAGTATTTTAATAAAAAATAATTTAAAAAATAAGGTTGTTTAACCTATTTATAAAAAGGCTCACAAATCAACCTGCTTAACTCATAATTTAGGTTAGTACAAGTTAGTCTGACTTGTTTCACAGTGCCAACTACAGCCATATTTTACTTGACATTATTCAAGTAATATATATATATATTAATTATTTAAAATATTGAATTTTTTTATGGTCAAAATGTGGAAATTGAAGATACCAAAATAAAAATAAAAATTTCAATAACTTTTTAAATCTGACCCATGACCTTTTTTGCCTAACCCTAGATAAACCTAGTAATTTTTACAGGAAAATCCAAATCAAAAGCAAAGAATAATAACTTGAAACGTGGGGGCAACGTGGGAGACAAAAGCAGAAATACGAAGGCACAGAACTTTTTCGATTTTTTTTTTTTGATAAAGAAGACGGAGAACTGAAACAGAGAAACGCAGAGACACTCGATTAAGGAAAACAAAATCCGGGAAACAGAGACAGTTAGAGAGAGAGAGAGAGAGAGAGGCGGGTGGCTGCAGTGTTGGGTGTCATGGCGGAGATATTCCTGTGGCTTTTGTCGTTTTTCTTAATTTTGGCTCTGCTTTGCATTCTCGGTTATCAGGTAAAAGTCAACCGACATTCTTGAATTCCCATGTTTATTGTTGGCAACTACAAATTTACAATGACCCGTTTGAGGGTGAATTCAATTTGTTTCCCGAATCTTTGTTTGGGTTATTCTCTGGACAACAATAATCGTGAATGTTGATTTTAATAATTTCATGTAGTCGTAATTAACCAAAGTGACAGTGCTTAAATTATGCTCATGTCTTTTGTTTATTAGTTTGTTTCTGCTTTTCCTAATCAGGCAGTTTTGTTACCATTCAATAATTTCCTGAAAAAGAAACCCTTTCCGATGGATAAATTCATATAATGAGCATATTAGGACATGAGTTTCGATCTTATTTGTAGAAAATTCACTTCATAATTAAGGAAGCTACTGTCTTGAATGATACTATCTGGTGCTGGAAATATTTTCTTTTTCAGGTAATTGCCAAGAAGCATGGACATTTGACACAAATACACATACAATTTAATTTATTTTTATGTAATCTGAAGAGCGAGTATGAGTATCTTGTACGTGTCGAAGATGGACACGGCTCGTTTTGTTTGTGACCGTGCTTTATAGGATAATTGTTAAAGAAGCTTCTTTTTCTTCTATATGACTATGCATATATGATATTATGTGCATATAAAATGCATTGTGGAGAATTATTGAGAATGACAACCCTGTACTTTCTTTAGATCTCTGGGAGAGTTTAGTTAACGCAGCCTTAATTTGATTCTCACAAATTTTAAGTATCAGATTCTTTATTGATCCTTAGCATGCCTTTGAAGATCAAGAACCATCATTCAGAACTTAGTTCTTTTGGGATTTCAGAACTTAGCATGCCTTTGAGAGATAATAACCATCATTCAGAAAGATTATTTTTCTTTTCTCTTCGTTGAAGATTAAGAACTTAGATCTTTTAACTTAATTGAGTAACATATATTGTATTTTCCCACTCCTGTTGGAATCACGGGGTTTTAGGGTGATTTTCAATCATTGTTCTAGGTGTTTGAGATTGAATTGAAATTATTTATGAATCTTCACTTGACAACTTAAACTTTTGAGTTGAAATTGACATTTGCATGGTATTAGGGACTCGAGTCTAGAGTTCGATCCTTGTTCTCCCCTGCCATTGTCTTAATTAAAAATAATTTTCTTCACAAGTTATGATAGACTTGTATTTTGTCCACATTTCAAGTTTAATGGGCTAGTGTGAGGGAGTATATTAGAGATTATAATAAAACTATTCATGGGCATTCACTTAACAATTTAAACTCGTGAGTTAAAGTGATCCTTGATATTAAGTTGTATTTATTTCTAGTTCCTTTACTATTCATCTTCTGCTATTGTTCTAGGGTGTTACACCCTCTTTTACATCTCCACTTTTATCCATAGAGCTTCACTATTCCTCTCCCATAATTGTTCCTAAGCAGTTTCCATGTCTAACAAAATGCTTCTTTTTTAATGAACCATATTCATGTGCATCAGATTTGTATAAATTGAATCAATATTGGTATATAATAGATACTCTTTAATGTAAATTGTTGAAATTGTTCTATTGATAAGTTCAAATTATGGTTTTCTTGGGAATGCCGTTCCTTCTATACCTCCTCTGTGAGGTCTCGCTCCTTTCATTTCCTCTTCAACGGGATATGACCCTTTTAGTGGCTATCGGACTGTACTTAGGAGCTTCGGTTGAAGTGATTAATAACTTGAGATAGAATTACATATTGTTAGCTTTGAATGGACCCTTCATATTTTTATATTCCTTTCCATATATAATTGGAAGAGAACAATTTTTTCAAAAAATATTTTACTTATGAGTTTAACATCCCAGATTTTTTTTCTTGGCAGCTTATATTGTTGGTGGATCTAGAGTTTGATTATATCAACCCTTATGATTCAGCCGCTCGGATAAACCAGGTTATCTTGCCAGAGTTTATCATCCAAGGGGTCTTATGCTTCATCCTTCTTATAACAGGACACTGGTTAATGTTCTTGCTGTCTCTCCCTTACCTGTATTACAATGTGACATTGTAAGTTTTTCTTCCTTACCATCTCAAACTGTTTGTCTTTGTTTTATCAATTAAGTCATTTTTAACTATCTGATCTCATATATTTTCATGGTGAATAAATAAAAGAGTGAATAGTTGTTTGGTCCTCAAAAGATAAAATTATTCTCAATTTGGTCCTTCAAAGTTTTACTTTCTCAATTTAGTCCTTCAACAAATTTATTTATCTAATTTAACCAAAGATCTTGCATAATTTAGGTGAATACATGGATTGGGTAAGTTCTTGGTTTGATCAATGAAGCAAATATGTTAATTTCTATGAACGAGGTTAACATGAGGACACTTTTAAAGAGGAGATAATTTTTGAAAGATTAAACTGAGAAAGTAAATCTTTGTGGAATCAAATTTAAAAAACATGTTTCTTTTAAGAATAAAAAAAGAGATATTCACTCTAAATAAATAAAAGAGCAATTTTTTTTGCATGTTTTATTGGATACTATAGGAATTGTATTTTCAGACATTAGACAACCTGATAAAATTAGAAAATTTTCCTTAAGTTCTTTATTGTGAAGAATGTAGGACGGTGTGCATATGTAGCAGTTAAATTGTAATTGAATCATTTATGTCCTTTGAGTTGTATAAAATCTTGGTTTTCAAGTCCACATGCCAAAACTTGATACTTATTTCTATCATCGTAAGTTTAAAGATTTTCAGTAGGATTCTCAATCTTCTTATCTGGAGCATTTCTATGACACAATCTATGTATACTAGAACTCTTACTCCTTGTTTGCTGGGGAAATCACATTACAAGGACCCTAAAGCACAATATTCCTAAGAGGAAAATATGAAAGAGCTTATATTACTCTCTCTCTCTTAAATTAGATTCACTTTCCTTGAGATTTTTGAAAATTATACTCACACCTCCTATAGTTTCAATATGAGACGAACTAATACAGTAAGCTCCCTCTAGTTTTAAGATAATTAAAGTAATCTCCCTTATTTTAAGTGTTTATTAGCTTTAATTTGACTTTTGGTGATTTTTACTACATTGAATTAGGTTATTTATAAATTTCTAGGAGGAAAAGTACATAAGTTATAAGCTTTGTTAAGATGTCAACAATTTCATGAATGGAGGGGAGGTTTTCATCTAAATTGAAAATAGAGGTGTGAGCGTAGATTTCAGAAGTTTCAGGGTGAATGTAATTTACTTTTGTTTTTTGGTTAAAATGTGTAAAAATTTTAACATATTCAAAGGGTTGATATCCAAGATGCTAGCTAAGTGGTTTTGACCAAGGCGTCCTTATTTTGGTAAGTGGAAAGAACTTACATAAGATGTTCATCATCTTGTTCTTCACTGGAGTAGATGGCAATTTGCTTGCAGCTGCTTTAAGAGGTGATTTTAGGGTACAAAAATGAATTTTAGGTTCTTAATTAGGTGAAATTGTGAGTTTTATACCGATTCAGGGATAGAAAAGGTTGGTCACTTAGAGCTATGCAGTGTCTAGAATGGAATGAATATGTGCATGGGATTCTAGGATCCAAAACATTGTTTGAATGGGTGGCTTGATGGCTTGCAGTGAAAGAGATTAAGGTTTGAATGGTGAAATAGAGGATGTTGACAAGGACAGCAAATATGGAAGAAGAGAGAAGTTTAAAAGGTTATTCAATTGTTGTGAACAGTGGCCAATACTGTAAATTGCATATAGATGAATGGTTTACAATACCGTAAAAGAAATCTTCCTGAAGACCAAATTTTTCTGTTTGTATAATGAAACATAGTTGTAGGTTTGTAAGACATTTTACTTTTATTTATGAAACAAGAGCTTTCACAATTTTTTATTTATTTATAGAAAATGAAATTTTATTAAGAAAGGAGAGAAGTACAGTAAAAGGGCAATAAGATATCCTCCTTAAGAAGACTACTAAAAGACAAGATTAAAAAAAAAAATAAGAAAACAAAATCAAAACTAAACATGCAACACAGTAGCCAATCTCTTTGTAAATCCATAATGATGACTCTCTTAAAGAAACCATGAGCCGAACACCAGAGTGAAGCCATAAACCTTATCCTACCCCATAACATATTCATAGACATTGAGCATTCTTGAAAAATTCAAGCATTCCTCTCCAACCAAATACACCACAAAACAGCTACAAAGTTGTACTATATTTTTTCTTTCCAAACCCTTTAAACCTTATTGACAGAAATGCCTCCAAAGTATTAGGACATACCCAATTTTCTCTATATACACCGAACAACCTACTCCACAAAACTTCAGCATCCTGACAATGTAAGAAGAGCTGTGCAGCTGATTCAGCATTGTTTATATACATAATATAAATACTGGGAGAAATAGCTGTTTGAGGCCTTCATATATGCAACAAGTCATTAGTATTAATCCTACTAAGTACAGCAGTCCAAACAAGAGCTTTCACAATTATGCGAGTCTACTAAAATTGTTAGGATTCTGAATACGGTAACTGATTTGAGGCATAAACTTGAAATTCTTGAAAAGACACTTAGGACTGAAACCAGAATCATGATGAAATTCTTTGAAAAAGTGTCGCATGATATACGAATTCTGCTGACAATCAGATTTATTCTGAAGACACAGAAAGACTCTTGTTTCATAGTCAAAAGATTAATTAGAAACTCATTTAATCTAAGACTATAAAAAATTGGGTTTCTGTTGGAGTCTGACTTTCTAAAACAGACAAACTAAATATATTTTTGAATATTACAGCCAAAACAGGAGAAATTACAAGATATAGAACCCCACAAAACAGCAACCAGAATTCAGGAATTGTAGAAAGGAAAAATTACAGCCGCTAACAACAAACAGTAATGCAGAAATAAGAAGAGCAGAAAAGAAAATGCAGCAGTAAAGGTTTCTGACACTACAACAGTCAGCCTCTCCCAGTTCTAAGCCAAATTTCCCATGACCTGTCCTCTTCTCTTCCAGACATTAATATCTCCTTCAAACTGAGTTACCTTCCATTCCCTCCCTTCCACGTCACCCAACCCCCTTATTTCCTCACAAGTCTGTTTTCTTCTTTCTACTAAATACCAGCAGGGGCTTGGGCCCATTAACTTGGACTCTGCATTCTGCCCTTTTTGGGGATAAACCTTAGTGATAGGTGGAAGCCCAAGGGGTTCAACGGTTGCATACCCTTGAAACTTTTGTCTCCATTGAATGTTCATTGAATCAAATCAATCAATGACTGGGATGTGTCAGAAATCTCAAATTTCTGAAAGACAGAAATAATTTGGAGACGGCCATTTAACTTTTCTACTTTCTTGCATTAGGATCCAGGAGGTTCAATTTCCTGATCTGTTTAAGACATATAGGCTTTTTGTCCATTTAAATGATCTATTGGCACGAAAAAGGATACTTTCAGCTTAGATTTTGCTCCTATTATATTGGATGATCATTTTCAGCTGGGTGTTTCAAGAGAATCTTTGAGACTTTTTCTTTACCATTTTAGTATGTGGTATTGGGTATTGACATTCTTGGTATTAAAACAACTTTTATTTATTTGGTCATATTTTATAAAGTAAATTACATTCTCCACTCCTGAGGTTTGTGAAAATTACACTCACACCCTCTCTAGTTTCATATTGAGACAAGAACCTTCTTCAAAGTTTATAAATCCTACACTTACACTCCCTCAAATTTTTAAAAAATTACACTAACTCTCTTACTTTAAGTTTTCATAATCATTAATTTGACTTTTGATGATGTGTATTGAATTATTCTATTTATGAGTTTTTAGGAGGAAAAATGCATAAAGTATAGGGTTCATTAAAAATTCTGTGAATGAAGGATAGGTTTTCATATAAATTGAAACTAGAGAGGGTGTGAGTGTATTAAGCACAAAACCTACACCTTATGTGGCAGTCTTTTCACAACTACCTTCTGAGGCACATACATTGACTTGTCAGCTCAATCTCTGATTTTCCAAGATAAATGCCATGCTATGTTGACCTTTTACTAGATTAGTAAGTCACAATTTGGATTATGGACTATCCCTTCTGTTTTCTTTTTTTAGAATTTTAGAATTTTTGTCCCAGATGATATGAAACTAAGTAAAATATCAAAATTTATATCCTTCTTTGTCATACTTAACTACCACCCATCTAGCAATCATTATAGGTAGTGCCCATAACTATCTGGCTTGGCATGCATAATTTCTGCAGATAAAGGGAATGGTACCCTGGTATTTCACCAAGGCCAGATTTTGGATCCCATTTAAACATAATGGGTGTTAAAATATGGAAAGCAAGAGTTAGGAGGAAAAAGGAGGGTCCAAACAAAATATGTAATTGAAAGACTCAATGACAATGTGTGCAACCCTGATCTCTCAACCTTTATTTATATTGATACTATGACCACACGAAGACAATTATGCAATTATACCCTTTACTTTTGGAGCACTACAGTCTAGAAGGAACTCTTTTCTTAACTTACAAGACTTTTTGGGGTAATTGACCGAGGCCACATTTTGGGGATAAATTCCGTTAAAGCATAATGGGAAACAGTAATCTGGCATTTCACCAAGGCCATATATTTTTTGATAAAAGAAATATATTAGAAGAAGAAAAGAGAACAGTACAAGTAGTGGGAGGATAAGCTATTCTCACCAGAAAACCAGAATAAAAAACTGTTACAAATTCAAGAAAAACAAGCCCTGTGAATCTAATCAGTGAAGAAGGGCTACCCAGTCTCTTTGCATATATGAAAAAGTGACTCCCTTAAATAAACCGTGTGCTGAACACCGAAGAGAAGCCATATACACAATTCCGTCCCATAACAGATGTAAACAGAAAGAAATACCCTTAAAGAGGCAAGCGTACCTTTCCAACAACAAATCCATAAACCACACATTGCCACAAGATATTGCATTCCTTCTTCTTACCAAACCCTTGAAAATGAATTTGAAGAAACTGATCCAACAAACTAGGAGTCTCCCAACTCTCCCCAAGACCATATATTTGTCTCTCCCTTTTAGACTATCTTTTAATCTTGACAAAACTTTATAAGCAGACATGCCTTTAAGTCATGCTCACAGGCATATTACCTTGATTTCAGTTTTGAGATTAATGGGAACCTTGAAATCATTGTCAAATTTCAATAACCAATCTGTCTCAAAGCCAAATTAATGGTTCCATGTTGAAATATTAGAAATTAAAGAATGGAACAGTTCTTCCAAAAACTAATTGACATTATCTACATTTGTATTGCACATTTCAATTCCAGCATATTACTACAACTCATATAACTTGGAAGCTCATCATCAGGTACATCAGAAGGCAACACTTGATAGATGTTACTGAAATCTACAATCAGCTGAAGCGGGAGAAAAATCGGCGATTCTTTAAAGTTGGATATCTTGTTCTACTATTTTTGTTTTCAGTGTTCTGGTATTGTGATGAGAAACTTATCCTTTTTAAATTGTTTTGTACTCTCTTAAAGGAAAAGTTGGTGAATATTCTCTCCTTTGATTGTGTTTCAGGTTGATATGGACCATTACTGAGGATGATGATTAACTGGTGGCTCACCTTCCCTGCCATCTGTAAGTTTCCAGTACTCTTAGTGTGCTTGAACAGCCCATTCAAAGAAGTTACACCTTTGTATATATATGAGTAAATTAAATTCTCGGAAGGAAGTTTCTGGTGGAGAGCTTTATTATTTATGAATTTACTTTTATTTTACACAATTAAAGGATAGTCATCAACCTGCTTGTATTGACAAGTCTTGGAACTGATCCATGAAGAATTGCAAATAACTTCAATTGACATTTTTGCCTTCAAAACTGGCAGTTATTGCATACAGTAGTTGAGTGGTATAGTCATAATCACCTTTTGTTCTTTGATTGACTAGATCCAAAATTCACTTCAAATATCACAAGCTAACAAATTATCATTGTTGGAAGGAGCAAGAGGGATATTTGTCAAAGAGAGGAATTTTTTTGAACTCTCAAATTTTTTATTTTTATGTAACTGACCTCACCTAATGGGAAAATGTTTAGTTTATTGTAGTCGTCACCGCAAATTTGTAATTTTCACTCTTGCTTGGCTTTCTTGACTTGCTTTCAACCACATAGTAGGGAGGGTATATATAGGCATACTAGTTGACCTTTTAATATCTAGTTACATGAATCACTATTTTTTTTGGGTCAAGCGTGAATCACAAGTTAATATACTATACTTGAATCTTACTAATCTAGATACATGAACTAAATCATTCTACGTACATAGAAAAATATTGAACTTGGATATCTAGAAAATATAAAATTACTAATTCCAACACTCCCCCATAACTTGAAATTTTCTTCATATCTCCAATTCTTGAGTGATGTCATCTACAACTTTCAAGTGTCATGGGTTTTACTTAAGGCACTTACCTTAGCACTCCTCTTCTGCATGCTATTCACTGCTCTAGTCGATGAATAATTTCTCTCATCATTAATGGTCACGAACACCTCTTCCTCTTCTTTGTTGGTCATGAGTCCTCCTTGGCTCTTTTCTCCTCCATCATCTTTGGAAGAGGACTTGGCCTTGTGGGCTTGCACCGAAGACTAATCTTGTCTTCTCCTGAATTTATCTTCTTGGGCTTGTAGTCCACCCATTACTTGTTCAATTCTCTAAGTTTAATTCTTTTGACTCAATACGCAAACAACATAATCAAAATTTGAAGTCAAGAAAAGAAGATCTTATCAATCACACAAACATTTTCCATTTCTTCTTCGTACATCTCTATTTGATTCACAACAGACCCTAGAAAAATAATCCGAAACTGACTTGGATTTCTTCATTGCTTCAAATTCCAAGCTTGCTTTGTGGTAGTGGCATTAGCCACCTTCTTAAACATCAATTCATTCAAACCTGGGTGGACGGTGGTGAGGACTTGTTGATCCTTCTTCCATATCTTTGCTGAAGCATCCTTCTCATTTTGAGGTTGAACATACCCTTTCTCCACAATCTCCCAAACATCTGGTGAGCCAAGTATATTCATAGACACCAATTGAAATGGATACCATCCATTACTCGCCATCTCCCAAAATTGTGACTCAAGCTCCAATATCACTTTGTTGGAAACAAGAAGAGAGATATTTCTCTATAAGAGGACGACGACAACAACAACAACAACTAAGTCTTTTTCTATTAGGCGGAGTCGGCTACATGGATCAAACAAGAAGAGAGATATTTCTCTATAAGAGGAATTTCTTTGAAATCACAATTTTCTAATTTTCTCTCTTGCTTAGCTTTCTTGACTTTTACTTTCTACCACAAAGTACAAAGTACAACGGGTATATATATACAGAGGTGGATCTACATGCAATGGGGTGGGGGCAATTGCCCCCACAAGGTAAATTTTTTTTAATTGATATATGTGGTAATTTTTTCTTTGCCTCTACAAAATTTTAGATATTGTCCCCACATGCGATGAGTACCCCATTGACCCACCTAGTAAATTTCTTTTTTGTTAAATTGAATCTAAAAATGAGTTGTACCCCCCCCCCCCAACAATATCAGTCTCTCAACTTCTCCAACACTCAACCTTTCAACTCCCTTCAATACTCTTTCTCCACTCTAAATTAGTTTTTTTTAATAAAAATATTTATAAACTATTTCTTGCCCATATTAACTAAAATTTCTAGATCCGCCCTACACTAGGTTGCCCTTTAGCATCTAAGTTACATAAACCATACATGAATCAAACTAATCTCCATACTTGAGCTAAAGCACTCTAGCTACATACATAGCATTGAACTTGAATATCTAGAAAATATAAAATTACTAATTCCAACAATGATGTCATTTTTTTTTTATGAAAAAAAGTTTAAGGTAAGAGGAGGCTACTCTATTCCGAAGTCAGAGTATACTACAAGCTTCAGTGAGAACTTTCAGATCACCTACCAAGAATGACTGCTATCAGTGAGAATCGAATTTAAACTGTATCAGTCAAGAGTTTTGATCCTTACTCTATTGTCAACAGTGATATCATTCTATAAATACTATAGAATTCCCTGATGTCTTAATGATCTAAAATGTTAAATCCTAGATTTCCTTTCCCTATATCAGCTATTGGTAGGTCCTTGTTGACTCTGATATCGTTTCTTTGATATATATGCTCAGGCTAGGTGATAGAGTGGGATAACGACTTCCAGGTAATTGAAACTTTTGGCTTGTAATTTTACGTTCCTAAATAAACTATTGTTATGTTGGTCAATATTTCAGGTTATTTGCTCTTGTTCTCAAATTTTGATCATAATTTTTTCCTAATATAATTATTGAAACCACGTAAGTTATGAATTTTGTTCAAATGACATGCTCTTTATTTTCCCATATTAATTTCAATTTTGGATGAAATTTATTATTTCATATACTTAAAATATTTGGTTTTCTACTGATGGGAGTTGATTCAATTGATAAGAATTAAAGTATTTTTCTTGTAAAGTTTAGATTTGATTTTTGTTACCTATAATTCTTTTTGACAGGCGATTTATAATTACCATTGTAACCCAAAGACTTGTGGCATAGTTAGATTTTGGAATGGTTTGTTTTCCCTATACCAATAAAAAAGAATGTTTGTTTTCGTGTGAGATCAGGGGTGAAAACATGTTGGGGCTGTCTATAGCAGGGCCATCCAATTCCAACGTGTTACCACTATGCATTTGGAACACCAAAAACTTGAGAATTTAATTGAATTAATTTTTCTTTTAACAGGGCCATTCATTTGATTACACTTGTTTGGAATGCAACTTAAAATAGAATTTAATATTTAAAAATAAAAATAAAAATTTGTAAATTTAAAGTATACAAAATTAAACAAAACCAACTAAATCAAATTAAATTAATTCAAAATCGAAAAAATTGATATTGGACTGTTTAAATTATTTTTTCTTAAATAACAATTAAATGGTTTGGTTGATTGAAAAAACAGTTTATGATATGTATATATATATATATATATATATATATATATATATATATATATATATATATATATATATTATATTTTAGATTTGTTTTTCAATAGACTATGCATTGGATGTTATAGAGCTGCTTTGAAACAATTGCCATTTTTTGCATTGATGTTTAGCACAAATTTTATGTTGACAAAGAATTAAGGCAAATGTACTACTTTTTTTTTTATGGAAATATATAATTGTACGCCAATGTGTTATTACTAATTCACGTGAAAGCCAAAGCAAATCATCAAATAATCCTGTTGTGATTAACCTGCTATTTGTGCTCCTCTTCTCTTGTGATTTTTGGGCTTTTTTTTTTCAAAGGACATCAAGTTATTTTTGTGTTTGGAGCTAATAAATTTAGTACACTGGAGAAAACCCACTATAACATCCAGAGTCCATTGGTAGAAAATTAACTATGACACAGATCAAATAAAATCTTTGTATGCCTACTTGATAAAAGAGCAGAAAAATAAAATGAAATGGAGTGATTACCAATTTACCATTTCCAATTTATCTTCTTAATTTTCATTTGTTTCTAATAGATTGCAAATAATGTAAATCTTTTAAAACAAAATCATTATCAATAATTTGAGTACACGGATGAGTGAAATTAAAGGAAAAAAATAAATATTTTTATTATTTGGTCTCATTAAGCTATACTAGACAATTTTAACAAGGTAATTAGTTAGACAGCTATCTTGGGATTTCAGCTGGGAGCAAAAAAAAAAAAAAAAAAAAAAAAACCTGATAAACCAAATTAAATCAATTATTTATGGGTTTGGTTCTTCTGACTGAAATTAAATTGATAGGTCCAAATTTTTTTGTTTGATTTAGTTGAGTTTCAAAAAACGATCAAATCGAGCCGGCATCCCTAATACAAATTTAGTCAAAATTTAAGCATGTCTCCCCCGCGTTGATTATTGTATTTTTCTTGGGGTTGCTCATTGATACTCTTTAGTCCCTTTTTTAGACTCAAATTGAACTAATTATTTACTAAATATTGGATATATTCAATTTTCTTCAAATGATTCAACTTAAATAAACTAAATAATTTTTTAAATAATTGAAAATTAGTTTGGTTTAGTTGATTTTTATTTTATTTTTTAATTTTTTTAATATAAGCCTAATTAGTTTAAATTATAATTAGTTAAGGCTTATGTTTATAAAAAAAATTGAATAAAAATACGATTTTAATATTTCAAAAAATTATAAAAGTAAGATTTTTAATCCAAAATTGAATATTTAATAAATAAAAGTAACAAACACATCTTCTAAATATATATCTAAATATAAATTATGAAAAAATGTGTAGTGATTAATTGGTTCAATACTTGTTTTTCAATCACAAATAAAACCAATCCAGTCACTTTTCACTTAAAAAAACTGAAATAAATTAATTTTTTTTTTCATGATTTGACTTGATTTGGTGTGTTCCCTATAGATCATTTTGAACACCCCTGCTTTACTTCCCTATTTCACGTTTTAAAGCTCTCCTCTTTCAGTATTAGATCTCGCCAAAACAGAGCTTGAATATTGTTCAGCAACAGTCTGAATCCAGGGGCGGATCTACGTGCAAGGTGGTGGAGGCAATTGCCCCCACAAATTTTTTTTTTTAATTAATATAATTGATATTTTTTTATTTATCCTCACAAAAATTTAAATATTGTTCCCACAAAATAAATACTCCATCATTCTATTTAGTAAATTTTTTTTATTAAATTAAATTTAAAAATAAATTGTACTCCATCACAACATTATTCTCTCTATTCAATACTTTTTCTCCACTCTAAATTAAAAAAAAAATTAGTAAAAATATTTAATTAAATTATTTTTAATAAAAATATTTATATTTCTTGCCCCCACAGATTAAAATTTCTGGATCCGCCCCTGTCTGAATCTCTCTCTCTGGGTAATAATCCGAATCTCTTTGATATGGCCATTTTTGGGCCATTATCCAACATATTCATCTTCCAAACATGAAGTACCAATCATATGAGGAGCCATCCTGCCAAGAAAATAGTGGTACAAAATAGATTTAAATATAAATAAATATTCCAATTTTTCCCTGTTGGCATATAATAATTTTATGGTTCAATTTTAATAACTAACTCGCTTATATTTTAAAATTAGGAAGTAACTCCTGTTCATAAGATGTAGAAGACTGTTAAAAGTAGGTCAATTAAGTAAAGATTTTGGTAGATTTTGATTAAGAAGATAATAATAATATATTATTAGTTATAATTTTTAAAATTGTGATATTTTTTACGGGTAATTTATTACATTAAAAGTTTTATTCAGTTAAATATTAAAGTCAATATGAGTCGCTTGGAAATAAAAAGAAGAGCTTTGCAATTATCCTTGGTAGGTTCAAATTCCCCTAACACAGAGTTTTATGTTGGCATGGTCAATACATTTTAAGAAGATTTTCTAGCATTTGATATTTTAAATGAGTTTTTATTTGTTTGTATGTAAATCTTGTCCTTGTATTAATTCTTAATGTGAGTATGGATTTGAAATGAAATCCCATGCATGTTACGAAGGTCGTGTTCGATAATATTGAAGTAATTTTTATTGCCACATTGATTATAAATGAAAAATTTTAAATCTTAATTTTGACAAAAAAAAAATTGTAATCCACTGTGTTTGCTTCTTCACATGTAACTATGTAATGCCAAATCATAGTTGTCCATATCAAACGATTTATGGTACCCCAATTATTCTTAAATATTTGCTCAAATCCTTGGAAAGAATTAGAAAGGAATTAAGAGAGGGAGGAAAAAAGAATATAACCAATAAGTCAATTGGTTAATAGGGTTAGAATATTCTTTAGAACTGAAAATTCAAGTTCAAATTCTTATAGGAATATAAAAAAAAAAAAAAAAACTAAAAAAACAAAGGGACATAGACCCAATGCTGAAGATAAGAAATGTTCAAGTTTAGTTACTAAAGAAATCCAATTTTCTACAAAAACAATTTACACAAGCGGCCATTTTCTCAGGCATAAAAGAAACATAATGTTATTTATGGTATGTAGAAGTAGGCATTTTTAGGTAAGCTTAGAGATCACATTAGTAAACTAATTATTTATGTTGAAAATCTAACTAAAAATGATATCAAACCCAATCTTGTTCAGGAGATAGCAGCAAATTAAAGGGTAAAACATGTTTCATCGACTTTTGGTTGCATTCCAATTTTTAAATTTTAAATTCTAAAATTTTGAACTTTAATTTTTAAATTTTAAATTATAAAACCTTAAGTCAAAGTTCAAAATTTAAAACTCTAAATTTTAAATCTCAAATATCAAATCTTAAAATTCAAACTCTAAATGTGCTTTTTTTTAATATTTTATTAAATTAAATATGTGTTTTATTTTTTTATATGTTAAAACTTTGTAGGAGTAATTTTAAAAAATTGTCAAACATTTCTACGAATAATAATATTAACTATATATGGAAATGTTAGATTCTCAGAAAAATAGTAAGACATTCATAAAAATATTTGCGAGGAATCAAATCTAAAAATGTTATATTCTTTTTTTAGAAATGTGCTCATTTTCAAAACTTCTTGATTTCGCAAAACTAAACTCCCTGTTAGTGATTCATGTGGACAAAGATAAGATATTAAAGTGGTTATATGCGGATGTAAAAAGGTACATAAACACGCTCATTGGTTTTTATAAGCACTTTTGTAATCCATGGAACAAGATAAAAGACAAAAAACAAATAGTAGTAATTCCTCAATCATATTGAACTGAGTCAATCTCTTTACATTTTGAATATTGATGTCACTTTTTACCTTACTTTCTATGATTACTGTTTTCACTTATGATGAAACTTATATAATAAAGGAATGTCACTATTGTAATTTTGTCGTCATAGACTTTATTAAGTTAGTTTAATAAGAATGAAAAAAAATGATAGAATTAAGTCAAAATTAAGAGATACCGAAGAGAAGGACATGATACTTATAGACAAATCCTTCAAATATATAATGAAAATTTTAATTATTCAATTTAATTTAATAGCTAGCATGTTCAAAATTTAAATTATCACTTTTCAAATGGTTGGAAGGTGAATTTTCAGTTATCAGTTTCTCAATAATGGGAAAGTCAATTGGACGTATGTTTGAGAATGGGCTCACTGCAGTTGGCATTTTTGTAGAGCTACCTTTCTATCATTCAATAGAGTTAGTATAAAAAGAAAAAGGAAGAGTAATCCATACAAGGGTAAATCAAATATAAAAATTAAAAAAGACGAAATGTTAAAGAATGAAAATGGTTTTCTTAAGCCTATGATCAAGAATCCAAAGAAAACACGTGAGAAGGTTTAAACCACTAATTATTTCCGAAACCATCCTTTCTTAGAATTTTATTGATGGCTTTTGCGTATAGAAGTTCTCGAATTAATGGCATAAGGCATCCAAACTTGGCTTCTGCATCATCCCCATTCTTTTGAGGCTGAGTAGCCATTAATTGATTGGATGTAATGACAATTATAAGTTTATATAACCAACCTAAAAAACTATTGTCAATAATAAATCATATACACATTTAGTTGAGTTTCTTTTTTATCACAAACTCCTTGTATAAAAAGATCTGCACATTTGTTCAATGGAAAAATATTAGGTTCACCGTGAAAGGACAAATTTTTATCCACCAATAATGTCCAGATTACGATATGTGATAAAAATAGTATTTTTTTTAAATTATTTCTATTATGTGTCGCAATTTAGACATCGTTGATGGACAAAAAATTATTCACCAGCAGTGAACCAAATATCAACTCTTGTTCAATAATGAAAAGATTTTAATTTATTTCACTTTACCTTCAACGTGGTATCAGGCCACCGACTATTTCTGAATTTTTATTTTATTTTTTTATCAGTTCTTTTTATTAGTCAAACACTCTAAAATTTTTTTCTTTTTTTCGAAAAGAATATCTTAGTTGAACTCGTTGAATAATCAACTCATTCTTAACCATCAGAGTTATAGACATATTATTGTCATCAGACTTGAAAATAATTCATCTAATTTTTTTTTTATCTACATCTAAATGAAAATTCGTTACTAATTTTCATTTCACCATCGTCGGGCTCCAATTATCACCTATGGCATCTTAGTTGGACTAATTAATCTGGCTGTATAACAACTAGTATCACAACAACCACTACTACTCTAATACAAAAGTCAGAAAGTACTCTTTTGCTAACTTCATCCTTGTATTAACTATCAATGTGTTAACATTTTTTATTTATTAAATTCTCAATTTTATCATTGTAGGCACCAGTTTCAAAGTTAATAAAAGCTTCACTAAATTGAAGCCAAAAGATGGTTAGCAATAGCATGTTACCAAAGTCTTTGAGGCAATTGCAAAGTGTGGGAAGAAAGTGATATGCAAGCGTAGTTCGAAAAAAGTGCAGAATTTTTATAGATGAAGAGCATGACAATAATATGAGTTATACTTTGCAATTAGGTTATGGATTGTATAGTCATATGAATTCTATCCTCTTCTAAGTCTTCTTGGTGAGTATCAACGTAGCTGATCTATCACATAAGTAAATATGTGTGTATATATAGACTAAAAAAGTTTCACCTTCTTGATTTTCTACAAGTGGCGCTACAAAATTTTTACACATTTTATAACTAAAATTTTTTTAACTAACAAGTGTCAACATCTTAGGGACTCTCTATTTTATAAATAAAAATAAAAATATTGCAATACCTAAAAAACAAAAATTTTGATTTTTGTAAAGAAATAATGAAAAATAAAAATCCAATCTAAATTATCAAAAAATTATTTTTTAAATAATACATTTTTTTTACTTTCATACATTGTTGTCAGGAGATATGGATCCTTTACTACGCTAGTAAACGCAACATTTGTGCTGCGTTTTAACTTTTTTTTTTAAAAATTTATTTTAAAGTTTAATTTAATTAGTTAAATAACTTTGATATTTAAAAAAATTATTAAAAAATTAAAATTTAAAGAAAATTAAACTTTAATTTTTTTTATGTTTCAAATAATTTAGTTTTAATAACAATTGATTTATTTTAATTTAATAAAATAACCAAAATATTTTAAAATTTTAATTTTTTTAAAGTTCAATTTTTTAAACATATTATTTAAAAAATTATTTTCTTTTTTAAAAATATTTTTATGTTAATTTTGTAAATAAAAATTTGACCAATTTATTTAACTACTCAAGAAATTTTAATTTATAAGATATACGAAAATATGTTAAATATAATTTTTTATTGCATTTTGAATTTTTTTATTATCTTTAATTTATTTTAATAATAATGAGTTGATTTCAATTTAATTAAATCATTAAAATCTTATAAAATTTAAAAGTAAAAGAGTCAATTGTTAATTTGATATTCAAATTTTTTTAATTTAATTTTATAAAATTTAAATTTTTTGGGCATATTACTAAAAAAAGTTAATTTGTTTTTATAATTATTCTTATGTCAACTCTATTAATAGATGCTTAATAAATTTGTTTAACTAATAAAAATAAAAATTTAATTAAATAAATTATACAAAATCTTAATTATAAAAAAT
The DNA here is from genome assembly GCA_037074535.1 of Gleditsia sinensis. NCBI lineage: Eukaryota > Viridiplantae > Streptophyta > Magnoliopsida > Fabales > Fabaceae > Gleditsia > Gleditsia sinensis. The sequence continues at coordinate 14,889,511 of CM073469.1, read as the reverse complement.
TAAAATTTTTTTAAATATTTATTAATATAATAAATCTGAAAATATATTTTAAAATAAATTAATCTTTAAAAGATTAAATTGATAAATTAAAATTTTAAAAATTTAAATTAAAAAAACATATAAAATATTTATTGGTATTAAGATAAATTAAAAATAAATTAAAAAAAGAGAGTCAAAACGTAGCAAAAATAATACTTTTTGGAAGCGCAACATCTTCTGTTGCGTCAAGGCATAGCAGAGGATTTATATTCGGTTGCCAGGTGATAAATAATATATTATTTTGTATACAATGAATAATAAATAAAATTTTTAAATTTTTAAAATAAATACTACATTATGTGAAGGCTTTTAGTGCCACATTTACTTCTTAAAATTTATAAATTATTTATTTATTATAAAAAAATTTATTAGTAATATTATAATTTTGTCAAAAATTTAAAGTTTAAAAATATTTAAGATTTGAAATTTAAAATTCTATATTTTTAAATTATTTATTTATTATTTAAATTTTTATCATAATATATTTATAAATGTTCAGAATTAAAAAAAAAAAAAACCATATTAAACCAATATAGTGGCAGGGTCACGCCTTGTAGACCCCGCCAATTTAAATGGCTGGGTTACCCAATATTTTAATTTTAAAAAATATCCTGTTGTCACGTGACAACCGTATATGAAAGTAAGAATATAAAAAAATAGTTCGTTATCTGAATTTTTTTTTAATAATTTAAATTGAGTTATTATTATTTTTGTATTATTTCCGTACAAAATCCAAAATCGTTTGGTTGGTGGCAAAGAAAAGAATGAAAAAAAATAAAAAAAAGAATTGGGAATGGAATGGAATAAAATGTAATGTTATAAAAAAAAATTACGTTTGGTACACAATAGAATGAAATAAAATGAAAAGTTGATAAAAAGACAGAAATATCTTTAAAACATAAAAATAGTAAAATAATATTATTTAAATTTAAAATTTTATTTAAAAATGAGATAAATAAAAAAATAATTAGTAATATATAATTTTTATTAAAAATATTAATAAAAAAAGTAAAAGTTATTTTATTTATTTTATTTATCAATAAAGAGCTTGTAATTTTTAATTTATTTATTATTTAAAAAAAAAATAATTTTGTTACACGTTGGAAGGAATACAGCAGTAAGCAGTAGAGTTCTCTTCTATTTAATCGCTTAGGAACCAAGCAAGACGAAAGCTCAAAAACAAATGAAGGGAGAGAAAAAAAAAAAGTAAAGCAAGGCCGAAAAGCAAGGATATTTTGAGGTTTTCAAACATCATTCCACGCCATTCTGACTTTTTTCATAGCTTTTGAGAGTCGGTGAGCATTATCTCCCTTAAATCAATTGCTTTTCATTGTAAATAATAATCTATCAACCAAACGTAATAAACTGATGGAATGGGAATGTAAATTCTCATTTCATCAGTTTATTTTTGCGTACCAAACGTCACATTAATATTTTTTTTACGAGTGGATTCACTACAATTTTTACACATTTTATAAAAAAAAAAATTTTGATACATGAGAGTAAAGGAACCTAAGACTGCAACCTAAATAAACTTTCCTCTCTATCCTCAAAATAATCCTTTACAGCCCTTTAGGAACTCTCTCCAGAACCATAAGGTCCATGCTTGGTGAATGTGCTCTTTTTGCTAGCCAATCGACCGTCCTGTTTTCTTCCCTCCACGTATGAGATAAGCTGACCGATCAGTCTTTTTCTATTATTCATTTAATTTGTCATACCAAATTAACAGACTTACTATAAGACTGTATGCATAAATTATATGTCTCTTTCGAGTCAGTTTCAGCTATAACATCTTTAAACCCTTTATTTCATACAACAAATAGCTTTTGTAGAATACCCCACAGCTCCCATAAATTATTACTACAAAAATTAAAAAAAAATGCTAACTAATTAACAAACATGAGCACTTTGAAAGTTTTTCATATTTTATAAATAAAAATAGGCTTAAATATTTTTAATTCTTTTATTTTAGCACTTACATATTTTTAATCTCTTTATTTTAAATTTAGAAGTCTTAACCTCTCTATTTTATTAATCATGTAAAAATATTTTCTTGGAGAAACAATTTTTATGCAATTAATAAAAATAAAAAAATTAAATCTAATAAATTTAAAAAATATTAAAATCATAGCCTTAAGACTATTACCAGGACAAAGTTTTACTTTTTTTTATGTGTGTATATATACGCTGAAAAAGTTCCATCTTCTTGATTTTCTACAAGTGGAACTCACAAATTTTTACACATTTTATAACTTAAAAAATTTTAACGAACAAGTGTCAACATCTTAGGGACTCTCTATTTTATAAATAAAAATATTGCAATACCTAAAAAACAAAGATTGTGATTTTTGTAAAGAAATAATAAAAAATAAAAATCCAATCTAAATTAACAAAAAATATTTTTTTCAAATAATACATTTTTTATTTTTATTTTTATTTTACTTTCATACACTATTGCTAGTGTCAGGTGGCAAATAATACATTATTTTTTATACAATGAATAAAAAATAAAATTTAAAAATTTTAAAAATGAATACTACATTATGTGGAGGTTTTTAGTGTGACATCTACTGAAATTTATAAGATATTTATTTATTATAAAAAACTTTATTAGTAATATTATAATTTTGTCAAAAAATTTAGATTTTAAAATTTGAAGTTTAAAAAGATTTAAAGTTTGGAATTTAAAATTAGATATTTTAAATTATTTATTTACTATTTAAATTTTTATCATAATATATTTATAAATTTTCAGAATTAAAAACAACCATATTAAGCCAATACAGTGGCAGTGTCACGCCATGTAGACCCCTCCAATTTAAATGGCTAGGTTACCCAGTATTTTAATTTGTAAAAATATGCTGTTGTTGCGTGACAGCTGTATATGAAAGTAAGAATAAAAAATAGAAAATAAATAGTTGGTTATCCGAATTTTTTTTTAATAATTTAAATTGAGTTATTATTTTTTTGTATTATTTTCGTATAAAATCCAAAATCGTTTTGACGCGATTTCCATGATAAGAGTCTCAACTTGCTGTTTTTTTCACAAGTGCATTCACCCCAATTTTTACACATTTTATAAATTTTTTTTTCTGGTAGATGAAAGTAAAGGAACCAAAGACTGCAACTTAATAAACTCTCCTCTCTTATCCTGCAAAATAATCCAACAGCCCTTCAGGAACTCTGTCCAGAATCGTAAGGTCCATGCTTGATGAATGCGCTCTTTTTGCAAGCCAATTCGTTGCCCTGTTTTCTTCTCTTAATCTATTTTTATGTGTTTGTTATACCAAATTAACAGCAAAGTGAGACTTATTACAAGACTGTATGTATAAATTATATACTTTTTTGGAGTCAATTTCAACTATAATATCCTTAAATCATGTATTCCATACAACAAAGAGCTTGCAGAATATCATATAGCTATGCTAAAATATGACTGCAAAAATTAAAAAAAAATTTAACTAACAAACGTGAGCACTTTGAAAGTTTTTTATAATTTGTAAATAAAAATAAGCTTAAATATTTTTAATCCTTTTTATTTTAGCACTTACATATTTTTAATCTATTTAGTAGTCTTAACCTCTCAATTTTCTTAATTATGTAAAAATATTTATTTGGAGAAATAAGTTTTATGCAATTAGTAAAAATAAAAAATTAAATTTAATAAATTAAAAAAAATACTAAAATCATATAAACATTTTTTTTTGGTTTAAAATCATATAAACATTAAATAGAAGGATAATTCACCAAAATAAAAAAAAAATATTGCAATACCTAGTCTTAGACGATTACCAGGACAAAGTTTTACTTTTTTTAAATTTTATTGGCAAGTGGCACTCTCACAAATTTTTTTACATATTTTATGATTAAAAGTTTCAACAAACAAGTGTAAAAACCCTAGAAATTCTCCATATTTTATAGTTAAAGACAAAATCTTGCGATGGTTTTAACACGATTTTAAAATAGTTTTAAAATATTTCATTATGGATGAAGCTAGGAAATAGTAGGGGTAGGAACTAGGAAGTGGGCAGTATACTATAATATCAATATTTGAATCTTTAAAAAAAATTTACTCCTATTTCAAGACTCACGGATAGCAAATTTAATACAAATTCCTGTCTTGACCGAAACTTATTTACATTGAAAAATTTTAAAATAATTTTTTTTCAACCCATTTACATAAAATATTTTATATAAAAATAAAAATAAAAAGCATAAAAAATATCAACATACTTTAAAAGAACAAATTTACATAATAGCCAAATGGAGAGTAGAAGGATTAAAACTTTACTTAGTTAAATTAAAGTTTGTTAATGAGAAAAGAAAGTTATTTTTTTAAAAAATAAGTGTTTGTGTGTGTGTGTGTGTATATATATATATGTATTGCAATAATATAATAATAACAATTAAATATTTTTTTTATTAAATAATGTCGGTTACATAAATTAAACGACGTTATAATTACTTATTATAAATCAGGTTAATTAAGATATTATCAATTATTAAATTATTTTTAATAGTTTTATCTATTATTTTTTTTTATTTCTTTTTATTTTTAACTATTGAATTACTCTCTATTTAATCTACTTTTCGCGGTAGAGTTTCTATAGGTTTTCTCTATATGTAGCCAAACTATCTTAAAGATTCTACCATCTTTTTCACAATAGGTGTTGTCCAATTTTTTTTCTAATGTATTCATTTATAATTATATCTCTTCTATTGTGTTCAATATTCAACGCAAACATTTTTATTTTTACGATATTGAATTTATCCTGATACTATTTTTTAACCATTCAACATTTAATATCATACAATATTATTAGTCTTATAATAATATAATAAAAAATTTCTTTAAGTTTAAGTGATACTTTCTTATAACAAACTTTTCTATTATAATAATAATAATATATTAAGGGTTTGAGCTGAGTTGATATCGTAAGATTCGGACCCAGTCCAAAAATGAGAATAAAAATTTCAGTACTTTTCAAAACATACTAGAATAGTATGGTAAGAAGGTTCAAATGAGAGCATTTCTTCACGTGTCGGCAAAGGGAGGAAGAAAAGGTCACGACATGATAAAAAAAATGGTGAGGAGATTCTTACTAAACGTGGCGACGCTGGGAATATTAGTGGGAATAAGGAGACCCAAGCATCTCCGTAATATTCACTCCTTCCAAAAAGGAAAGTACGAGGCAAGGTAAGGAACAAAGTAATGCTTTAGCGAGCCAACCAACGATGCCCAAGATTGAGACTTCAGGTAACAGTAGTGGGTTAGTCTCAAATATACGTGGTTCCGCTGCCGTGCGATATACGGCAAATTAGACAACACTGCTTTGAACCACCAGACAAAAGGAAAATAGCTAGAGACGCTGCAGTGTCCTGAAGTGAGAGTACAGATGATGATTCAATTTCTCTTAATGAAAGGGTTGAAGTCATGGCACTATAATACCTCATCGGAGTCTTCGTTGGAGATTTGCTGGTGGATGGCACTATTTTTAATTATGTGGTTTTGCTCTTTTCTTCTAATAAGTTATTTTTAATGATTGGATTTCCTGTAACTTCTCCATGATTTCTTGGAATGTTAGAGGAGCTGTCAACAAAACAGCTGAGGGGATCATTTGAAGGCGTATGAGTACGTTTAAATTAAAATCGTATTTATATTGAGTACGTATTCCATATCGACATTTTTTATACACTTTTAAGTACTTCTAAATATATCATCATGTAGTACTATTTTTTTTAAAGCTCAGTTTGAAGGTATTAAATAAATTGTAAGTACCATATTTACAAAATTTTAACTCTAAATTTTAAAAATCTGAAATTAAATCTTACAAACTCAACAATTATTAAAAAGAATTAATATAAAAAAAAATTATATGCATGCACAACTTTGATATCATATATTATTTTAATTTACTGTTAATAAAATCATATGAACTTTGAGATTATATTAGAAAATTTATATTACTATTTTGATTGATTATATATATTATAACAAGTTTATTATCTATTTTTGTTGTCATATCTTACAAAATATTTTTTATTTATATAATATATATTGTTGTACACATACTGGATACACAGTACTTGTATCCGTATCCGTGCAAAATGACTGAGGATTTACTTGGGTTCTTCCTGCATGTGGTGGCACTTCCTTTGCTACTATTGACATTCAAATTTCCAAAGGTTTAGCTCCTACGTGGGTTCTCACCAGTGTCTATGCTAACGCATGGTATGGCCCACTTCAAGAGATTTACTTTGGCAGTATTTGTGAGGAATTCATAGATTAGTGAGTGTCTTTACCATGGTTACTCGAAGGAGATCGACTTCATTTAATGATATTAAGGGGTCAAGGGAGGTGAGTTCTATCTAGGGAGCCAAAGTAGGTTTGCAAAATGTGCTTCATGATTGTAGTAAGTTGGATTTGACCTTTAAGGGCCATGCTTCACCTATAGGATGAATACTAGGAATGGTAAAAAGATTTCTAAACGTCTTGATTGAGCTCTTGCTGACCTAGACCAGAGGCTTACTTTTTGATAATATATATACTAATTGACCCTTGTCACAAACGAGTGTTTTCTATTTTTAAGAGGACATTGTTTATATCTTGAAAAACTCTTCCAGGTCCAGTTGATCCCACAAACATTTATTATGGATCTAACCACAAATAATTATAATTTATATACAAATCTACCAATATTTCTATATAGCATAAAGGTTTAACATATAGTACAAACCATCTCCAGGCACAACACCAATCACTGAGGACTAGGATCCTTTGTTGTGAGGAGAGACACAACACCCAAACTTCCCCTAACCCCCGTGCTAGGCGACTGGTGAAAATTACCAGTCACCTAGTAAAGGCATGCCAGTCAACTAGTCTTATAACCAATCGACTGGTTTAGATGTGGTGGAATCCATAAGCAACTAGGCTTTTGCCAATTGCCTAGCCAAGGGTCTGTTTGCTTCTAGAATGAACATTAGTCGACTGATGAAGCCCCAAACACAATCCAGAAGCAAGTCTTAGCCAGGTGCCTAGCCAAGGGTCTACTATCTTATGGATTTAACATTAGTCAACTGGTATTATAACCAATCGACTAGTAAAACCCTAAATAGAATCCAAAAGCAACTAGGTTCATAACCATGCAACTGGTTGCTTCTGGATTGCAAAATAGTCAACCGGTCATAAGATTAGTCAACTAATCAACACAATAGTCGAATGGTCTCACCCTTTAAACCCAAAATCCCAAAAAATTTCACCATTTTCCTCAGAAAAATTCAATCTCCTCTCTCGAATCCCTGAAATTCATATCTCTAACTTTCAAATTTTAGCCAAAACCCACCAATTAAGTGCTTCTAAACATCCTCTAATCCAAAACCCCTACCTACAATCCAGCAGAATATCCTCAAATTTGTCGAAAATCCACCAAATTTCACAAAATCACGGATAGGGTTACTTAGCCTCAATATGTGAAATTTAATCTCGTTTGCTACAAATGGCTCCGAAGACCTCTTTCAAAAGACCAAGGGCATCTAGTAGGGGTCTAGCTTATCTTAGCCTCATGTGCCAATACTGACCTCGACAGAGCATAAATGAAGATACTGGAAGAATTTCATAGACAGAACCGTGGTTTAGGGTACGTATCTCAATCTTTATTTTTTAGTTAGAGAATTAGAATTGAGCATTCTAGTGAGAACTCAATCAATGGAATAGTACCTAAGTTATGGTACACCGTATTCACCAAGTGTAATTAGAGCTTTTTTTTCTAACCTAACATACAATGAAGATGAATTGGAATTTACTTCAGAGATCAAAAGGGTTAGTTTTTCATTCAATAAAGATTTATTTGCTAGAGTGGTTGGGTTGCTTGGGCCTGAAGAGAATCCTTGTAAGTTAAATGAATTTATGTCTGAAATCCTATGGTATAATAGAGGAGTTGTTGTGTCCAAAATTTTAAGAGAAGAACGAGCAACTAACTTTAAAATTTATACAAAGGACTTAGGTGTAAACATAAACGTGGTCTTCTATATGATTAGCCACATGTTACTTCCAAAAGTTGGGAATTACTCTTACATGAGTGACTTGGAGTAAGTTTTAGTCTATTGCTGGTTATAGGATAGAATTATATATTATCCTTACTTTATGCTGAAATTTATTGTCGCAGCTCACAAGCAGGCCTAAAAGAGCCTATCTTATGTATCAGTCATAACCAGACTTCTCTAATATTTTGGCATCAATACAAAAGGTGGACAAGTGTTTATCCCCAAAGTCTTCAATAAATATAACATGAATATGATGGGGTTTACAAAGAAGGGCAATCAGTGGGTCTAGAAAAGGGAAAATAAGGATGATCATGTTGTTTAGAAAAAAGTTGTTGAGAATCAAGAACCATCAACGGAGGAAGGATCTTCAAATTCAAGCACTCTCATGCTACAACATATAGCTAATATGCTTGAAACTATTAATTCTAGGTTAACCAGTATGGATTGCACTCTAACATATTTGAGCACCCTGAGTGATAGGTATAGAACAAAATATGGCTGACCTTTCTGTCAGACTACATAGATTTGAAGAAGTACAATATACACACATAGAGCATGAGAAACCATATCAAGTTCAAGAACCAGAGCAGGGCCATTAAACTTAGATTGTTTGTTTTCTTTGTTTCAATTCTCTGTAATACAGACTATTTTATGTTGATCTCTTTTTTATTGACACGGGGAGTCATAGCTATCTGACGCTTTATGCTAAACTAATATACTAAATTATGATCTTGAATGCAATGAAGAGATAAATTTTTTGCATATTGTGTATTTCATTGCCAAGTTTTTGTAGCCTAAAGATACATCTGCATTTACTGTTCCTCAAGTTTCAACATTATGTACTGTTTGATAGGTGCATCTTGTCATGCCCCTACTTTAAGAATGCGAATATCTCTACTATTTAATAAACTTTATTATTAGGCAATTGCAAATAGTCTCACAATATCACATATCCGAGTATTACCATATGTTTACAAACTTGCAATACTAATAATTTTACATGCCAAGTCTATATCTATAACAGGTTTACAACGGAAACAAGGATCCTGCCTGTGACGATCAGAGCAACTCTAGAATACAAATATATTACAAGTTTACATATTGAGAGCCCAGAAACAATTTAGGCTTACCACTGAAATACGACACCCAGTCGATCAAGAAGCCGTAGGACCAGACTCTCGATCTTTATCTGAAAAATATATCAACCACGTGTAGTGAGTTTTACAACTTAGTGAGCAGATAATACCTCCTAAGACCTCTTAGATCAACATATGGATGTAGTCATCTAATAAAAATTAAGTATTTAAAAATTACATTTCAGAAGTACATCCACATGGGACCCGCATTTTCAAATATTCTCTATTCAAAAATCATAATCAGATCTTTCAAACCATATGCGGTACTATATAAACAATGCTCATATCAAGTTCATAATCGTATTCAATACTGTAAAATCATTAATCAAAATATGTTATGCATCAAAACATGTCTCATAAAATATTCGAAAAATCCCATATCAGAACCACCACATCAGAGTCTAATCCCCTTCTGTACTTTGGTGGTATAGGATTTGCCTAAACTCAACCTCTTGCTGAGGTTTGCCCTACTACCATTCAATAAGACACGCGAAGGGACTCTATGTGGGTCTTTTCCCAAACACACAGCAAGGGAAGAAAAATAACATCTCATATAACTGGCATCTCGCCCATATATAGGAGGCATACCGCTCTCCATCACATATCATTTCCCGTGTGTTGGCCCTCACACAAGGCTAGCACCACCTCCCCTGCTAGCTGAGGCAATCAAGGTGCGCACCAGGGCTAACATAACCTGCTGTTAGCAGACAGTGTTTTCAATAGGACTCCTCCACAAAATCATATTCTCATCTATCCCATATTTATCAATCAGAAGTTCTGTCATAATATAACATTTTCAATCTCAGAATATTTCCTCTGTGAAAACTTCCCAATCAGAGAATTTATAAACACATGCCTATATCTGAGGCAAACATTTCATTATATAAATCAATATCATATGCACACCATGTTTTCTTTGCTATATAATGAGAAATGCATTTAGAAATCACGTATTCAAAGCATTTAAAAATCTATTTCAGAAATCATACTCTTCTTGAACTAGATATCATGTTTCAACCGTTTCAAAGATTCTAAATCATTTAAAGAACATATGAAAGTATCAATAACCTGTAATCATACTCATTTACCAAGGTAAAGTTCAAGAAGAGTAAAAACAAGTCAAAGGAAGAATTATTTACTCACAAAATCAGGGTACCAAGTTGGACAACCCTAAAATCCTCGTTTCTAGTCTGAATTTGGTAAAATAAACCTTAAAATCGAGTCTGAAACGTCTAAAAACCTTAAAAATGACTCCGGATTTACAAAATTTGGCCTCTAGGAGCTCGGTCAATGTAAGGAGGTCCAGTTGCCACGCGCCGCCCAAAGAGTTACGCGTGAGCTTCACTCTCCAAGAGAGATGCGGCGTGTGGGGGCGTATGCGATGGTGGATCGGCCTGAAATTTGAGATCCAAATGTTTTGTTGCCTTCTAGATCGATCTACGGTATTAGTTTTTGCGTTAGCCAGTCATAGATAGGAGTTTCAAGAATTACATTTTTAGGCAATTTTTCCTTCACTTTTTCGGCCAATCTCTGGCTAATTCTTCAGAAACCAATCTGATGGATTTGAAGAACTCTTCATCCTAATTCCGTTGGTGGTGGTGGTGTTGAAATCTGAGGTCCGGCTGCGGAGAAATCATAGAGAGAAGTTAAAGGGTTTCGGGAGGAAATTTCTGAGGAGATGGAAAATTCTGAAAAATGATTGGCCTCTTGAGTGCCTGAGGTCCTTAAAATATTCCAAGGGACTTTTCTAAAAAAATTCACTTTTAGAGGGAGGTCCTTGCAATTTTTTCTTATTTACATTTTAACCCCGAAATTTTTAAGAAATTGTATTTTGGCCCCGAAACGTAAATTCTCATATTTTTTTTGTAATTTTTTAATCCATGTAAATATTAACTTATTTTCACCGGTCTTAACTCTATTTTTGAAATTCTCTCTTTAATTTTAAATTTTTTTAATTTAAATTTAATTAAATTTACAGCTATTACACATCTATATTGTATCAATTGGATATGATTGTCATTTAACATTGGTTTTGAACTTTCATAAGTTTTGAACTTTGTATTGTATTAGAGTATAAGGCCTACTCAGATAGGATTGTCACTTAGTATTGGTTAGAGTTCCACCATATGTACACTATTTTTTTCTTTTCTTTTTCCAAATTTATTTCATCTCTTTTACTATATTTAGACATGTCATCAATGGCGTTTATTGAATCAATATCAGGAGGTAAGAATCATGTACTCGCTTATGATATTGAATGCAATGAACATTTGTACAGAACTAATGTATTAATAGTATAAACAAAATCTACATTAATATCCATGGGAAAATACTCTTTGTAATATCCCAAAATTTTTATTTTTAAATAATAATTTTTTGCTATAAAAATAATATTTTTATTGTAAATGATTATGTTTTGCTAAAAGGAAGTATATTTTTAATTAAAATAATTATTTTTTTGCTTAAAATAATTATATTGGCTTTTAATAAAAAAATTTGTATTTTTAGAAATATTCTCTCTTTTATTATGCATAAAGATATTTATTTTTTGATTTTTTTTATTAAGATTTTTATTAAGAAAAGTCGTGATTTAAGAGTTTAACTAAAGGTTTATGAGAATGTAAATTTTTAGAAATTTTTGAAATATTTTAGGATGAAAAATGGTATTTATATGAATATATATAGAATAAAATAAAAATAATATTAAATATTTAATTATTAAATAATTATTATTATTATTATAAAAAAAATGGGGGATGGGGAGACGTAGCAGAAGAAATTCAGAAACTTTCGTGAATAGTGTAAATAATATTTTCTCTCTCTAAATCTGGAATACTTTTAAGCCTCTGATATCAAAACTGAGGGTATCACTGAATTTAGGACGAAAAATACTACGATTTCGATCGATCAATTTTTCAAGTCAGCCATTAAATCATTGTAAATCTGAAGTAGAAAATATCAAAAAAATGTAAATTCTGAAACTCTTACTTAAAGACCTCTACTTGAAAATCTGACACCGTAGATGGATTCAAGAGTTAAATAAATCTTAGGATAAGAATTTTTTCAACTATCAGACAACTTTTTGTTCTTGGTGAATAGTTTTTTTCTGGTCGTGAACAGTGACCAAGCTCCCCGGAGTCATTTTTTAGGATTTTGGACCCTCTAGACACATTTTGAAGGTCTAATTGATCAAATCTAAATTTGAAACGTGAATTTTGGGGCTGTCCAATCTGAGGCCCTTACCCTGTGAGTGAATATAATTTACTATAATACATTTTAAAATCTCTCTTGTAATAACCGTAAAATTTAACGAAAATTTCAATTAAAGGAAATTTAGAATAAAAGAGAGAGAATTTTGACAATAGAGATAAGAACCGTAGAAAATATATATATTTATTACATGGATTAAAGAATTACAAAAGAAATATGAGAATTTATGTTTTGGCGCGCTATAAGCAAATATATTTTTATTTATATAGAAATGATTATGATTTGTTAAAAGTAAGTGGACTTTTAAGTAAAAGAAGTATTGTATTGCTTAAAATAATTATCTTTAACTAAAAATTTACAAGAATGGAAATTTTTAGGAATTTCTGGGATATTTTAAGATGGAAAACGGAATTTATATGAATTTTTATAAAAAAAAATCTAATCATTAATTATTTAATAATTATAAAAAAAAAAATTTTTTTTCAGAAACCATAAAATGAGAAACTAGGAGCGACGAATTCGAAGAAGAAAAAAATGGAAATAATGTATAGTGCTGCATAGTGAGTGAATAATGACTTCAAATCTTTTCTCTCGATTTGGAGTACCAATTGGCTTCCGGTATCAAAACTGAAAGTGTTATTGGATTTAGGACGAAGAGTACTTCAGTTTTGACCGATCAGTTTTTCAAATCAACCGTTGAATCGCCGTAGATCTGAAGTAGAAAATCTCGGTAAAAGGTAAATTCTGAAAAACCTTATTTAGAAACTTCTAATTAGAAATCTGACTCCGTAAATGGATTCAGAAACTAGATAAATATTAGGATATGAAATTGTTTTATTGATTCGGTAAAAAAAAAATAGTATTTTTCGGCGATGAATAGGGGCGGTGAATAGTATTTTTCGGCTGTGAACAGTACTCAACCTCATTTAAGGTTTTTGGACCTTCCGAACTCGATTTTGGGGTTTCTTTTACTGAATTCAGACCAAAAACGAGGATTTTAGAGCTGTCTAATCTGGAGCCCTTACCGGTCAATGGGTTTTTCATACTATAGCGCATGTTTTACGAATTCGGTTTATAACTCTCTCTCTTGTATGATTTTAACTAGTTGGAATGTATGCTAAATTGTTTTACCGCTTTGAAAACCAATATGTTCCAACCATGTTAGAAATTATAAATTTAAATCCTAGTTGAACTCTAGGTATGGAGAGCAAGCATCTAGGCTGATAATTCTCCATTTGAACTAGATTTATAGAAATGCGAACTTAATCATAGAAATGAACTAAGTTAGCCATGAAATGATTTGATGCATGATGAGCATCTATGTGACGTCTACGGACGATCTATGTTTAAAAGGGAAAGTTTATGATTATAAAGGTCTCCATGGGAATTCATGGATGAGATATATTTTAGAACGGAATTTTATGCATGAAAAGAGCTAGATGGAGAATTATAGCTTTATTGTAATGTTATTGAAATGTTTTACTTTAAACTCTTTGAATAACATATTTCAAATGTTTTCTATTGGAGGGACCCTTTTAGATCACTGTTAGCTAGCCTCAGGGAGTGCTAGCCCTGGTGCACCATGGTCAAGCGAAGGCTTCGGCCTAGGATACTGTGACGGGCATATGACTGTCTAAGACACAGGGATTTAGGGTGGACTTATGTCTACGCCTACAGTGATTACCATACCCTTGCTGTGTGCTTGGGGGATTTAGGGTGGATTTATGTCTACGCCTACAGTGATTACCCTACCCTTGCTGTGTGCTTGGGGGAGATGATAGATCTGTTAGGAAAGACCTCTAATAAACTAGTGCATTTTTTTAAAGATTAAATATTTCTAAACAATCTCATTCATCATTGTTATTGCATAAATAACTTCATTTATTACTTACCATGCATAATTGATTTGCTCTATTGTTACTGATTTAATCATGTTTTATCTTTTGAACATACATTTGAACTGTTTAGCTTTTCTTTCAATAAATTATGGTTAAATGCTTAATGTTTCTATTATTATCTTTACACTTTGATTTCAATTATTAAACTCATTGCGAAATATTCGTGCTTGATTTTCCCTGTTTCTGTTATAGTGTGATTTATCTATTCACTGAGATGTGGTGATCTCACCCCTCTTCTGTTTCCTCCCCACAGATAGTCAAAGAGACTTTGATCCAGCTACAGCTTCGTAGGAGGCTGAAGATAGCGTTGGTGAGCCCCAGTTTGGGCAAGGCTCTTTTGTACTGTTTGTTTAATTTAGTTTATGTCTAGTGTACCTCCATGAACATACAGGCAAGATCCTCGCTTCTTGCGTATTTTGATGTGTTATTTGAAAAAATGGTTTTATGTTTTACAACGATATTTGTATTATAAGGCCATGGGCCAAGTTGAATCACAGATGTTGGATTCATGAGATATATATATACAGTATTTTCTTATATTGGATGTGGCATATGTGGCCAGTTATATTTATTATGTATGCTGGATGTTTGTGCATGCTATGTGTTAGACTTGCGGCTAGGGGGAAACCCTTATGCCGTGCCGGTCATGTGTTCCATCATTTGGGGTCGTGACATCTCTCATGCCCATGCATTTTAAAACAAAGTTTTAATTGTATATAGCGTAAATTGACTTTCATATTTATATTGATTTATATTCTTAGAAGCTATAGAACATACAGAACAGACCTCTAATAATTCCTCCTGAGTCTATGATGAAAGTATGGTATTATTTTACACTTTATTGAATTTTATAATTGTATTATTTCTTAAATTGTTCATATGATTTATGTTATACTGATACCTCATTATTTCATGAATATGGTGAAATTGAATTTAAATTTATGTTTGAATGTTTTTTTGGGATTGAATGTCATGGTTTATATGGAATGGAATGAAAATGTTGTATTTTTAATTTTGGAGAATGAATTTCTATACCGGAACTCTGTCCGAGAAATATCTTGGAAGGGAGGGATATATTTTGTTTTCAAAAGAATTTTAACCTCATACTTTTCAATTTTCCTTTCAGTTTACATTTTTTGTTTATTAAACTTGTTTATTCTGGAGGAATCATTAATAGAAACACTGTTAGCTAATGGCAGAGATAGCTAGCCTTGGTGCATCTTGAAACCCTAACTAGCAAGGAAGTTGCTAGCCCCTTGTGCGAAATGGCACATGAGGATTTGATTGTGAATAAGTATGGAATTGAGATATGTCTCTTCCAATAGCCAATGACATTTGGCCTGGTTACCTATGATGAAAATGTGATAATTTACCCGTCCTATTGTTGTGTGCTTGGAACAGTCAACATATGAAAATGTTAGGGAGTTGAGGAAAGCTCCTCCCAACCTTATGATATGAATTATGAGAATATGGTGATTTACCTGTCCCATTGCTATTTGCTTGGAATAAAACATATATGTGGTGATTGCCTTACCAGGCTTTGTGCTTGGGTATAAAAGAATTATAATTATGGTTCTACTTTGAGTCCTCTTCTAAACATTTTTTTTAAAGAGTTATCTTCCTATTTTCTTATCTGATTTTGAAATTATTATTTATTATACTGAGTCTTAAGATTTCAAATTTTCTTTTAACAAAATTTAGCCCATATAAAGTTTTAGTTTGTTGGTATATACATTGATTTGAATAATGTTATATTTTAACAATTTATATTTATAAAAACTCATGCGTATGGTCTGCTCTGTTTCAGTTATAGTAAGTTATATTTGCTCACTGAGTTGTCAAATTCACTATACAATATTTCTACATTTTATTTTCAGATAGTTGACTAGCTAGAAGACATGATCTCTGAGTAAGCCTACTTTGTTTACAAGGCTCGTAGATTTTGATTTATATTGTACTTGTACTCTAGAGTTGCTCCATATATCACAGGCAAGATCTCAGCTTCTATTTGCATAGTATTTATGTATATTTTGAGATAATTAAAATTATATTGTATAGATAATAAAGCCCTCAAATGAATGTAACTATGAGTTTGGCTACAATCTATACTATTTGTAAAAAATTTATTTATATGTATCATACTAGAAGCTTACGGGATGAGATTATTCTCAAAACCCGTGCCGGTTACGTACTCCTATCTTGGGGTCATGACACTTTTTTAACCCTCAAATTTGTTAGCATTCAAGATAGCTCTAGAGAACTCTAGTCACTGACACCTTAAACAACTATGTATAAGTTACCAACTTATAAAAGTAATTACATGATTATGATAATACATGTTGAATTGGTAAGTTCAAACTAGGTAGTGTCAAATTTATTTACTGTCTAGCTGGCCACAAATAAATGCTATAATATTAGTTATGTTAATTAAGTTATTAATCGAGTGATAGTATTTAGAATGTTGGAAAATGTTTCGAGGGTAGCTAACTTGGGTTAGAATTAGGAGTAGTTATATTAGTATCATGATACATAGACCTTCTTGTTTTGGTTTTTGAATCATGGTCTACTTTCTGCAATGTTGCAGTAATGACAAGGGCTTTCCCTGATTATAGTGAGGAGAGAAAGGAGCTTGTTCTTCTTTAGAACATAGTATCTCATATGTTCCTTGCGTGTGGTGTAGTTTATGTTGTTTTAGTAAGATAATTGAATACAGCAAACCATTCAGTAAATAGTATCTACATGACTTTTGCTTCTATATGTATGCCACACTCTTTGTTGGTAACTACCTATGAAAACATGTATGCTTTATATTATACAAAACAGTTTGACGTTTATATTTTTTATTGAAAAATCATATTTATTTTACACTTTTTTAATTGACTTGGCAAAACTTGGTTAGTCCATGTTATCTAGGAAAATGACGACTAACTATTGAATTAAAAGTGTGACCTCAAGTTTTTTTTTTTCTTTTGCATATATTTTATGAAACCTTTCATATTAAGAGATTTTAACTCGCATATTTTGTTCTATTTCCCATCATAGATGGTATTTTATTTTAGTTCCCATATTAAATACCCTTCTTTTAAATAGGGTTGAAATTATTTCTAATTAAAAATGTCTTACTCTGTACTTGTTTCTATGATTTTACTCACTAAACCTTATATAATGTCTTCTCTACTTGGAAACATTAGTCAAAGTTGATGCCCTTTCCTTGCTTTCTTTGTTATATTGACTTAAGGAAATCCTATGTATTGGTTTTTTGAAACATTCTCACCAGTAGTAGGAATTTACAAGAGAGCAAGTTGTCAAGGATCTAAAGGTAGGCTGTTACATTGACTTGTTATGAAAAATTCTTCGGTTGCCTTCTATTTGCATGTATGTATTTATAATTGTCTATCTTTTCTATACACAGAAGATGTTGATAAACATGTTGCACAAATTGTGATGCTGACGAACTAAGGAACTGCATAATTTTCTTTAGTTATATTTAAGCTGGCAACAGAACATTAAAGCATTTGATCACAATCTGAATTTACTCTAGGCATTTTCTGCATTGCCTTGTTATGACAAATTCTTGGGTTTCCTTCTATTTGAATGTCTGAATCTTTAATTTTCTGTCTTTCTTATATGCAGAAGATGATCATAAACATCTTGCACAAATTGTGATGTTGATGTACTAGAGAGCTCTAAGATTTTATTTTCTTATATTTAAGCATGGAAAATGAATAAGGAAACATTTGATCACAATCTGAATTGACTTATGGCATTTTCTAAATGCTGGAATGTTGTGAATTATTGACCATATAATTATGCAAGAACTGTGTCCTTGTTTATGGAACAAAGCAATTTGAGTATTTCACTCCCATCACACCCATTTTAATTGGTGAACCTCTGTCTCTTTAGCATTTAACTATTGGATTAATGTGTGTAGCATGTCTTGTTATTCAAACACAACACACACATAAATTCCCTTCCACATTTCAGTATTAAAATTTTCAAGTATTTGAATTTGCAACATTCTTTGTTAATAATTTAGGACTTTATAACCCTGTTTCAATAGCTGAAGGTAAAACGTGGTCACAAACTAGAAGCACTCCCCTTAGCACAACCACTGGCACTGGATTTTTCTAATATCACTCCCCTTATAAGAATGTTTAGCGTATCAGTTTCGCAAGGTTGGGTTTATGTTGCATGGAACTGCTTTTTCTAATATCACAATTGCCTTTGTTTATGTTATAATTTGTCTTTAGTTCCTCTGGAATGTGGAAATATTGCATCCAATTTGATCATTTTTATTTTGTTGAATTTCTAGGAGATTGAAACTTTGGTTAAGGAGGCTGCTGAAATAGTGGTGTTGGTTATTGACGAGTAAGGCATTGAGCCACCCTTGCATGTTAGTGATAGTGAGGTACCTTTGTTGTAATATGTGACTAAATCAAACTTGCATCTCTGTCTTAAATTTTTTTTTTTTTTCATTGTGACAATTGTAGTTACAGGCTGCAGTCAGACTCTCTTTTTCATATATAAGGTATTTACTAAAAAACAGCAAGTTATATCTAGTTGACAAAGTTTTAAACATGATATCTACACTAATCATCTTGCTTAGAGATCCAAATTCATCTATTGTCACTATAAGTTGTATGCATAGTTCATACTATACTATTGATCTGTAGCACAGCAAATTTTTTGTTATCTGCTTTTCATTAGGTTGCTTCTTTTCCTTAGGTTGCTTGGGAAGCGTTGTCAAGGGTCTTCAGTTCAATACCCAAGGAGATACTTCCTTCATATATAAACTTGTCGTTATGTTGTATCAAACATTGAGTGATAAAGAGGTAGGAACAAGATAGAGGTGAAAATCCAATAATTATGACTCACTGAAACTGTCCCATAAGTGCAAATTTTTTGTTTCAATTCCTAATTGTATATGTGACAATGTATGAATTTTTATGTATTTTGTAATTGTTTTGCAAGGAGAACCAATTTTCATACCTGAATTCGGTCTTCCAAATCATTCCAACTTTCTGTTCAATTTTCCTCATTTTTCATTACATTGGCAATCATCGTGCTGTAAATTTTCTATAAACAGAATCTCATGGCATAGAATTTAACAGGAGAGATGCTGGTTAAAGATGGAAAATATAGAGTCTAATGGCATAGAAGAACTCTATGGTTGAATAAAACAAATTAAAGAAATTGGTGATAGTGCATTGAAGCTATAAATTAAATTGAATGGAGGATCCAATATTAATTTATCAAAATTGGAAGAAGAAGAAATGACAAAAATGGTGGGACAGTGTCGTGGTAAAAAAATATTAAAAATATAATTTGATAGATAAACTTCAACAAATAAGAAACATGAAAATAACGTCATTTGCTTGTTTCAACCAATAAGAAGTTCAGCATTAGAGCAATTTAAATTGATTATGAAACTTAATTTATTAAAATTGGCCAAAGAAAATTAATAAATAAAAAAAGTTAGAGCTGTTACATGTTGGAAAGAGGTTGAAAAATCAGAATTTGATAGAAAGACTTCAACAAATGAAATAGAAGAAAATCCAAGAAATTATGAAGAGAAGAGAACAATTAAAGAGATAGTATTGTTATATGAAAATAATGTAAATTGCCACTTTTTGAAAATAATTTCTCATTAAGTTATTGAATTGTATAGTCATATAAATTTTATGAGTTTTTAAGTATTCTTGGTGTACATTAAAATACCTTACCTTTATATATGCATACTAAAAGGATTTCACCTTCTTGATTTTCTACAAATGGCACTTAGACAAATTTCCCATGTTTTATATATAAAAATAAAAACATTGCAATACCTAAAAAATATAAATGGTTTTAGCATGACCTCTAAGATAAAGTTCCACTTTTTGATTTTTGACAAGTGGCATTCTCACAAAATTTGTAAATATTTTATAATTAAAAAAATTCAACTAACAACTTAACAAGTGTCAACACCTTAAAAATTTTCCATATTTTATAAGTAAAATAAAATATTGCAATACTTTTTTTTGGTAATATAAAAAACTAAATTAAAAGGAAAATCATCCATATCCAAGATTTTTTTTTTTGGTAGATAAGGCTTCATTCCTTAAAAGAGAGCTTGATTTCTGCAACGCCAAATGTTATAAAGAAGCAAGGAAATAAGAAGTGTTTGGTTAAACACCTGCTCTGGCCATTTATAAATTTATCACAAAATGATTGTTTGTCGTATTCAAAAGTATAAGATTTATATGATTTTATTTTATTATCATTTATTTGTCATTCAAATTCTCTATATTAATTAAAAAAATCAATTTTATCATTAAGATTGGGAAATATATCTCATATTTGTATTTTTTTTAAGATGGATTAATTTTATTTTAAATTTAATGAATAAAGTTTTACAAACAGTGTTAACAGATTATGAAAACTGATAAATTTCACATGTTTAAATTAGTTCAAGTATATATGTTTAATATTTATTTATTTATAAAATATTACTTACCACTGACATAGACAATATTGAATAAATAAAAAAGCGTTATTTGCTTCTCTTTTAGCTTTCAAATAGCTTTTTATTTACAAAAAAAAATAGCATTTGATTTGAACTAAAGATGAATATGGAAACTGACGTTGAAATAGATAATATTGAATAAAAATTTTAATAAAAAAAAGATATTTTATTCATGAAAAATTAATACTATAAATTCTATTTTTTTATATTTATATACGCTAGAATTAAAGAAAAGGAAGTCTATTATGGTAACATTGTTTTTTTAATATTAAATAGAATAACAATAAATAAAAAAAGAGTATTCATGTGCCGCAATTTATGGCATATAATGAAATTTATGAAAACAAAAAAATTGGTTAACAGCCAATCAATATATTGCTATATTTTTTAGAAGAGGACCATCAATCACAAACTCACAAATACTTATATGACATATATATATATATATATATACATATATATATATATATATGTATATATATATATATATACATATATATATATATATATATATATATATATATATACATATATATATATATATATATATATATATATATATACATATATATATATATATATATATATATATATATATATATATATATAATTCTACACCTTTTAGTATTATTTATTTGACCTAAATTTTTTATATCATAGTAATTTTTTTGCATTTCATAAAACGGTGCAAAGTTATGGATAGTATCAATTTAGACCTTTGGAATAGACTAATTAAGGAACAGAATTATGAAAATTATTAGGCCTATCAACCAAAACACTAAACCTAACTTCCTTAAACTTATTTTGATACTTCCTAATGTCTTCTCAAAAAACACAATCCTTGGGCTCCAAACCAAAACCTGTATTTACCAAAAGTAGTAGTTGGAAGAGTGATCATGATAGAGAGAAGATTATAGCTTCATGAACTCCATCTGGCAGGACCTGTTTAGAGTCCAAAGTACGATTAAAAACATAGACAACAATTCTAACCACATTATCTCCCTACTTGAAGGAGGCCTAAAAGACTTTCAGCTTTCTAATTTTCAATAAATTAAAGCAGTGTATGGAAAGAATCCAGACTGAGCTTCATCTTGTCTACTGTTAACATCACTCTGAAATATCTTAGGACAGTTATGACCTTGCAAAGGACCCCTATAACGAAGAATTATCATTAGTTATGCTTTTAAATGTTGAATTTGATGTAAGATTTTCAAAGGATTAGATTCAATTCCTTCAAAAAGCACAAGTTTACGAGGGTGATAAATACTCGAGCAAATGATAGCAACATTTTGCATTGACCTGACATAAAGCTCTGCTAAATTGACAATTGATAAAGAGATTATCAGCATCTTCAGCAATAAGACAACCGAAAGGACATAAGCCAGGAATCTTGAACTTGCGATGCTGAAAGATGCTACCAAGAAGAAGAATTCCATGGCAAAGCTTCCATAAAAAAATGTATCTGTGAGGCCATTTTAAGTTCCATAATTCAACCCCAATTCATATTCAGGTTATCATTATTCCGAAGGATACTATATATCAAAGCTTGGTATCATTTCTTAGTAGAATATACAAACCTGAACCACAACCTCCCTAGTAAAGTTTATCTTCTTCCTCATCCTAATGAGATAGAGGAAGAATACTATGGTAACTGTTTTCAAGAATAATTTTATGTTTTCAGTTCTTTTCAAGCAAAAAAATTTGTTTGAAAACAAATTCTAAAAATAAATTGTTTTTAAAATAAATAAAAAATTGTTTTGTTTTCTACTTTTGTTTTTAAAACACTTAAAAGTAAAAAAAAATGTTTTTAAAACAGTTTATCAAATAAATTTATTATTATTATTATTTTGTAGAATAACTTTTAAATGTAATTTTCAAAAACAATTTTAAAAAATAAAAATAGAATCAAATAAATTCCTAATTTCCTGAACTGTATCCCTTGCGAAAATGGCTTGGAGAAGGTCTATCTTCTATTATTTTTTTCCCATGGTCAATAAGATCAACAACTTTAGAGCAATTACTTGAAAGAGGCTTGAAATTAGGCTGAAACCAAAGAGCATTTTCATAGTTAATCATGTTGCCACTATAAACAAACCATTTAGGATTCAAATAAATCAAATCAGCACTTAAACAAATACATTTCCAAGAGGCAAATACCCGAGAAGGGCATTTCAGTTTACTATCCAAATGTTGATCTCCATAGCAAGCACAAATAACTTTACTATATAGAGAGTGCGGTTTATTATAAACTCTCCAATAATTTTTCGTCAAAAGAGCTTGATTTCTTAACTTTATATTAGGAAGGCCCAAATCACCCTGCTCTTTAGGAAGGGAAAGATTGTGCCAAAACGTCATTGAACTTTCACTTTTTGCTTAGAGTCTCCCAAGAAGTTGGTCATAATAATAGGCTCACAGTCTTTGATTTCATTCATGGTCATGGAATATAGGTGGCGTTTGGTTCCTGAAATATTTTATTCTCAAAAAATTTATATTTTCGAAAATGAGATTCTCAAAAATAAAATAGATAAAAAAATTAAAAATATATATTTGGTTGTCATTTCACTTTCTTGAGAATAGTTTATTGTATTACCATCAAATTTTTATTTTCATATTTGGTTTACATAAAATATTCTTAGGAATATAATTATCTTCCAAAAATACCCATAGAGAAAATTTTTTAAAGCAAAAGAAATGATAAATAAGAAGATAAAAAAATAAGTTGTCTCAGAAAAAAAGAAATGAGATTTTTTATTTGAGATTTAAGGTTTATGATTTAGGGTTAAAGGGTTAGGGTTTAGGATTTAAGATTTAGGAATTAAGGTTTATAGTTTAGAACTTAGAGATTAGGGTTTTAGAGTTTAGGGTTTAGAATTTTGAGGTTTAGGGGTTATGGTTTTAGGATTTAGAATTTAAGATTTAGAGTTTAGGAGTTAAGGTTTTGAAATTTAGGAGTTAGGGTTCAAGTTTTAGTATTTAAGAGTTAGAGGTTAGGGTGTAGGGTGTAGGGTTTAGAATTTAGAGTTTAGAGTTTTGAGGTTAGGGTTTTATAATTTAGGGGTTAGGATTTAAGAGTTAGGGGTTAGGGGTAAGGGTTAGAGTTTAGAGTTAGGGTTTAGGGTTAGGGTAGAGTTTAAAGTTTTAGAATTTAGGGTTTTAGAGTTTAAAATTTAGGGATTAGGATTAAGGTTTAGGGGCAATTTGGTTATTTTACATAAAAAAAATTTTCATTTCCACCCTTATAGGTGGGAATAAAAGTGGAATTTTTTATAGTTTTTCATTCTGGAAAATAAAATATTCCTGAGAATGAAATTCTATGACTGCTGCCAAATATGAGAAAAAAAATTTCTCATTCACTTTTCCAAAAATCCTAAAATGATTCCTGATACCAAATGCTACCATAGAACTAACTGAATCAAAACCAAACGACCAGCTTGAGATAGGAAGGTACATTTCCAACTTTGAAGACAATATTGAAGTTTATTCAGCATTCTCTTAGCATTGTTCCTATCTTGTAAATTTTCATCCACGAAAGCACTGAAATATCTTCCAAGGGAACAAACACGTTTGTACTTAAAAATACTTCCTAAAATTTTTTTGAAATTTTTCGGTGTATTAGACTAAAACGAATTTATGATATATGTCTATTAGTCATAAT
Organism: Gleditsia sinensis; assembly: GCA_037074535.1. Taxonomy (NCBI): domain Eukaryota; kingdom Viridiplantae; phylum Streptophyta; class Magnoliopsida; order Fabales; family Fabaceae; genus Gleditsia; species Gleditsia sinensis. The sequence goes on along the minus strand of CM073469.1, from coordinate 14,865,025 downwards.
TTAAGATTTTGAAAGGAAAAAAACTGAAGCTTTTGTAAAAGTTAACATATCATCAGCATAAAATGCAGATTATTAATTTTTGGCGCTCTTCTACCCAAGTTTAATTTTCGGGATTGATTATTATTATACAAATATATTTAGAAATAACATAATTTCCCCTAATATATATCAAAATTTGTAAATTTGAACAATTATATTATTTTTATTTAATAATTCAAAAAAATATTTATTAGACAAAGGATAGATATTAAATGAATTTTAACTTAAGTGACACTTTTTTTTATTATAAATGTCAATAGGTTCAATTCACACTTCTTTTCTCTCCATACAATATTTTTTATTAAAAAAAATAAACAAACAAACAAAGACACATATTAATATATGTTATCGGCGCATGGTGCTTAAGTAGCTACCTAGTAAGCAGTCATATCATGTCTGTGACTAAAGGATACGTTCATTTTACTTGGCAAGTTAGTCACACACAATCAACCTAAAAACTTATAATAACTCACTAAAATTTAAATTTTTTTATTTAAAAATGAGTTCAATATTAATTTGTTATCTCAAAAATTGCCTCAATTTATTTTTCAAAAGTCCTTTTCGTATCACATTCATTCTTTTGTCTAATTTTTATTACCAGAATTGATATAATTAATTGATGATATGGAATTTTTTTTTATTTAGGATTTAGAACTTTTGAGGGATATATATTGTAAAAGAAATGAACCTTAACAATAATACACAAGCACAACACCCTCAAGCAGATCTAAGAGAAATGAAAGGAGAAGGGTGTTAGGAAGACTTGTGTGGTACAAAACAAAAATCTTTTGGAATAATAAATTAATATTAAAAAAATATTTAAGGGACCAAATTGATATTATTAAGCAAAATAGAATTTTCATCAGTAATATTTATTTTATTTTATTTTAGCTGTGACTTCTTATCTCATCGCATTGACAAACTAGCATCTTGCCTAAAAAAAAGAAAGTTAGAGTCGCTAAGTTAGCCAAATATAATTGCATCAAACATGCTACTTTGGCAAATATTAAATAAGAAAATTCTATGGAGTGTTAGTATATATTTCTACATTTTTTTTATTTAGCTCTTACTAAAATTTGAACTTAGACCTTTAGTTCAAGAAACGCCTTTAGTACCATTGAACCAATTTTGATTGTATATTTGTATAATCTTGAGTTAAGTGCAAATAAAATGAATCCAGGAAGAAACTGTTGCTTCTAGATTCCTAGCACATGCCCTGGCAAGACTATAATTCTAAGTATTCTTTGTATCATTGGTTATCTTCTCAAGTCTAACCGCATTCTCGGCTGAGTGCATCACAAATTCGACTTAGTATAATGTGGATTCTGAAAATGCAATCATCTCCATCTATTCTTTACTCTTCCAAGAAGGGGTTGCCAATTCAAAATCTGCACCACTCCTTAGAACCAAAAATTTGCCTCATAAAATATAGGTAATAAGATTATTAATTTTTTTAGACAAGGAGAATACTACTATTTATACATAAAATAGACACTTATGGCAGCAAACAAAAAATAAAAGTAGGATAAACAAAATTTATAAATTTTGAAGATAAAATATAAAAAAAAACTAATATTATGACTAGAAAATATAAAAGCAATACATCTCTCAAACTTTAATTTACCAAATATTATATATCAACATATAAAAATACAGTTATTACAACATATTATAAAAAAAGATATGTATCATTAAAAATACAACACACTTCTCAATTTTTTTTAAAAATTAACTCTTTAAGATTTTTCTTTGAATATGAATAATATATTTATTATCTTATTTAATATATTATTTTTAATAAGATATGTTTCAAGTAGGATAAAGTTAGTTATATTTTACTTTGAAAATAAACCATTTAATATTCATCGTGTCCCAATGAAGTTTATATATTTTGAAGTGTCAATGTGTCTAAATTTATATAATATCACGTGTCCGTACTTCACAAGTAATTTATAATTTATTCAAAACAAAATATTATTCAAACTTTTACAGCTGAAGTAAAATCACACACATAAATTCCCTTCCACGTTGTTTCAGTATTAAAATTTTCAAGTATTTGGATTTGCAGCATACTTTGTTAATAATTTGGGGCTTTATAACCCTGTTTCAACAGCTGAAGTTAAAACGTGATCACAAACTAAAAGCACTCCCCTTAGCACAACCACTGGCACAACCATTGGCACTGGCTTTTTCTAATGTCACTCCCCTTATAAGAATGTTTAGCGTATCAGTTCGCGAGGTTGGGTTCCTGTTGCATGGACCTGCTTTTTCTATTATCACACTTGTCTTTGTTTATGTCATAATTTGTCTTTAGTTCCTCTGGAATGTGGAAATATTGCATCCAATTTGATCATTTTTTTATTGTTGAATTTCTAGGAGATTGAAACTTTGGCTAAGGAGGCTGCCGAAACAGTGGTGTTGGTTATTGACGAGGAAGGCATTGAGCCACTCTTGCTTGTTAGTGATAGTGAGGTACCATTGCTGTAATATATGACTGAATGAAACTTGCATCTCTCTCTTAATTTTTTTTTTTTTTTTTGGCTTCATTGTGACAATTATGGTCACAGACTGCAATTAGACTGTCTTTCTCATATATAAAGCATTTACTCAAAAACAGCAAGTTATATCTAGTTGACAAAGTTTTAAACATGATATCTACACTAATCTTCTTGCTTAGCGATCCAGATTCATCTATTGTCACTATAAGTTGTATGCGTATATAGTTCATACTATATTATTGATCTGTAGCACAGCATATTTTTTGTTATCTGCTTTTCATTAGGTTGCTTGGGAAGCGTTGTCAAGGGTCTTCAGTTCAATACCCAAGGAGATACTTCCTTCGTATATAAACTTCTTGTTATGCTGTATCAAACATCAAATTAAGGATAAAGTAGGAACAAAGTAGATGTGAAAATCCAATAATTATGCCTCATTGAAACTGTCGCATGAGTGCAAAATTTTTGTTTCAATTCCTAATTGTATGTGACAATGTATGGATTTTTATGTATTTTCTAATTGTTTTGCAAGGAGAACCAATTCTCATACCTGAATTCCATGAGCACTTCCACGTTTCTTGTCATTTTTCCTCATTTTTCATTACATTGGCAATCATAGTGCTATAAATATTCTATAAATAGAATTTCATGGAATAGAATTTAACAAAAGAAATGCTGGTTAAAGATGGAAAATATAGAGTTTAATGGCATAGAAGAACTCCATGGTTGAATAAAACAAATTAAAGAAATTAGTGATAATACTCTGGAGCTATAAATTAAATTGAATGGAGGATCCAATATTAATTTACCAAAATTGAAAATGGAAGAAATGACAAGAATGGTGAGGCAACTTTGTTGTAAAGAAATATTAAAAATATAATTTGATAGATAAACTGCAACAAATAAAAAATGTAAAAATAACATTACTTATTTGTTTTAAACAATAAAAAGTTCAATATTATAGCAATTTAAATTGATTATGAAATTTAATTTATTGAAATCGGTCAAAAGTAAATAATAAATCAAAAAAGGTAGAATTGTTATATGTTGAATAAAGATTTAAAAATAAGAATTTAATAGAAAGACTTCAACAAATAAAATAGAAAAAAATCAAAGAAATTATGAATAGGAGAGAACAATTAAACAGATAGTATTTCTATATGAAAGTAATGCAAATTGCTGCCTTTTAAAAATAATTTATCATTAAGTTATTGGATTGTATAATCATATGAATTTTATGAGTTTTTAAGTCTTCTTGGTGTACATTAAAATACCTTATCTATATATATGCACACTAAAAGGAGTTCGCCTTCTTGATTTTCTACAAATGTCACTTAGACAATTTTTCCATGTTTTATATATAAAAATAAAAACATTTCAATACCTAAAAAATATAAATGGTTTTAGCATGACCTCTAAGATAAAGTTCCATTTTTTTATTTTTGACAAGTGGCATTCTCCCAAAATTTTTAAAAATTTTATAATTAAAAAAACTTCAACTAACAACTTAACAAGTGTCAACGCCTTAAAAATTTTCCATATTTTATAATTAAAATAAAATTTTGTAATACTGTTTTTTGGTAATATAAGACATTAAATTAAAAGGAAAATCATCCATATCTAAGTTTTTTTTAAAAAAAAAAAAAGATAAGGCTTCATTCCTTGAAAGAGAGCTTGATTTCTGCAACGCCAAATGTTACAAAGAAGCAAGAAAATAAGAAGTGTTTGGTTAAACACCTGCTCTGGCCATTTATAAATTTAATCACCTGCTCTAATTTTTCAATAAGTTAAAGCAGTGTATGGAAAGAATCCCAGACTGAGCTTCATCTTGTCTACTGTTAACATCACTTTGAAATATCTTAGGACATTTATGACCTTGCAAAGGACCCCTATAACGAAGAATTATCATTAGTTATGCTTTTAAATGTTGAATTTGATGTAAGATTTTCAAAGGATTAGGCTCAATTCCTTCAAAATGCACAAGATTACGATGGTGATAGATACTCGAGCCAATGATAGCAGCATTTTGCAACAAAAACTCACATTGCTGGGCTTATTGACCTGTCATAAAGCTCTGCTAAATTGACAATTAATAAAGAGATTATCAGTATTTCAGCGATATGACAGCCGAAAGGACATAAGCCAGGAATCTTGAACTTGCCATGCTTAAAGATGCTACCAAGAGGAAGAATTCCATGGCAAAGCTTCCCTAAAAAAATGTATCTATGAGGCCATTTCAAGTTCCATAATTCAACCCCAATTCATATTCAGGTGATCATTATTCCTAAGGATACTATATATCAAATCTTGGTATCATTTCTTCGTAGAATACAAAACCTGAACCACAACCTCCCTAGTGAAGTTTATGTTCTTCATCATCCTAATGAGATAAAGGAAGAATACTAATTTCCTGAACTGTATCCCTTGCGAAAAAGGTTTGAAGAAGGTCCATCTTCCCTTTTTTTCTCTCATGGTCAATAAGATCAACGACTTTAGAGCAATTACTTGGAAGAGGTTTGAAATTAGGCTAAAACCAAATAGCGTTTTCCAAGTTAATCATGTTGCCACTATAAACAAACTATTTAGGATTCAGGTAAATCAAATCAATACTTAAACAAATACATTTCCCAGAGGCAGATACCCTAGAAGGGCATTTCAATTTACTATCCAAATGTTGATCTCCATAGCAAGCACAAATAACTTGACTCTATAGAGAGTGCGGTTTTTTATAAACTCTCCAATAATTTTTCGTCAAAAGCGCTTGATTTCTTAACTTTATATTAGGCAGGCCCAAACCACCTTGCTCTTTAGGAAGGCAAAGATTGTGCCAAGACATGATATGAACTTTCACTTTTTGCTTAGAGTCTCCAAGAAAAAGTTGGCCATAATAATAGGCTCACAGTCCTTGATTTCATTCCCATTCAATTTAGTATGAGTCATAGGGTATATGGTCATGGACTATAGAACTGACTGAATCAAAACCAAACGACCAGCTTGAGATAGGAGCCTACCTTTCCAACTTTGAAGACAATATTGAAGTACGTTTATTCAGCATTCTCTTAGCATTGTTCCTATATTTAAGTACGTACGTTTATTCAGCATTCTCTTAAGGGAACAAACGCGTTTGTACTTAAAAATACTTTCTAAAAGTTTTTTGAAATTTTTCGGTGTATTAGACTAAAACGAATTTTAGATATATGTCTATTAGTCATAATGTAAGATTTTGAAAGAAAAAAATTGAAGATTTTGTAAAAGTTAACAGATCATGAGCATAAAATGGAGAGATGATTAATTTTTGGCGCTCTTCTACCAAGTTTAATTTTTGGGATTGATTATTATCATAAAAATATATTTAGAAATAACATAATTTAAATAAAACATATTTATCAATTAGTTTCCCCTAATATAAATCAATATTTGTAAATTAAAATAATTATATATTATTTTTATTTAATAATTCAAAAAAATATTTATTAGACAAAGGATAGATATTAAATGAATTTTAACTTAAGTGACACTTTTTTATTATAAATTTCAATAGGTTCAATTCACACTTCTTTTCTCTCCATACAATATTTTTTATTAAAAAAAATAAACAAACAAACAAAGACACATATTAACACTACAAGAAATTTAAACTTTCGTGGCGACTTTTCAGTGGCGACCTTTAAATTCGTCACTAAAAGCTACTTTCAGTGGCGACAATTAGGGTCGCCACTAAAAATTATGCTTTTAGTGGCGATACAAGCATGTCGCCACAAAAAATTACACTTTTAGTGGCGACTTGAATAATGTCGCCACTAAAAATGGAGGTAAAAAGTGATTTATAATTTTTTTTTCTGCAAAAGGTACACTTTCGGTGGTGACATTTCATGTCACCACTAAATCCTGACTTCCGTGGCGACTATTTGTCGCCACCAAAAAGGTTTTAGTGGCGACATGTGACGTCGCCACTGAATCTTGGCTTCAGTGGCGTTTGTTTGTCGCTCCGAAAAGAGTTTTAGTGGCAATTTAAACTAAATCGCCACTGAAAGTAAACTTTTGGTGGCGACACGTGAAGTCGCCACTGAATCTTGGCTTCAGTGTCGACAATTTATCGCCACTAAAAGGTAAAATTAGTTTTTTTTTTAAAAAAAATTATCTTTAATTTATTTTTAATATATGCATAAAATTTAAAGTTTTTATATAAATTATATAAAAATTTATATTTTTTAAAAGATTGTTTTGTTGAGAGTGTTAAAAAAAATTGATTAATATAGAGAAAAATTTAATATAATTATATATTTATTTCAACTATATAAATTCTTATTTATACTAAGTAAGAAAATATGTGAAATACACATTGTTGTCACGTTCTATCTTTTTTTTAATAACAAAGGGTTTGTTTCAATTTTAATTAATCATCAAAAATTTTTAAAATTTAAAACTTTAAAGTTAAAAGATCATTTTGTTATTTTAATCTATTAAAAATATATTTTGAATTTAATTTTGTTGAAGTTTAATTTTTAAACATATTACTTAAAAAATTATTTTCCTTGTATAAATAATTGTGCATTAACTATATTAATAGAAATTGAATAAATTTTAACTAAACTTTAGCTTTGCTTTAATTATAAAAAACATTGTTAAATATTTATAAATAAAATAAATTTGAAGACATTTTTTAATTTAATTAATTCTTAAAAGACTAAATTGATGAAGGTAAATTTAAAAAAATAAAGTTGAATATATATATATATAATATGCAAAAGCTATATTCTGATTATCCATTAATATATTTTAAGAATAGATTTCCTTTTTTTCTTTAATAATGAACAAAATGTAAAATAGTTCATGTATTAAATACAAGATATCAATTGTCATGAAAAGATGGCAATCTTTTCTCGTAAAATTTTTATTAAAAATTATAATAGATAATACCACTAGCTCAGCCTTAATAGAAATTGTTGTTGCTCATTCTAAAATTTCAACTATGATTTCTAATTCTTCTTTTGTAAAAAATGATTGTGTAAAACTTAAAGGCATGGTATAAATACATGAAAGTACAACATATATATAAGAAATGTAAAGAAGGAATATAATGTGTTATGTACAAAAGTACATACATGTAAAAAAGTTGCTAGGAAGAATATATGAACATTCTACTAACATAACTTGCTAAATATAATAAGCCACTTTTATATATAAAGTATGTTTGGCAAGTTAAATACGCTAGCTTATAGTGTATTTGACTAGTTTATAAGTTTTTTTGACCAAATTAGAGGTGTTTGATAAACAAGTTTATTTGAGTAGCTTATAGCGTATTATCATACGCTACTTTAAGTAGCGTATAGCTTTTAACTGATAGCTTTTATAATTTTATTTCTTTTTTATCCTTATTATTTTATTCAAATTCCAACACTATCCTACTCATAAGATGTCACTATTTTTACTATGTTTAAACAACATTCAAATTATATACTCTATGATGAACTTTCATATATTATTGATAGTGACACAAAAAATAAAAATTTAGAGACATCTATTAAGATAAAAGAGATTCATAACAATATTACTAATTTATTGTGGGACACTATATAATATGTTTATTTTGTATTTTTTGGGATTACATAATGAAGTGTATCCTTTTATGTCATTTTACATTTATCAGTTAATTCAATAGATAATTTTACCAAACACTTGTAATTCAATAAATTAGTTTAACAACTTTTAACTTTCAGATAAAAATTAGCTTTTAAACTTTCAGTTAGTTTATCAGCTATTTTTGCTAAACATAACCATAGTCTTATTGTATGTATTTAACTAGTCATTTATTTTTTTTATTTTTTTCTTTGAGTTTTTTCTAATTTCTATTTTAAGTCGCATACCAACCTCCTACAAGAAAAAAAACAAGTTAAAATCATACAAATTTATTTTGATTATACAAGATCATGTCTTCAATCTCTAGAAAAATTAAATGTAGAAGAAATGTAATAAAAAAATATTATAAAATGATAGAATTATGAACTTAAGATCATCTCATATAAATATATATATATATATATATATATATATATATATATATATATATATATATATATATATATATATATATATATAGATGATGTATTATTAGAGATTGGAAAACTTTATTCCTAAATTTTTAATCTCTAATTCGGTCTTTGTTCTTTGAAACATAAATTAAATTATTATTATAGAAGAATCCTATTTGATTTGCAGAAATGAGCTAATAGAATGGGAATTGAGATTCCATTACATTGATTTATTGTGTTTGCTTAGTAAATTTGACTCAAATCTTGATTCCCACAAAATATGGATTTCCTCTTATATATGATATTACTTTACCTCGAAAAATTGATGAAAAGGAAAAAGTGAAATTGAATATAAAAAAATTAAAATACTCTTCTCTATTTGTCCTTCATATCTCCATTTGGTGCTGTATTTATATTTTATTAATTATTTATAAAATATTTTATAATTAAAGAAATATATGTTTTAACTTTTTAGTTATTAATTAGTTTTAAATTTTTCAAGTTAACAAAAAATGTAATAAACTAAATTTTGTCACCAAGACTATATTTTGTGAGCCTTATTTTCTATTTTAATTCATTCTTTTATTTAGTTAGTAAAATGAGTCAATAAATTCATGGAGTGAACTAAGCATAATAAAGCTCAGAAGAAGAAATATGCCACAAAACGTCATATTTATAGTAAAATAGGCATAACTTTCAATTTCGGTGAAGTTATAGCTTGTTATTTTGAAAGTTGTTTAGAGTTTAATGATATAGCAACCGAGATTGTTTCAAACCCAAAAAACCTTTAAAAACATGAGTTTCAGGTTATTTTTTAATCTTATTTTTAAGGATTTCTTTCTTATTTTCTCATTTAATGTTGATTAATATTCTATCTTGAATTATTTTTATTTAATCATATATTATTAAGACTTTAAATTAATACAAATATTTCAAAACTAATATAAAGTTTTTAGATTTTTCCTATTTATTTTCAATTTAACACTTTTCAAAAATCATGAATGAATGTATTTCATTAATATTATGGGTAATAATTTTATAGTTCTAAAATATAAGTAAGAGTTTATGAAGAATAAAAGTAGGTCTTCCTAAGAAATATAGGTGTGCCTTAATAATTTTATCCATGAGAAAATTACAAAAATTTCCTTCAATTTTTTTTCTACTCACATTCCTAAAATTAATTATAAATAGGTATATTTTTACAATAAACAAAAAATCTATCTATTTTTTCGCTTACAAAAGTGTAAGAAAATGAGTAGTCTAAATCAATTTAAAAAAACTGATAAAATTATGTAAATTTCACAGAAACTGAGTCTTTTTTTTTTCAATTTTATCTTATAAAATTTTAAAAAAAATTTATAAGTATTTCTATCCAAACTTGTAACACTTATAGTGAAAAGAATTGTCAAAATTATATGTGCTTTTTTTTAAGGAATAAGGCGGTATTTTTTTTTTGTCACAAAATTTGGCGGCAAAACACACTTCCTTCTCCCCAAATCTGAAAATCACTCTCTCCATCTCCCTCGTGAATTTTTTTTCCAAAATCTCCCTCCTTCGCCAAAATCTTCTTTACCCCTTTTCTTCACTCACATCGCCTTCGTTCTCTCTTAAATCACTCGCCCAAATTCCCCGAAGGCAAGCCTCCCTCTACTGCATCTACCGCCGTCCTTCCATCGGTCTTGAAGGTTGGAGGTCGCAACCCTCCTTTCCAGTTTGTACATCACATCAGAAGACATGAAGGCTTGTACTCATGAATAATAAAGGCATCCAATGAGAATCCCCTGCTACAATATTTGTTAATGCCTACTTTAATGGGTGCTAGGCGCTCCCGTGGTTCGCGAGAAGGAAAAATGCCTATATATAAATGTGTATATGTCGTTCCTTCATTCATCTCTATTCCCCCTATCTTATAATTTTTGGAACCTACTACTGATATCAATACATGAAGTGGAAGAGTGGAATGAATGACAATGAACAAAAGTCACAGGAGTGGCGTAACAGCTTTGGACATACGAAGGCAATGAATAGTCCCTTCAAAACTCCTGTGTCTGCAAAAGGGGGAAGGAAATTCAATAAGTTAAAAGTTCCTGAGGAAGGCAAACCTGGTCCTCAGACATCCATCTCAAATGCTGGTAAATTCTGCTTCTTGCCTTCTTGGTTGTTGTACTGTGGCCATAATAGATTATGGTTTAATCAGGAAGTTTATGTCGGATTGCAGGTTCCCCTTCTCCTCTTGCTCCTGCTGGTAGCTATCGTTTTGACAGTTCCTTAGGTAATTTTGGAAGAACTGTAAATCAACAATTCCTTGAGGTTATCTCTTTTCAGCCTCATATGGCTATTGAAGTTCTTTCCACGAGAAAAAAGTGACAAAATTGTACCCGAACTTCACAGGTGCCCTGACAAAAAAGTTCATCACTTTGCTCAAGCATGCAGAGAATGGTATTCTCGACTTGAATAAAGCGGCACAAACTTTGGAGGTCTTTGTTTAAAAATTATGGCCAAAACATCTATTTATTTTGATATTCATCATATAGGAATTGAATTTTTTTTCTTATTATACAGGTGCAAAAGAGGAGAATATATGACATAACTAATGTCTTGGAAGGCATTGGTCTAATTGAGAAAAAGCTAAAGAACAGAATACATTGGAAGTAATTTGTGATGCATTATACATCATGCTATGATTTATGTGGCTTCTACTTCACAATTTTTACATCAATCCTTGTGGAATAACTAATGTAGGGGATTTGATTCTTCAATGTCTGAGGAGATGGATGGTGATGTCTCTACACTAAAGGTATGTGATTTTGGGTGCTGTTTCCATGCAAAGGACATATTGACGCACAAGGAAATAATTGCTATAGAATAATGAGTGTCATTGATAGGGCCTTTGGACATGTGACTTTGTGTCCATCTAAGATGTCTGGACAGCACTCGGATCCAGATTTCTTTTGATCAAGTGCATTGCTTTTCATTACATATTATACAAAGTTATTAAGAGAATTAAAATGACTTAGTAGTTATTAGCAGTGTAGCGCATATTGTAAATTACACAGTGGGGCTCCTGGGTTTGTCTTGCAGGCCCAAGTTGAGAAACTTTCCTTGGAAGAGTTCACTTTAGATTATCAAATAAGGTTGTATAACGATGCTGCCTTAGAAAAATCCCAAACACTAATTTAAAGCTGTTGGCTAATGCTTATGCTTCTAAACTATTTGTAGGGAAATGCAGGGAAGACTGAGGAGTTTGAGTGAAGATGAAAACAACCAGAAGTAATTTTCTTTCCATTCAGTTCTGATATTGATGCTCTCCATTTTTATAAGGAAATGAAATTTATCACAATGATAATTTTATACCAAATTTGAACTTTTTGTAGGTGGCTTTTTTTAACTGAAGAAGATATTACGGCCCGCCTTGCTTGCAGGCAAGTTTTCTTGAATTATACTTGTTCTTTGTTTATTGCTATTTAATTGCAATAGCTTAGCTTCATTTTCATGCTGAAAATTTTGAAATTTAACTTTTTATTTATACTACTAGTGCATTTCTGCTTGCAGAATGAAACTCTGATAGCAATTAAAGCTCCACATGGAACTACCCTAGAAGTCCCTCATCCTGAGGAAGTATGTTTAGCCTGTTTAGGACAGATTTTCAGGAAGGTTCATGATATTGTTGTAACTGAGGTTTCTGATGCATAATGGAGAATTTTCGCTTTTACATCCATCAGGTTGTTGACTATCCACATAGGAGATATAGAATCATTCTTAGAAGCACAATGGGTCCCATTGATGTCTATCTTGTCAGGTATGACTGCCTTGTCCAGTAATTTTTGTTTTCTATTCTTTCTAGAAATTTCATTATTACTTTGCATTTCCTATCTGCTAATGGATACCTTGCGGTGTTTTTTTTCTCATCAGTTTTCATTATAATCTTTAGAACTGATGAACTGTTTTCTAGTCAATTTGAGGAGAAATTTGAAGAAGTGAATGGCGTTGAGCCCCACATGAGCTTTCCACTTGCTTTGGGTTCGGGGTCCAATGAACACCTAACAACAGGATTGGTTCCTATTGAATGCAATGTGAAGGGACTTGACCATCAGGCTCAACTTCCTTCTCATACATGCTCTGATCTAAATTCTTCACAAGAGTTGGTTGGGGGGATGATGAAGATTTTTCCTTCACATTTTGATGTAAGTCTAACATAATTAATTCTTGGTTGCTCTGCTACCTCCGCAGCTTAAGAAAACTGATTTTTATTATACAAAGGGCAATGCAACGATTTGACATGCTGGTAACTTATATTTTTTACCACACCCCACTTTCTTTTGGACTCAATAAGGTTACAATTCTTGAATTTTCAGGTGAACATACGTGCTAAATGCTGATACCAGGATAAGGGAAAATATGTGTAGCATATTTCAATAGATTGCAATTTTTTTTATCTTTATTAACCTGGCTCATCTGGTGTAAAGATGCCCCCATTGTGGCCTGCATTGATATATCCTTTTGCAGTCATCACATCTTTCTGATGGTATCCGTTCTTTTTATTTTTTTGGAAACTTAGCATGCAAGTTCCGTCAACAATGATTGAATATGAGTCACTCTTTGATAGAATGAGTTGGTTTTGGCTGCGTTGCTAATGTTCTCGGTAATTTTTGCAGAATGATACAGATTATTGGCTTCTATCGGATGCTGAAGTTAGCACTACAGATATGTGGAAAACAGATTGTATCCCTGATTTTGAATATCTGCGTGCCTTTCTGTTATCCTCTGTCCTTTTATTTCTTCTTCTCTCTTGAATCATTCAATTCCTTGACACCAGAAACACAGCTAGTGTTAATTGGAATGGGGCGGACATGCTTCATCCTGATTTTGGGATCATCTCAAGGCCACAAACTCCATCACCTAAGTTTGCTTAAGCGCCATCGACAGTGGGTAACTCTTCTCAGAGGTGAATATATATTTGCCTAATCGTGCTGTATCAGAAAGTATTGTTAGCCGCAACCATTTGTAGATACCATGAATCTGCTTCAATATTTTGGTAACCTTATGAATGCTGAGGATGTTTGTCAAGAGCTATTGAATGTCAAGCCGGGTTTGTTGTTATACTGCACAGTTTACATCATTGATTACATGTTTTGATTAAACTGGTCACTGCTGATACTTATCTGGTGGAGCATATAAGTCACGGCCCCAAATGATGGAACACATGACCGGCACGGTATAAGGGTTTCCCCCTAGCCGCAAGCCTAACACAGCATGCACAAATATCCAACATACAATCCAGAGTACATAATAAATATAACTGGCCACATATGCCACATCCAATATAAGAAAATATTGTGTGTGTGTGTGTGTGTGTGTGTGTCTATATATATATATATATATATATCTCATGAATCCAACATCTGTGATTCAACTTGGCTCATGGCCTCATAATACAAACATCGTTGTAAAACATAAAATCATTTTTTCAAACAACACATCAAAAGAGCATTGCCCAAACTGGAGGTACACTAGACATAAATTAAACTAAACAAACAGTACAAAAGAGCATTGCTCAAACTGGGGCTCACCAACGCTATCTTCAGCCTCCTACGAAGCTGTAGCTGGATCAAAATCTCTTTGACTATCTGTGGGGAGGTAACAGAAGAGGGGTGAGATCACCACATCTCAGTGAATGGATAAATCACACTATAACAGAAACAGGGCAAACCAAGCACGAATGTTTTGCAATGAGTTTAATAATTGAAATCAAAATATAAAGATAATAATAGAAACATTAAGCATTTAACCATAATTTATTGAAAGAAAAGCTAAACAGTTCAAATGTATGTTCAAAAGATAAAATAGGATTAAATCAGTAATAGTAGAGCAAATCAATTATGCATGGTAAGTAATAAATGAATTTATTTATGCAATAACAATGATGAATGAGATTGTTTAGAAATATTTAATCTTTAAGAAAAATGCACTAGTTTATTGGAGGTCTTTCCTAACAGATCTATCATTTCCCCCAAGCACACAGCAAGGGTAGGGTAATCACTGTAGGCGTAGACATAAGTCTACCCTAAATCCCCCAAGCACACAGCAAGGGTATGGTAATCACTGTAGGCGTAGACATAAGTCCACCCTAAATCCCTGTGTCTTAGGCAGTCATATGCCCGTCACAGTATCCTAGGCCGAAGCCTTCGCATGACCATGGTGCACCAGGGCTAGCACTCCCTGCAGCTAGCTAACAGTGATCTAAAAGGGTCCCTCCAATAGAAAACATTTGAAATATGCTATTCAAAGAGTTTAAAGTAAAACATTTCAATAACATTACAATAAAGCTATAATTCTCCATCTAACTCTTTTCATGCATAAAATTCCATTCTAAAATGTATCTCATCCATAAATTCTCATGGAGACCTTTATAATCATAAACTTTTCCTTTTAAACATAGATCGTCCGTAGACGTCACATAGATGATCATCATGCATCAAATCATTTTATGGCTAACTTAGTTCATTTCTATGACTAAGTTCGCATTTCTATAAATCTAGCTCAAATGAAAAATTATCAGCCTAAATGCTTGCCCTGTATACCTAGAGTTCAACTAGGATTTAGATTTATAATTTCTAACATGGTTGGAACATATTGGTTTTCAAAGTGGTAAAACAATTTAGCATACATTCCAACTAGTTAAAATCATACGAGAGAGAGAGTTATAAACCGAATTCGTAAAACATGCGCTATAGTATGAAAAACCCACTCACCGGTAAGGGCTCCGGATTGGACAGCCCTAAAATCCTAGTTCCTGGTCTGAATTCGGTAAAACAGACCCCAAAATCGAATCCGAAAGGTCCAAAACTATTCACCGCCGAAATCACTATTCATCACGCGAAATCACTATTCACCACCACTATTCATGCCAAAAATCACTATTCACCACCATATAAAAAGTTATCAAATCAACTAAACAATTTCATATCCTAATGTTTATTTAGGTTCTGAATCCATCTACGGAGTCAGATTTCTAATTAGAAGTTTGTAAGTAAGGTTTTTCAAAATTTACCTTTTACCGAAATTTTCTACTTCAGATCTACGGCGATTCAACGGTTGATTTGAAAAACTGATCGGTCAAAACTGAAGTACTCTTCGTCCCGAATCCAATAACACTTTCAGTTTTGATATCGGAAGCCAATCAATACTCCAAATCGAAAGAAAATGTTGGATGTTACTATTCCTACACTATTCAGTACTATTTTTTTTTTTCGATTTTTTTTTGAATTCGACGCAGTCGCCCCCGGTTTCGTTTTATGGTTTCTGAGGTTTTTTTTCTTTAAATATAATAATAAGTATTATATAATTAATAATAGGATTTTCTTTTATAAAAATTCATATAAATTCCGTTTTTCATCTTAAAATATCCCAAATTTTTTAAAAATTTCCTTTCTCATAAATCTTTAGTTAAACTCTTAAATTATAATTTTTCTTAATAAAAATCGTAATAAAACAAATATCTTTATTCATATTAAAAGAAAAAATATTTCTAAAAATACCAAAAAAATTCATTAGAGGCCGGTACAATTATTTTAAGCAACACAATACTTCTTTTACCTAAAAGTCCATTTACTTTTAACAAATCACAATCATTTCTACATAAATAAAAATATATTTGCTTATAGCAAAATACTATCATTTAAAAAAATAAAAAGTACGCGCCAAAACATAAATTTTCATATTTTCAAAATTCTCTCTTTTATTCTAAATTTCCTTTAATTGGAATTTTCTTTAAATTTTACGGTTATTACATTCTTCCCCCCTTAAAGAAATTCGGTCCCCGAATTTCATCACCATAGTTGCAGATAAATACTAATCTCATTGTTCAAATAAATGCAAATATCTAGCGCGTATATCCTCCTCTCTTTCCCAAGTAGTTTTCTCATAAGAATGATTTTTCCATATCACTTTTACTGTAAGTATTTCTTTTGACCGTAACTTCTTTATTTGTCTGACCACTATTGCTACTGGTTATTCCTCATGGGTTAAATCTTTCTGTAACTGAATCTATGGACACTGTATAACATGTGTAGAATACGGTAAATATTTCCTTAGCATAGACATATGAAAAAAAAACTGGATGGACATTACCCAATTTAAGAGGTAAAGCCAAACAATAAGCCACTGAACCGATCCTATCAAGAATTTCAAATGGTTCTATATACTGAGGGTGTAACTTTTCTTTCTTTCTAAATCTCATTACCTCTTTCATTGGTGAGTCATTAAAGAATATGTGATCACCAACTGATAATTCCTAGTGCTCAACATTCATGGTCCTTATAGACTTTTGACTAGTATTGAGTTTCCAGTATTCTTTTTCTAATCAATTTCACTTTATCAATGATATCTTATAATAAATATAACTCCACTGAGTCATTTAACAGAACATTTGTAACACCTCTTACATAAGGCTTAAATCTTCTAATATCATTTTATTATAGACAAATTCTGCTAAGAAATCTCCTACCAATCTCAAAAACATATGCTTGAAGCATGCTCTCCAAGCTAGCATCATCAATTTAGATAAGTCATATTTTATCTATTGCATGTTATTCCAAATTAGATTTTCAAAGTTTAACTTTTCTCAATTCACTCACATATTAAGAAACCTATGATATTCATGTAAAACTTCAAATGATGCCATTGTATATTGGCATGGTAATTACTGCTATGAGCAATTTCAACTAAAGACAATTAATTTCTCCCAACTTTCACCACAATAATATAAAGATACTTAAAGCATAACTTCTAATGTATAAACACATCATTTAAATTTAGTATCAGTCATACTATAATCTAATAAAGATCTTTAGACTTCCTGACTAACTCTCTTGAGATAATATATTTAATTCGTATTTGCCAACATATCCATCAATGAAAAATCTCGCTTGTATCTTCTTTTTACCATTATACTAGTACCATTTTTTTTTATATCTCAGTATATCCTTATTACCTCGGTTTATCCATATTTACAATCTACGGCTTCTTCTGAAATCTCTTTTCTCAACAATTATTCATACGTGAATTTCCAATCTCAACATAATTCACATATTAAATACTAAATTCGATTTAAACCTTTAACACAAATATCTTGATTACTTACATTATTTTCGGAGATGATTTTCAAAATATTCTCCATGTTTCCAAATTAAAAATTTCGATATTAACTTAAATCTTACTTTCCATACTTTACTCCTCAGAAACTTCAACACCGTTAATTCCTTTGATTACATTCGTCAAAGCACCATTAGATCATCATCTATCTATTCTTTTCAAAATCCCTATTACTTTAATCTACTAATAAGTTGAACACCATAATAATTGAGTTCCATAGATTAGAAATTAACCCTCCTTATAGTAAGGAAAAAGAATCTTGCATTTAATGTCAAATATTAATGTAGGACAATGTAGCAGAAAATACGAAACACGTAATAGAGCATGGTGCCAAAATAGGAAGTCAGAAATTTGGACAAAAATATCGACAGGAAATTAAAATCGGTGGTCGTATTTCTTGAAAATCTGTAAACAAAATCTAGCTGCTATTTCGACGAAAATCGGTGGCCCCAAATTTTGAATATATGTGCCAAAATTTAATTCAAAAATATTGTTATTCAGCGGAAGCATATCATATGGAAAAGAAATATTTCTGAGCCTATAAAGTCTGTGAATAACAAGAGCATATAGTTAACTGGTAGGATGCAATTGGTTGCTTCAAAATATATATAATCAATCAACTGTAAATAACCAGTCCAAATTAAAATTTCTCAAAATAGCTAATCGACTTATAAACCAATAGTCGACTGGTAAAAACATTGAGAAAACAAAATAAACCATTTGATTGTTCCTCTTCAACAATTAATTGGTTTACATTTTCACTTTCTTTTTCTTTTTCTTCTTTTTTACAATGACGACTATCACCTACAACCTTTCAAGACATCAATGCTTCATCAAAGACAACAAGAAAAAGACATATTTCTGGTGATATCTTATCTTATGCTCTTTATGTGCTTAATATGGGTCACAGTCATAACTATTGTACATATACATGCTTGCCGTTTTTTTTACCTTTAATTTAGCTGATATCCACCAATCACTCACATAGCTATTCTAATAATACCCGACCATTCACATAACTATTATAAATATGCCCTTCTCTGAGTTCTATAAATGCTTACATTAGTATCTTTATCTTCATACTCAGAGTTAAGGTGATAGAAATTATGGAGGGAACCGCATTCTGTCAGTTTTGAAATATCTGTGTCTTTTATGGTTCCAGTCCTGGAAAAGATGGGGAGTATGTTAAAGCAGTACAAAATCTGGGTATGGTGCTGGCCAGAAGAAAAATTCACCTAGTCTATGGTGGAGGTAACTGTGGGTTAATGGGGTGTGTGGCTACAGCTACACATGTAGGAAGATGCCAAGTTCTAAGTATTATTCCTACAGCTCTAACTGCATCCAGCAACATAGGAAAAATAATTGGGTAAGAATATAGAGTAGCTTCCATGCATGAACGCATGGCTAGAATGATGAGCAATGCTGACGCCTTCATTGCCTTACCAGGTGGTTTTGGTATTTTAGAGGAGATTTTCCAAATAGTCTCTTGGGCACAACTGAATATGCATCACAAACCAATAGGTTTGTTAAATGTTAATCACTTCTTTGATGGTTTGTTATCTTTCCTTAATCATGCTGTGGAACAAAGGTTTATCCCACACTCAGCACGACGAATTCTCATCTTAACTTCAGATGCTGAGGAGTTGATTGATACTTTACAAGCATATGTTCATGTACCTGATCCAATCACAGCTCAAATAGAATGGACAACAGACCATAGCAGAAAGCGCAAATTGAACTTGGATCTTCATCTGTAACTGTAGCAAGATGTGGACATTACTATACCACTTTTACTTTCTTAGAGTTATCTTGGACACCATCTTGCTAGCCACATACCTTAAGAAAGTACTATTACTAAGTCAAAATTCATATTTTGAGAACTTAGCATATAGCTTATACTCCCTTGGAGTTTGTAATACTATCTTTAAATATTGCTTATGATCCTCTGAACTCTTGAAATATTCTAATAAATATAATAACAACTTGATTTAGGGATGGCTTAATTACTTATTCATTAACTCTATGAATGTAGCTGGGGCATTTGTCAATCCAAATAACATAACTATAAACTCATAGTGTCCATGCCGAATCTTGAAAGCAAATTTATTCTTTTTAATATCCTCTTCTCTTATTCTTAATTGATGATATCTAAATATCAAATCAAGTTAAATTTTTTTTTGAAAAATGTTGAGCACTTTCTAACTGATCAAATAGATTATCTATACGAGGTAATGAGTATTTATTCCACATTGTCACTTTATTCAATTGTCTATAATCTATGTATAGTCATAGTGATCCATCTTTCTTTTTTACAAATAGAACTGGAGCACTCCAAGTAAAATTTTTAGGGCTTTTAAATCCTTGTCTAACATGTCTTGTAACTATTTCTTTTTCAGTTCTTTAAGTTCAGTGGGTGCCATTATATATGGAAATATAGACGCTGTCCAGGAAATAAATCAATACCAAATTCTATTTATTATTTCGGAGTAATCCTGGCAATTTCTCAGGAATTATATCAGAAAATTCTATAATCACTGAAACTTGATTTACAGTGGTATATTTTATATCAGCATCTCTCACCACTGCCAACTATCCTTGGCACCTTTTTGTAATCACTTATGGACTGCTAAAGCATAGATTAGGTTACTGGGTATCTCACTAAGATTTCTTTGTATCAAGAGAAAAGAATTCTCCAAGAATATTGAATTTAATCACCTTCTAGTGACATTTCAAAATGACATGACATAATGCCAATAAATTCATTCTCAATATCACATCACAATCTACCATATCTAGACAACCGGGTACAATGGATGTCACATTCAAAAATCATCATACCAGAGTTTGACCCCTTCCGTACCTTGGTGGTATAGGATTTGCCTAAACTCAGCATTCCACTGAGGTTTGCCCTACTATCATTCAAGAGGACACGCGAAGAGACTCTGTATGGGTCTTTTTCCAAGCATACAGCAAGGGAAGGCATATAACATCTCATATAACTGGCATCTAGCTATAAAACAGAGATAGCCCAACCGTCACTTAACCATTCTAACATAGCATACTATAAACTGACTTACTTGAACAAAAAGACAACATCCTGTCGAACCCCTTTAGCAGCACCGTGAGTATAAGCATGTCCGGATTCATACCTATACTCAAAGTCCTACCTAAAGGTCCGTTACTCATGAACACAGGAAAACCTAAAGCTCTGATACCACTCTGTCACGGCCCCAAATGATGGAACACATGACCGGCACGGCATAAGGGTTTCCCCCTAGCCGCAAGCCTAACACATAGCATGCACAAACATCCAGCATACAATCCAGAGTACATAATAAATATAACTAGCCACATATGCCACATCTAATATAAGAAAATATTGTGTATATATATATATATATATATATATATATATATATATATATATATATATATCTCATGAATCCAACATCTGTGATTCAACTTGGCTCATGGCCTCATAATACAAACATCGTTGTAAAACATAAAACCATTTTTCAAAACAACACATCAAAATACGCAAGAAGCGAGGATCATGCCTGTATATTCATGGAGGTACACTAGACCTAAACTAAACTAAACAAACAGTACAAAAGAGCCTTGCCCAAACTGGGGCTCACCAACGCTATCTTCAGCCTCCTACGAAGCTGTAGCTGGATCAAAATCTCTTTGACTATCTGTGGGGAGGAAACAGAAGAGGGGTGAGATCACCACATCTCAGTAAATGGATAAATCACACTATAACAGAAACAGGGCAAACCAAGCACGAATGTTTCGCAATGAGTTTAATAATTGAAATCAAAGTATAAAGATAATAATAGAAACATTAAGCATTTAACCATAATTTATTGAAAGAAAAGCTAAACAGTTCAAATGTATGTTCAAAAGATAAAATAGAATTAAATCAGTAACAGTAGAGCAAATCAATTATGCATGGTAAGTAATAAATGAAGTTATTTATGCAATAACAATGATGAATGAGATTGTTTAGAAATATTTAATCTTTAAGAAAAATGCACTAGTTTATTGGAGGTCTTTCCTAACAGATCTATCATCTCCCCCAAGCACACAGCAAGGGTAGGGTAATCACTGTAGGCGTAGACATAAGTCCACCCTAAATTCTCCAAGCACACAGCAAGGGTATGGTAATCACTATAGGCGTAGACATAAGTCCACCCTAAATCCCTGTGTCTTAGGCAGTCATATGCCCGTCACAGTATCCTAGGCCGAAGCCTTCGCATGACCATGGTGCACCAGGGCTAGCACTCCCTGCGACTAGCTAATAGTGATCTAAAAGGGTCCCTCCAATAGAAAACATTTGAAATATGATATTCAAAGAGTTTAAAGTAAAACATTTCAATAATATTACAATAAAGCTATAATTCTCCATCTAACTCTTTTCATGCATAAAATTCCGTTCTAAAATGTATCTCATCCATGAATTCCCATGGAGACCTTTATAATCATAAACTTTCCCTTTTAAACATAGATCGTCCGTAGACGTCACATAGATGCTCATCATGCATCAAATCATTTCATGGCTAACTTAGTTCATTTTTATGACTAAGTTCGCATTTCTTTAAATCTAGCTCAAATGGAGAATTATGAGCCTAGATGCTTGCCCTGCATACCTAGAGTTCAACTAGGATTTAGATTTATAATTTCTAACATGGTTCGAACATATTGGTTTTCAAAGCGGTAAAATAATTTAGCATACATTCCAACTAGTTAAAATCATACGAGAGAGAGAGTTATAAACCGAATTCGTAAAACATGCGTTATAGTATGAAAAACCCACTCACCGGTAAGGGCTCCGGATTGGACAGCCCTAAAATCCTAGTTCCTGGTCTGAATTCGGTAAAACAGACCCCAAAATCGAGTCCAGAAGGTCCAAAACTGTTCACCGCCGGAATCACTATTTACCACCACTATTCATCACGCGAAATCACTATTCACCACCACTATTTATGCCGAAAATCACTATTCACCACCATATAAAAAGTTAGCAAATCAACTAAACAATTTTATATCCTAATGTTTATCTAGGTTCTGAATCCATCTACGGAGTCAGATTTTCAATTAGAAGTTTCTAAGTAAGGTTTTTCAGAACTTACCTTTTACCGAGATTTTCTACTTCAGATCTACGGCGATTCAACGGTTGATTTGAAAAACTGATCGGTCAAAACTGAAGTACTCTTCGTCCCGAATCCAATAACACTTTCAGTTTTGATATCGGAAGCCAATCGGTACTCCAAATCGAAAGAAAATGTTGGATGTTACTATTCCTACACTATTCATTACTATTTATTTTTTTTTTCCGATTTTTCTTTGAATTCGACGCAGTCGCCCCCGGTTTCGTTTTATGGTTTCTGAGGTTTTTTTTTAAATATAATAATAATAATTATATAATTAATAATAGGATTTTATTTTATAAAAATTCATATAAATTCCGTTTTTCATCTTAAAATATCCCAAAAATTTTTAAAAATTTCCTTTCTCATAAATCTTTAGTTAAACTCTTAAATCATAATTTTTCTTAATAAAAATCGTAATAAAACAAATATCTTTATTCATATTAAAATAAAAAATATTTATAAAAATACCATAAAAATTCATTAGAGGCCGGTATAATTATTTTAAGCAACACAATACTTCTTTTACTTAAAAGTCCATTTACTTTTAACAAATCACAATCATTTCTACATAAATAAAAATATATTTGCTTATAGAAAAATACTATCATTTAAAAAAATAAAAAAGTACGCGCCAAAACATAAATTTTCATATTTTCAAAATTCTCTCTTTTATTCAAAATTTCCTTTAATTGGAATTTTCGTTAAATTTTACGGTTATTACAATATAGCTTGGAAGGTAGATCATTTTATTCAAGTATTCTTACAGAATGTTGCAACTGTACGCAACACACAAAACAAGGTAGGCTACATTTCATAATTGCATCAATCAATCACATATGGATTTGATGGTTATGTGGTCAATTTTTAATTTACTTGTGTTTCTCAAATTTGTTTGCACATTAGCATGTTGATTTATCTAGCTAAATATTTTTTTTCATATTCAATATTGTTATAATTAGGGTCTCATGTCTTACACTATCTATCTTGTGATGTAGGTTCCTATAAAAAATTCATGACACATTTGTTCTCTGAACTTATCATGTCCCAGAAGATATTGACAACAGCACCAATAGCAAGTGATTTGTACATAATACTACAAAGTTGCAACTTTATTAGTGAAGAGAAGGAATATGTATAAACCTTTAGTTTTGTAAATGCATTGTATATATGAAATTTGTATTGGATTTAGTCTCTTGTTTTATTTTTTCAGAACTTGCATGTATTGCGTATCTATTGTATTTAAATTATGTTTGATCTTGTTTTTTTCTATGCTACAGCCATATTCCTAGCAAGTATAATAATTTGATTTTTTTGTGCTCTTTATGTAATTCAGGGTGTATCTATACTCACTTTATTTTGTATAAAAGGATCTTTTTTATCTATATATAAATGTTAAAGAAAAATATTTTATTAATTTTTACTTTTCATTTGATTTTTTTATATATTATCATATTTTTATGATAAAATATAGTGTGAATATAAAATAAAAAAATAAATATAATTTTATACTGTCAATTTTAAAATTGTACAAATTTAAAAAAAAATGGCTTTACTAGCGACCATAATTTTTGTTGCCATTAAAAAATTATTTTTCGTGGCGACCAATATTGCAACTAAAATCTATCTTTCAGCAGCGATTTGGAAATGTCGCTACATAATGGTTTTTGGTGGCGATATCAAAAAGTCGCCAATGAAGGGTTTTCAGTGGCGACTTATTACCTTGCCACTGAAAACCCTTCAGTGGCGACTTTTCTATGTTGCCACTAAAGGGTTTTCTGTGGCGACCTAGAAAAGTCGCCACTGAAACCCTTCCGTCGCGACAGAGAAGGTCGCCACTGAAACCCTTCCGTGACGACTGAGAAGATCGCCACTAAAACCCTTCAGTGGCGACTGAGAAGGTCGCCACTGAAACACTTCAGCGGCGACTGAGAAGGTCGCCACTGAAACACTTCAGCGGCGACTGAGGAGGTCGCCACTGAATCTCCGAAATTCACAAAACGCCACCTTATACCCAATTTTTTGTGGCGATTTTTTATATTTTGATGTTAATTTTTTCTTTTAGTGGCGACTTATTTCGCCACTGATAATATAGTTTCTGTGGCGCATCATATAGTCGCCATTGAAGATATAATTTTTGGTGGCGACTCGTTTTTGTCGCCACAGAAACCCTTTAGTGACGGTCGTATTAGTGGCGACTTTTTGGTGGCGAATTGTCGCCACTAAAAGGTATTAGTGGCGATTTTTTAACTTTTAGTGGCGAAAAAAGTCGCCACCGAAAGTCAAATTTCTTGTAGTGTAATAAATATATGTTATCGGCGCATGATGGTTAAGTAGCCAATAAGCAGTTATATCATGTGTGTGACTGACCGATGCATTCATTTTACTCCCTGTCTGTGACTAAAGGATACATTCATTTTACTTGGCATGTTAGTCACACACAATCAACCAAAAAACTAATAATAACTGACTAAAATTTAATTTTTTATTTAAAAATGAGTTCAATATTAATTTGTTATCTCAAAAATTGCCTCAATTTATTTTTCAAAAGTCCTTTTCGTGTCGCATTCATTCTTTTGTCTAATTTTTATTACCAGAATTGATATAATTAATTGATGATATGGATTTTTTTTTTAATTTAAGATTTAGAACTTTTGAGGGATATATATTGTAAAAGAAATGAACCTTAACAATAATACACAAGCACAACAACCTCAAGCAGATCTAAGAGAAATGAAAGGAGAAGGGTGTTAGGAAGACTTGTGTGGTACAAAACAAAAATCTTTTGGAATAATAAATTAATATAAAAATATATTTAAGGGACCAAATTGATATTACTAAGCAAAATAGAATTTTCATCAATAATATTTATTATATTTTATTTTAGCTGCGACTTCTTATCTCATCGCATTGACAACTAGCATCTTGCCTAAAAAAAAGAAAGTTAGAGTCTCTAAATTAGCCAAATATAATTGCATCAAACATGCCACTTCAGCTAATATTAAATAAGAAAATTCTATGGAGTGCTAGTATATATTTCTACATTTTTTTTTTTTTAGCTCTTACTAAAATTTGAACTTAGACCTTTAGTTCAAGAAACGTCTTGAGTGCCATTGATCCAATTGACTGATTGTATATTTCTATAATCTTGCGTTAAATGCAAATAAAATGAATCCCGGGAGGAATTGTTGCTTATAGATTCCTAGCACATGCCCTGGCAAAACTATAATTCCAAGTATTCTTTGTATCATTGGTTATCTTCTCAAGTCTAACCGCATTCTCGGCTGAGTGCATCACAAATTCGACTTAGTATAATGTGGATTCTGAAAATCCAATCATCTCCATCTATTCTTTACTCTTCCAAGAAGGGGTTGCCAATTCAAAATCTGCACCACTCCTTAGAACGAAAAATTTGCCCAATAAAATATAGGTAATAAGATTATTATTTTTTTAGACAAATAGAATACTACTATTTATACATAAAATAGACATTATGGCAGCAAACAAAAAATAAAAGTAGGATAAACAAATCTTATAAATTTTAAAGATAAAATATAAAAAAAAAACTAATAATATGACTAGAAAATATAAAAACAATACATCTCTCAAACTTTAATTTACTAAATATTATATATCAACATATAAAAATACAGCTATTACAACATACAAAAAAAATATGTATCATTAAAAATACAGCACACCTTTCAATTTTTTTAAAAAATTAACTCTTTAAAATTCTTTTACTAATTATAAATACGATATTGTAAATTTAGCCTTCTTTCACTCGTACGTGAGTTTAAATTTGTAAATTTGAATTTAACATTATAGATCTAGACAAATAAAATGTAAAATATATAAGTTTTTAACCTCTTTTAAAGAAAAAAAATCTAATAGAAAAAAAAATTCTCCAAATAAAAGGAAATAAATTTCTTAAAAAAATTAAATACAAAACAACTATAAATAAAAATAAAAATAAAAAAAGAAGAGAGGAGGAAGGGGGAGAGGGCTGCCCCCTCCTACGCAGAGCCGCTGCTGCTTGGCTGGGGTTTTAGCAGCGCTACTTCTCTTCCCCCTATATTCATCTCAAATGCGGGCCTGATTTGGACACACTACCAACACAATTTGGAGAAAGATATCATCCTAAAGAAAAAAAAAAAAAAAAAAAAAAGGGACTTGAACGAATATAAAAAGAAACTAAAAACATCATCTTGATGAGATAATTTGTCTTTAAGATTTTTGTTTGAATATGAATAATATATTTATTATCTTATGTAATATATTATTTTTAATAAGATATGTTTCAAGTAGGATAAAGTTAGTTATATTTTACTTTGAAAATAAACCATTTAATATTCATCGTGTCCAATGAAGTTTATATATTTTGAAGTGTCAATGTGTCTAAATTTATATAATATCACGTGTCCGTACTTCACAAGTAATTTATAATTTATTCAAAACAAAATATTATTCAAACTTTTACAGCTGAAGTAAAATCACACACATAAATTCCCTTCCACGTTGTTTCAGTATTAAAATTTTCAAGTATTTGGATTTGCAGCATACTTTGTTAATAATTTGGGGCTTTATAACCCTGTTTCAACAGCTGAAGTTAAAACGTGATCACAAACTAAAAGCACTCCCCTTAGCACAACCACTGGCACAACCATTGGCACTGGCTTTTTCTAATGTCACTCCCCTTATAAGAATGTTTAGCGTATCAGTTTCGCGAGGTTGGGTTCCTGTTGCATGGACCTGCTTTTTCTATTATCACACATGTCTTTGTTTATGTCATAATTTGTCTTTAGTTCCTCTGGAATGTGGAAATATTGCATCCAATTTGATCATTTTTTTATTGTTGAATTTCTAGGAGATTGAAACTTTGGCTAAGGAGGCTGCCGAAACAGTGGTGTTGGTTATTGACGAGGAAGGCATTGAGCCACTTTTGCTTGTTAGTGATACTGAGGTACCATTGCTGTAATATCTGACTGAATGAAACTTGCATCTCTCTCTTAAAGTTTTTTTTTTTTTTGGCTTCATTGTGACAATTATGGTCACAGACTGCAATTAGACTGTCTTTCTCATATATAAAGCATTTACTCAGAAACAGCAAGTTATATCTAGTTGACAAAGTTTTAAACATGATATCTACACTAATCTTCTTGCTTAGCGATCCAGATTCATCTATTGTCACTATAAGTTGTATGCATAGTTCAGACTATATTATTGATCTGTAGCACAGCATATTTTTTGTTATCTGCTTTTTATTAGGTTGCTTCTTTTCCTTAGGTTGCTTGGGAAGCGTTGTCAAGTGTCTTCAGTTCAATACCCAAGGAGATACTTCCTTCGTATATAAACTTCTTGTTATGCTGTATCAAACATCAAATTAAGGATAAAGTAGGAACAAAGTAGATGTGAAAATCCAATAATTATGCCTCATTGAAACTGTCCCATAAGTGCAAATTTTTTGTTTCAATTCCTAATTGTATATGTGACAATGTATGAATTTTTATGTATTTTCTAATTGTTTTGCAAGGAGAACCAATTCTCATACCTGAATTCCATGAGCACTTCCACGTTTCTTGTCATTTTTCCTCATTTTTCATTACATTGGCAATCATAGTGCTATAAATATTCTATAAATAGAATTTCATGGAATAGAATTTAACAAAAGAAATGCTGGTTAAAGATGGAAAATATAGAGTCTAATGGCATCGAAGAACTCCATGTTTGAATAAAACAAATTAAAGAAATTAGTGATAATACACTGGAGCTATAAATTAAAATAAATGGAGGATCCAATATTAATTTACCAAAATTGAAAATGGAAGAAATGACAAGAATGGTGAGGCAACTTTGTTGTAAAAAAATATTAAAAATATAATTTGATAGATAAACTTCAACAAATAAAAAACGTGAAAATAACATTACTTATTTGTTTTAAACAATAAAAAGTTCAGTATTATAGCAATTTAAATTGATTATGAAACTTAATTTATTGAAATCAGCTAAAGACAAATAATAAATCAAAAAAGGTAGAACTGTTATATGTTGAATAAATATTGAAAAATAAGAATTTGATAGAAAGACTTCAACAAATGAAATAGAAAAAAATCAAAGAAATTATGAATAGGAGAGAACAATTAAACAGATAGTATTGCTATATGAA
The DNA here is from genome assembly GCA_037074535.1 of Gleditsia sinensis. NCBI lineage: Eukaryota > Viridiplantae > Streptophyta > Magnoliopsida > Fabales > Fabaceae > Gleditsia > Gleditsia sinensis. The sequence continues at coordinate 14,835,990 of CM073469.1, read as the reverse complement.
AGTAATGCAAATTGCTGCCTTTTAAAAATAATTTGTCATTAAGTTATTGGATTGTATAATCATATGAATTTTATGATTTTTTAAGTCTTCTTGGTGTACATTAAAATACCTTATCTATATATATATGCATACTAAAAGGATTTCCCCTTCTTGATTTTCTACAAATGGCACTTAGACAATTTTTCCATGTTTTATATATAAAAATAAAAACATTTCAATACCTAAAAAATATAAATGGTTTTAGCATGACCTCTAAGATAAAGTTCCACTTTTTGATTTTTGACAAGTGGCATTCTCACAAAATTTTTAAATATTTTTTATAATTAAAAAAACTTCAACTAACAACTTAACAAGTGTCAACACCTTAAAATGTTTCCATATTTTATAATTAAAATAAAATTTTGTAATACTGTTTTTCGGTAATATAAAACATTAAATTAAAAGGAAAATCATCCAAATCTAAGTTTTTAAAAAAAAATGATAAGGCTTCATTCCTTAAAAGAGAGCTTGATTTCTGCAACGCCAAATGAAATAAAGAAGCAAGAAAATAAGAAGTGTTTGGTTAAAAACCTGCTCTGGCCATTTATAAATTTATCACCTGCTCTAATTTTTCTTGAAGTTAAAGCAGTGTATGGAAAGAATTTCGGACTGAACTTCATCTTGACTACTGTTAACATCACTTTGAAATATCTTAAGACATTTATGATCTTGCAAAGGACCCCTATAACGAAGAATTATTATTAGTTATGCTTTTAAATGTTGAATTTGATGTAAGACTTTCAATGGATTAGGCAATTCCTTCAAAAAGGACAAGATTACGAGGGTGATAGATACTCGAGCAAATGATAGCAACATTTTGCAACAAAACATCACATTGCTGGGTTTATTGACCTGACATAAAGTTCTGCTAAATTGACAATTAATAAAGAGATGATCAGCGATATGACAGCCGAAAGGACATAAGCCAGGAATCTTGAACTTGCGATGCTGAAATATGCTACCAAGAGGAAGAATTCCATGGCAAAGCTTCCCTAAAAAAAATGTATCTATGAGGCCATTTCAAGTTCCGTAATTCAACCTCAATTCATATTCAGGTAATCATTATTCCTAAGGATACTACATATCAAAGCTTGGTATCATTTCTTTGTAGAATACAAACCTGAACCACAACCTCCCTAGTAAAGTTTATGTTCTTCATCATCCTAATGAGATAAAGGAAGAATACTAATTTCCTGAACTGTATCTCTTGCGAAAATGGGTTGAAGAAGGTCCATCTTCCATATTTTTCTCTCATGGTCAATAAGATCAACGACTTTAGAGCAATTACTTGGAAGAGGTTTGAAATTAGGCTAAAACCAAAGAGCGTTTTCCAAGTTAATCATGTTGCCACTGTAAACAAACCATTTAGGATTCAGCTAAATCAAATCAGCACTTAAACAAATACATTTCCAAGAGGCAGATGCCCGAGAAAGGCATTTCAGTTTACCATTCAAATGTTGATCTCCATAGCAAGCACAAAGAACTTAACTATATTGAGAGTGCGGTTTATTATAAACTCTCCAATAATTTTTCGTCAAAAGCGATTGATTTCTTAACTTTATATTAGGCAGGCCCAAACCACCCTGCTCTTTAGGAAGGCAAAGATTGTGCCAAGACACCGTATGAACTTTCACTTTTTGCTTAGAGTCTCCCAAGAAAAAATTGGCCATAATAATAGGCTCCCAGTCCTTGATTTCATTCCCATTCAATTTAGTATGTGTCACGGCCCCAAATGACGGAACACATGACCGGCACGACATAAGGGTTTCCCCCTAGCCGCAAGCCTAACACATAGCATGCACAAACATCCAGCACACAATCCAGAGTACATAATAAATATAACTGGCCACATATGCCACATCCAATATCAGAAAATACTGTATATATGTATATATATATATCTCATGATATCTCATGAATCCAACATTCTGATTCAACTTGGCCCTTGGCCTCATAATATTCATGTGATTCAACTTGGCCCAAGGCCTCATAATATCAACATTTGTTGTAAACATAAAACCATTTTCCAAACAACACATCAAAATACGCAAGAAAGCGAGGATCCTGCCTGTATGTTCATGGAGATACTCTAGACATAACTAAACTAAATAAACAATACAAAAGAGCCTTGCCCAAACTGGGGCTCACCAACACTATCTTCAGCCTCCTACGAAGCTGTAGCTGGATCAAAGTCTCTTTGACTATTTGTGGGGAGGAAACAAAAGAGGGGTGAGATTACCACATCTCAGTGAATGAGTAAATCATACTATAACTGAAACAGGGCAAACCAAGCACGAGTGTTTCGCAATGGGTTTAATAATTGAAATCCAAATGTAAAGATAACAATAGAAACATTAAGCATTTAACCATAATTTATTGAAAGAATGCTAAACAATTCAAATGTGTGTTCAAAAGATAAAACATGATTAAATCAATAACGGTAAGCAAATCAATTATGCATGGTAAGTAATACATGAAGATATTTATGCAATAACAATGATGAATGAGCTTGTTTAGAAATATTTAATCTTTAAGAAAAATGCATCAGTTTATTGGAGATCTTTCCTAACAGATCTATCATCTCCCCCAAGCACACAGCAAGGGTAGGGTAATCACTCTAGGCGTAGACATAAGTCCACCCTAAATTTCCCCAAGCACATAGCAATGGGTATGGCAATCACTGTAGGCGAAGACATAAGTCAACCCTAAATTTCCCCAAGCACATAGCAATGGGTATGGCAATCACTGTAGGCGAAGACATAAGTCAACCCTAAATCCCTGTGTCTTAGGCAGTCATATGCTCGTCACAGTATCCTAGGCCGAAGCCTTAACATGATCATGGTGCACCAGGGCTAGCACTACCTGCGGCTAGCTAACAGTGATCTAAAAGGGTCCCTCCAATAGAAAACATTTGAAATATGCTATTCAAGAGTTTAAAATAAAACATTTCAATAACATTACAATAAAGCTATAATTCTCCATCTAACTCTTTTCATGCATAAAACTCCGTTCAAAAATATGTTTCATCCATGTATTCCCATGGAGACCTTTATCATCATAAACTTTCCCTTTAAACAAAGATCGTCCGTAGACGTCGTATAGATGCTCATCATGCATCAAATCATTTTAAACATAGATCGTCCGTAGACGTCGCATAAATGCTCATCATGCATCAAATCATTTCATGGCCAACTTAGTTCATTTCTATGACTAAGTTCGCATTTCTATAAATCTAGCTCAAATGGAGAATTATCAGTCTAGATGTTTGCCCTGCATACCTAGGGTTCAACTAGAATTGAAATTTATAATTTCTAACATGGTTGGAACATATTGGTTTTCAAAGCGGTAAAACAACTTAGCATACATTCCAACTAGTTAAAATCATACGAGAGAATTATAAACTGAATTCATAAAACATGCGCTATAGTATGAAAAACCCACTCACAGGTAAGGGCTCCAGATTGGACAGCCCTAAAATCCTAGTTCCTGGTCTGAATTCGGTAAAATAGACCCCAAAATCGAGTCCGGAAGGTCCAAAAACCTTAAATGAGCTCGGGTACTGTTCACCGCCGGGAAATACTATTCACCGCCGGAAAACACTATTCACTGTCACAAAAATTTTACCGAATCAACAAAAAAATTTCATATCCTAATATTTATCTAGTTTCTGAATCCATCTGCGGAGTCAGATTTCTAATTAGAAGTCCCTAAGTAAGGTTTTTCAGAACTTACCTTTTACCGAGATTTTCTACTTCAGATCTACGGCGATTCAACGGTTGATTTGAAAAACTGATCGGTCAAAACTGAGGTACTCTTCATCCTGAATCCAATAACATGTTCAGTTTTGATATTGGAAGTCAATCGATACTCCAGATTGAAAGATAAAATTTGAAATCACTATTCACTCACTATGCAGCACTATTCCTCTCCGTTTTTTTTTCCTTTCTTCTTTCTGAAATTTCGCCCCCGGTTTCGTTTTATGATTCTGCAGTTTTTCGTTTTTTTTTTTTTTTATAAATATAATAATTATTATTAAATAATTAATAATAAGATTTTCTTTTATAAAAATTCATATAAATTCCATTTTTCATCATAAAATATCCTAAAAATTTCTAAAAATTTCCTTTCTCATAAATCTTTAGTTAAACTATTAAATCATAATTTTTCTTAATAAAAATTATAATAAAACAAATTTTAAAACAAATATCTTTATTCATATTAAAAGAAAGAATATTTTTAAAAATACCATACAAATTCATTAAAGGCCGGTATAATTATTTTAAACAACACAATATTTCTTTTACTTAAAAGTCCACTTACTTTTAACAAATCATAATCATTTCTACATAAATAAAAATATATTTGCTTATAGCGCGCCAAAACATAAATTCTCATATTTCTTTTGTAATTCTTTAATCCATGTAATAAATATTCATATTTTCTACGGTTCTTATCTCTATTGTCAAAATTCTCTCTTTTATTCTAAATTTCCTTTAATTGGAATTTTCGTTAAATTTTTTACGGTTATTACATTCTTCCCCCCTTAAAGAAATTCGGTCCCCGAATTTCATCACCATAGTTACAGATCAATACTAATCTCATTGTTCAAACAAGTACAGATATATCCTCCTCTTTTTCCCCAAGTAGTTTTCTCAAAAGAGTGATTTTTCCATATCACCTTTACTATAGGTATTTCGTTTGACCGTAACTTCTTTACTTGTCTGTCCACTATTGCTACTGGTTGTTCCTCTTAGGTTAAATTTTTCTATAACTGAAGTTGTAGACACTGTATAACATGTGTAGGATCCGGTAAATGTTTTCATATCATAAACACATGAAAGGCTAAATGGACATTACCCAATTCAGGAGGTAAAGTCAAATAATAAGCCACTGAACCGATCCTATCAAAAATTTCAAATGGTTCTATATACCGAAGGTGTAACTTTCCTTTCTTCCCAAATCTCATTACCTCTTTCATTGGTGAGTTATTAAAGAATATGTGATCACCAACTGATAAGTCCTAGTGCTCAACATTCGTAGTCCTTATAAATTTTTGACTTGTATTGAGTTTCCAGTATTCTTTTTCTAATCAATTTCACTTTATCAATGACATCTTATAATAAATATAACTCCACTGAGTCATTTAACAGAACATTTGTAACACCTTTTACATAAGGCTTAAATCTTCTAATATCATTTTATTATAGACAAATTCTGCTAAGAAATCTCCTACCAATCTCAAAAAAAAAAATATGCCTGTAGCATGCTCTCCAAACTAGCATCATCAATTTAATAATTCATATGTTATCTATTGCATGTTATTCCAAATTAGATTTACAAAGTTTAACTTTTCTCAATTCACTCACATATTAAGAAACCTATGATGTTCATGTAAAACTTCAAATGATTGCCATTGTATATTGGCATGATAATTACTGCTATGAGCAAGTTCAACTAAAGACAATTAATTTCTCCAAACTTTCACCACAATAATATAAAGATACTTAAAGCATAACTTCTAATGTATAAACACATTATTTAAATTTAGTATCAGTCACTCTATTATCTAATAAAGATCCTTAGACTTCCTGAATAACTCTCTTGAGATAATATATTCTATTCATACTTGCCAACATACCCGCCAATGAAAAATTTCACTTGTATCTTCTTTTTACCATTATACTAGTACCATTTTTTTTTATCTTAGTATATCCTTATTACCTCGGGTAATTCATATTTACAATCTATGGCTTCTTCTGAAATCTCCTTTCTCAACAATTATCCATACGTGAATTTCCAATCTCAACATAATTTACATTCTAGATATTAGTCTCAATTTAGCAAGGTATAAATCATTAACACAAATATCTTAATCACTTACATTATTCTCAGAGATGATTCTCAAAATATTCTCTATGTTTTCAAATTAAAAATTTTGAGATTAGCTTAAATCTTACTTTCCATACTTTACTTCTCAAAAACTTTAACACCGTTAATTCCTTTAATTATATTCGTCAAAGCACCATTAGATCATCATCCATCTATTCTTTTCAAAATCTCTATTACTTTAATCTACTAATCAGTTGCACACCATAATAACTGAATTCCAAAGATTAGAAATTATCTTTCCTTGCAATGAGGGAAAACAACCTTGCATTTAATGCCAGCCGTTAATGAGGGAAAATGCAGTGAAACAGACGAAAAGCACAATAGAGAATGGTGCCAAAATAGAAAGTCAAAAATTTGGCAAACATTGAAAAACATTAAAATCGGTGGCCGTAATTCTTGAAAATCTGTAAACAAAAATTTAGCTGCTATTTCGGCGAAAAACGGTGGCCGCAATCGGTGGCCGCAAATTTTGAATATATGTGCCAAAATTTAATTCAAAGATATTATTATTCGGAAGAAGCATATCATATGGAAAAGAAATATTTCTGAGCCTATAAAGTCTGTGAATAACAAGAGCACATAGTTAACTGGTAGGATGCAGTTGGTTGCTTCAAAATATATAATCAATCAACTGTAAATAACCAGTCCAAATTAAAATTTCTCAAAATAGCTAGTCAACTTATAAACCAATAGTCGACTGTTAAAAACATTGAGAAAACAAAATAAACCATTTGATTGTTCCTTTTCAACAATTAATTGGTTTGCATTTTCATTTTTTTTTTCTTCTTTTTACAATGACGGCTATCACCTACAACCTTTCAAGACATCAATGCTCCATCAAAGACAACAAGAAAAAGATAGATTTCTAGTGATATCTTATCTTATGCTCTTTATGTGCTTAATATGGGTCACAGTCATAACTACTGTACATATACATGCTTGCCGTTTTTTTTTTACCTTTAATTTAGCTGATATCCACCAATCACTCACATAGCTATTCTAATAATATCCGGTCTATTCGCCTAGCTATTATAAATATGCCCTTCTCCGAGTTCTATAAATACTTATATTAGTATCTTTATCTTCATACTCAAAGTTAAGGTGATAGAAATTATGGAGGGAACCGCATTCCGTCAGTTTCAAAATATATGTGTCTTTTGTGGTTCCAGTCCTGGAAAAGATGGGGAATATGTGAAAGCAGCACAAAACCTGGGTATGGTGTTGGCCAAAAGAAAAATTCATCTAGTCTATGGTGGAGGTAACTGTGGGTTAATGGGGTGTGTGGCTACAGCTGCACATGTAAGAGGATGCCAAGTTCTAGGTATTATTCCTACAGCTCTAGCTGCATCCAGCAACATAGGGAAAACAATTGGGGAAGAATATAGAGTAGCTTCCATGCATGAACGCATGGCTAGAATGATGAGTAATGCTGACGCCTTCATTGCCTTACCAGGTGGTTTTGGTACTTTAGAGGAGATTTTCCAAATAGTCTCTTGGGCACAACTGAATCTACATCACAAACCAATAGGTTTGTTAAATGTTAATCACTTCTTTGATGGTTTGTTATCTTTCCTTGATCATGCTGTGGAACAAAGGTTTATCCCACACTCAGCACGACGAATTCTCATCTTAGCTTCAGATGCTGAGGAGTTGATTGATGCTTTACAAGCATATGTTCATGTACCTGATCCAACTATTGCTCAAATAGAATGGACGGCAGACAACCGCAGGAAGCGCAAATTGGATTTGGATCTGCATCTGTAACTGTAGCAAGATGTGGGCATTGCTATACCGCTTTTACTTTCTTAGGGTTATCTTGGATACCATCTTGCTAGCCACATACCTTAAAAAAAATACTATTACTAAGTCAAAATTCATATTTTGAGAACTTAGCATATAGCTGATACTCCCTTGGAGTTTATAATGTTATCTTTAAATATTGCTTATGAACTTCTGCACTCTTGAAATATTCTAGATTAACAATAATTATAATAACAAATTAATCCAAGGATGGCTTCAATATTTATTTTATTTTTTTATCAAGTCCAAGAATGCAACTGGGCATTTGTCAATCCAAATGACATAACTATAAATTCATAGTGTCCATGCCGAATCCTGAAAGCAAATTTTTTTCTTTTTTTTAATATCATTTTCTCATATCCTTAATTGATGATATCTAAATATCAAATCAAGTTAAATTTTTTTTTTTAAAAAAAAAAAATGTTGAGCACTTTCTAACTGATCAAATAGATCATCTATACGAGGTAATGAGTATTTATTCCACATTGTCACTTTATTCAATTGTCTTTAATCTATGTATAGTCATAGTGATCCATCTTTCTTTTTCACAAATATAACTGGAGCACTCCAAGTAAAATTTCTAGGGCTTTTAAATCCCTTGTCTAACATGTCGTGTAACTATTTATTTTTCAGTTCTTTAAGTTCAGTGGGTGCCATTCTATATGGAAATATAGACGCTGGCCAGGAAATAACTCAATACCAAATTCTATTTATTATTTCGGGGTAATCCTGGCAATTCCTCAGGAATTATATCAGAAAATTCTTTAATCACTGAAACTTGATTTACAGTGGTATACTTTATATCAGCATCTCTCACCACTGCCAACTATCCTTGGCACCTTTTTGTAATCACTTATGGACTGCTAAAGCAGAGATTAGGTTACTGGGTATCTCACTAAGATTTCTTTGTACCAAGAGAAAAATATTCTCCAAGAATATTGAATTTAATCACCTTCTAGTGACATTTCAAAATGACATGATATAATGCCAACTAATTCATTCTCAATATCACATCACACTCTACCATATCTAGACAACTGAGTACAACAGATGTCACATTCAGAAACCATCATACCAGGGTTTGACCTCTTCCGTACCTTGGTGGTATAGGATTTGCCTAAACTCAGCATTCCGCTGAGGTTTGCCCTACTACCATTCAAGAGGACACGCGGAGAGACTCTGTATGGATCTTTTCCCAAGCACATAGCAAGGGAAAGCAAATAACATCTCATATAACTGGCATCTCGCTATAAAACAAAAATAGCCCAACCGTTACTTAACCATGCCAACATAGCATACTATAAATTGACTTACTTAAACAAAAAGACAACATCCTATCGAACCACTTTAGCAGCACCGTGAGTATAAGCATGTCCGGATTCATACCCATACTAAAAGTCCTACCTAAAGGTCCGTTACTCCATGAACACAGGGAAACCTAATGCTCTGATACCAAACTGTCACGGCCCCAAATGACGGAACACATGACCGGCACGACATAAGGGTTTCCCCCTAGCCGCAAGCCTAACACATAGCATGCACAAACATCCAGCACACAATCCAGAGTACATAATAAATATAACTGGCCACATATGCCACATCCAATATCAGAAAATACTGTATATATGTATATATATATATCTCATGATATCTCATGAATCCAACATTCTGATTCAACTTGGCCCTTGGCCTCATAATATTCATGTGATTCAACTTGGCCCAAGGCCTCATAATATCAACATTTGTTGTAAACATAAAACCATTTTCCAAACAACACATCAAAATACGCAAGAAAGCGAGGATCCTGCCTGTATGTTCATGGAGATACTCTAGACATAACTAAACTAAATAAACAATACAAAAGAGCCTTGCCCAAACTGGGGCTCACCAACACTATCTTCAGCCTCCTACGAAGCTGTAGCTGGATCAAAGTCTCTTTGACTATTTGTGGGGAGGAAACAAAAGAGGGGTGAGATTACCACATCTCAGTGAATGAGTAAATCATACTATAACTGAAACAGGGCAAACCAAGCACGAGTGTTTCGCAATGGGTTTAATAATTGAAATCCAAATGTAAAGATAACAATAGAAACATTAAGCATTTAACCATAATTTATTGAAAGAATGCTAAACAATTCAAATGTGTGTTCAAAAGATAAAACATGATTAAATCAATAACGGTAAGCAAATCAATTATGCATGGTAAGTAATACATGAAGATATTTATGCAATAACAATGATGAATGAGCTTGTTTAGAAATATTTAATCTTTAAGAAAAATGCATCAGTTTATTGGAGGTCTTTCCTAACAGATCTATCATCTCCCCCAAGCACACAGCAAGGGTAGGGTAATCACTCTAGGCGTAGACATAAGTCCACCCTAAATTTCCCCAAGCACATAGCAATGGGTATGGCAATCACTGTAGGCGAAGACATAAGTCAACCCTAAATTTCCCCAAGCACATAGCAATGGGTATGGCAATCACTGTAGGCGAAGACATAAGTCAACCCTAAATCCCTGTGTCTTAGGCAGTCATATGCCCGTCACAGTATCCTAGGCCGAAGCCTTAACATGATCATGGTGCACCAGGGCTAGCACTACCTGCGGCTAGCTAACAGTGATCTAAAAGGGTCCCTCCAATAGAAAACATTTGAAATATGCTATTCAAGAGTTTAAAATAAAACATTTCAATAACATTACAATAAAGCTATAATTCTCCATCTAACTCTTTTCATGCATAAAACTCCGTTCAAAAATATGTTTCATCCATGTATTCCCATGGAGACCTTTATCATCATAAACTTTCCCTTTAAACAAAGATCGTCCGTAGACGTCGTATAGATGCTCATCATGCATCAAATCATTTTAAACATAGATCGTCCGTAGACGTCGCATAAATGCTCATCATGCATCAAATCATTTCATGGCCAACTTAGTTCATTTCTATGACTAAGTTCGCATTTCTATAAATCTAGCTCAAATGGAGAATTATCAGTCTAGATGTTTGCCCTGCATACCTAGGGTTCAACTAGAATTGAAATTTATAATTTCTAACATGGTTGGAACATATTGGTTTTCAAAGCGGTAAAACAACTTAGCATACATTCCAACTAGTTAAAATCATACGAGAGAATTATAAACTGAATTCATAAAACATGCGCTATAGTATGAAAAACCCACTCACAGGTAAGGGCTCCAGATTGGACAGCCCTAAAATCCTAGTTCCTGGTCTGAATTCGGTAAAATAGACCCCAAAATCGAGTCCGGAAGGTCCAAAAACCTTAAATGAGCTCGGGTACTGTTCACCGCCGGGAAATACTATTCACCGCCGGAAAACACTATTCACTGTCACAAAAATTTTACCGAATCAACAAAAAAATTTCATATCCTAATATTTATCTAGTTTCTGAATCCATCTGCGGAGTCAGATTTCTAATTAGAAGTCCCTAAGTAAGGTTTTTCAGAACTTACCTTTTACCGAGATTTTCTACTTCAGATCTACGGCGATTCAACGGTTGATTTGAAAAACTGATCGGTCAAAATTGAAGTACTCTTCGTCCTGAATCCAATAACACGTTCAGTTTTGATATTGGAAGTCAATCGATACTCCAGATTGAAAGATAAAATTTGAAATCACTATTCACTCACTATGCAGCACTATTCCTCTCCGTTTTTTTTTTCCTTTCTTCTTTCTGAAATTTCGCCCCCGGTTTCGTTTTATGATTCTGCAGTTTTTCGTTTTTTTTTTTTTATAAATATAATAATTATTATTAAATAATTAATAATAAGATTTTCTTTTATAAAAATTCATATAAATTCCATTTTTCATCATAAAATATCCCAAAAATTTCTAAAAATTTCTTTTCTCATAAATCTTTAGTTAAACTATTAAATCATAATTTTTCTTAATAAAAATTATAATAAAACAAATTTTAAAACAAATATCTTTATTCATATTAAAAGAAAGAATATTTCTAAAAATACCATACAAATTCATTAAAGGCCGGTATAATTATTTTAAACAACACAATACTTCTTTTACTTAAAAGTCCACTTACTTTTAACAAATCATAATCATTTCTACATAAATAAAAATATATTTGCTTATAGCGCGCCAAAACATAAATTCTCATATTTCTTTTGTAATTCTTTAATCCATGTAATAAATATTCATATTTTCTACGGTTCTTATCTCTATTGTCAAAATTCTCTCTTTTATTCTAAATTTCCTTTAATTGAAATTTTCGTTAAATTTTTTACGATTATTACAGTATGAGTGATAGGGTATATGGTCATGGACTATAGAACTGACTGAATCAAAACCAAACGACCAGCTTGAGATAAAACTGTATATATGAGTAACAATGAGAAGACAGAATCTCAAAACGGCCCTAGAAGAAAAATTAAGCTTTCAGAAACATGGAACCAAATTGGTCTACTTGGGGCATTTATAGCCCTGGCCATGCGAAGATACCAACAATGAGAGGAAAAAGTACAGTTTTATTTCAATCATTCCCATTTTCCAGCCAAACCCAGCCATTTTTACTCATATATACAGTAGAATCTAAATCCTAGCATTTCCTTTATTGTAATTATTTCCAATTCAATAATATTTATATAAATACTAAAAAATTTATTATAAATAAATAAATAAATAAGAGTATTTTTAGAAACTCTATACATAAATAAATATTTTTAGAAAATATTATTTAAAGATTCTCAACAATCTTAAAAATCAACCAAACACATTTTATACATTTCTAAGAATTATTATTCTCAAGAACAAAAAACTTTACCATATACTAAACGTTCCCTTAGTTCAAGAAACGTGTTGAGTGCCATTGAACCAATTGACTGATTGTATATTTCTATAATCTTGCGTTAAATGCAAATAAAATGAATCCTGGGAGGAATTGTTGCTTATAGATTCCTAGCACATGCCCTGGCAAAACTATAATTCCAAGTATTCTTTCTATCATTGGTTATCTTCTAAGAAGGGATTGCCAATTCAAAATCTGCACCACTCCTCAGAACAAAAAATTTGCCTCATAAAATATAGGTAATAAGAATATATTTTTTTGGACAAGTAGAATACTACTATTTATACATAAAATAAACACTAATAGCAACAAACAAAAGACAAAAATAAGATAAATAAATTTTATAGATTCTGAAAATAAAATATACACACAAAAAACTAGTATTATAACTAAAAAATATAAAGACAACACATCTCTCAAATTTTAATTTATCAAATATTATATCTCAACATATAAAAATTCAGCTATTACAATATACAAAAAAAATAGAGATGTATCATTAGAGATGCAGCACACCTCTCAATTTTTTCTGAAAATTAATTATTTTTAAAATTATTTTACTAATTGTAAGTAAAGTATTATAAATCTAATTTTCTTTCACTCAAATGTAAGTTTAAAGTTGTAAATTTGAATTTAATACTATAAAATTATACGAACAAAATATAAAACATACAAGTTTTTAATATCTTCTGAAGAAAAAGCTCTCCAAATAAGAAGAAATAACTTTCTTAAAAAAAATTAAATACAAAACAACTGTAAAAGAAAAAAAAATGAAAGAGCCCCTCCTACGCAGAGCTGCTACTGCTTTGCTGGGGTTCTAACAGCGCTACTTCTCTTCCTCCTATATTCATCTCAAATGCGGGCCTGATTTAGACACACTACCAACACAATTTGGATAAAGATATCCTAAAGAACCAAAAAAAAAAAGAAAAAAAAAAGACAAACAAATATTAAAAAAAAAAGAAACTAGAAACACCATTTGTCTTTAGGATTTTTCTTTGTATATGAATAATATATTTAATATCTTATTTAATAGATTATTTTTAATAAGACATGTTTCAAGTAGAATAAAGTTAGTTATATTTTTCTTTGAAAATAAACCATTTAATATTCATCATGTCCCAATGAAGTTTATATATTTTGAAGTGTCAATGTGTCTAAATTTATATAATGTCACTGTCCGTACTTCACAAGTAATTTATAATTTATTCAAAACAAAATATTATTCAAACTTTTACAGCTGAAGTAAAAACACACATAAATTCCCTTACACGTTGTTTCAGTATTAAAATTTTCAAGTATTTGGATTTGCAGCATACTTTGTTAATAATTTGGGGCTTTATAACCCTGTTTCAACAGCTGAAGTTAAAACGTGATCACAAACTAAAAGCACTCCCCTTAGCACAACCACTGGCACAACCATTGGCACTGGCTTTTTCTAATGTCACTCCCCTTATAAGAATGTTTAGCGTATCAGTTTCGCGAGGTTGGGTTCCTGTTGCATGGACCTGCTTTTTCTAATATCACACTTGTCTTTGTTTATGTCATAATTTGTCTTTAGTTCCTCTGGAATGTGGAAATATTGCATCCAATTTGATCATTTTTTTATTGTTGAATTTCTAGGCGATTGAAACTTTGGCTAAGGAGGCTGCCGAAACAGTGGTGTTGGTTATTGACGAGGAAGGCATTGAGCCACTCTTGCTTGTTAGTGATAGTGAGGTACCATTGCTGTAATATCTGACTGAATGAAACTTGCATCTCTCTCTTAAATTTTTTTTTTTTTTTTGGCTTCACTGTGACAATTATGGTCACAGACTACAATTAGACTGTCTTTCTCATATATAAAGCATTTACTCAGAAACAGCAAGTTATATCTAGTTGACAAAGTTTTAAACATGATATCTACACTAATCTTCTTGCTTAGCGATCCAGATTCATCTATTGTCACTATAAGTTGTATGCATAGTTCATACTATATTATTGATCTGTAGCACAGCATATTTTTTGTTATCTGCTTTTCATTAGGTTGCTTCTTTTCCTTAGGTTGCTTGGGAAGCGTTGTCAAGGGTCTTCAGTTCAATACCCAAGGAGATACTTCCTTCGTATATAAACTTCTGGTTATGCTGTATTAAACATCAAATTAAGGATAAAGTAGGAACAAAGTAGATGTGAAAATCCAATAATTATGCCTCATTGAAACTGTCCCATAAGTGCAAATTTTTTGTTTCAATTCCTAATTGTATATGTGACAATGTATAATTTTTTATGTATTTTCTAATTGTTTTACAAGGAGAACCAATTCTCATACCTGAATTCCATGAGCACTTCCACGTTTCTTGTCATTTTTCCTCATTTTTCATTACATTGGCAATCATAGTGCTATAAATATTCTATAAATAGAATTTCATGTAATAGAATTTAACAAAAGAAATGCTGGTTAAAGATGGAAAATATAGAGTCTAATGGCATCGAAGAACTCCATGTTTGAATAAAACAAATTAAAGAAATTAGTGATAATACACTGGAGCTATAAATTAAATTGAATGGAGGATCCAATATTAATTTACCAAAATTGAAAATGGAAGAAATGACAAGAATGGTGAGGCAACTTTGTTGTAAAGAAATATTAAAAATATAATTTGATAGATAAACTTCAACAAATAAAAAACGTGAAAATAACATTACTTATTTGTTTTAAACAATAAAAAGTTCAATATTATAGCAATTTAAATTGATTATGAAATTTAATTTATTGAAATCGGTCAAAAGTAAATAATAAATCAAAAAAGGTAGAATTGTTATATGTTGAATAAAGATTGAAAAATAAGAATTTAATAGAAAGACTTCAACAAATAAAATAGAAAAAAATCAAAGAAATTATGAATAGGAGAAAACAATTAAACAGATAGTATTGCTATATGAAAGTAATGCAAATTGCTGCCTTTTAAAAATAATTTATCATTAAGTTATTGGATTGTATAATCATATGAATTTTATGAGTTTTTAAGTCTTCTTGGTGTACATTAAAATACCTTATCTATATATATGCACACTAAAAGGATTTCACCTTCTTGATTTTCTACAAATGGCACTTAGACAATTTTTCCATGTTTTAAATAAAAACATTTCAATACCTAAAAAATATAAATGGTTTTAGCATGACCTCTAAGATAAAGTTCCACTTTTTGATTTTTGACAAGTGGCATTCTCACAAAATTTTTAAATATTTTATAATTAAAAAAACTTCAACTAACAACTTAACAAGTGTCAACACCTTAAAAATTTTCCATATTTTATAATTAAAATAAAATTTTGTAATACTGTTTTTTGGTAATATAAAACATTAAATTAAAAGGAAAATCATCCATGTCTAAGTTTTTTTAAAAAAAAAAAAAAAAGATAAGGCTTCATTCCTTAAAAGAGAGCTTGATTTCTGCAACGCCAGATGTTATAAAGAAGCAAGAAAATAAGAAGTGTTTGGTTAAACACCTGCTCTGGCCATTTATAAATTTATCACCTCCTCTAATTTTCCAATAAGTTAAAGCAGCGTATGGAAAGAATCCCAGACTGAGCTTCATCTTGTCTACTGTTAACATCACTTTGAAATATCTTAGGACATTTATGACCTTGCAAAGGACCCCTATAACGAAGAATTATCATTAGTTATGCTTTTAAATGTTGAATTTGATGTAAGATTTTCAAAGGATTAGGCTCAATTCCTTCCAAATGCACAAGATTACGATGGTGATAGATACTCGAGCAAATGATAGCAGCATTTTGCAATATTGACCTGCTAAATTGACAATTAATAAAGAGATGATCAGCATTTCAGCGATATGACAGCCGAAAGGACATGAGCCAGGAATCTTGAACTTGCGATGCTGAAATATGCTACCAAGAGGAAGAATTCCATGGCAAAGCTTCCCTAAAAAAAAAGTATCTATGAGGCCATTTCAAGTTCCATAATTCAACCCCAATTCATATTCAGGTGATCATTATTCCTAAGGATATTATATATCAAAGCTTGGTATCATTTCTTTGTAGAATACAAACCTGAACCACAACCTCCCTAGTAAAGTTTATCTTCTTCATCATCCTAATGAGATAAAGGAAGAATACTAATTTCCTGAACTGTATCGCTTGCGAAAATGGGTTGAAGAAGGTCCATCTTCCATATTTTTCTCTCATGGTCAATAAGATCAACGACTTTAGAGCAATTACTTGGAAGAGGTTTGAAATTAGGCTAAAACCAAAGAGCGTTTTCCAAGTTAATCATGTTGCCACTGTAAACAAACCATTTAGGATTCAGCTAAATCAAATCAGCACTTAAACAAATACATTTCCAAGAGGCAGATACCCGAGAAAGGCATTTCAGTTTACCATTCAAATGTTGATCTCCATAGCAAGCACAGAGAACTTGACTATATAGAGAGTGCGGTTTATTATAAACTCTCCAATAATTTTTTGTCAAAAGAGCTTGATTGATTTCTTTACTTTATATTAGGAAGGCCCAAACCACCCTACTCTTTAGGAAGGCAAAGATTGTGACAAGACACCATATGAACTTTCACTTTTTGCTTAGAGTCTCCCAAGAAAAAGTTAGCCATAATAATAGGCTCACAGGCCTTGATTTCATTCCCATTCAATTTAGTATGAGTCTTGGTCATGGACTACAGATATATCTTCCAAGGGAACAAACACGTTTGTACTTAAAAATACTTCCTAAAAGTTTTTTGAAATTTTTCGGTGTATTAGACTAAAACGAATTTTAGATATATGTCTATTAGTCATAATTTAAGATTTTGAAAGAAAAAAACTGAAGCTTTTGTAAAAGTTAACATATCATCAGCATAAAATGCAGTGATTAATATATGTTATCGGCGCATGATGCCTAAGTAGCTAGTAAGCAGTCATATCATGTGTCTGACTGAGCGATGCATTCATTTTACTTCGTATCCGTGGCTAAGGTTTTGTTTAGTTGACGAAATTAAGATGATGAAACGAGATTTTTTTTTTTTTATTCAGTTGATAAAATTAGTAAATAAATAAAAGTGAATCCTACCAAATGTTGATGATTTTTTGTGAAGGAATTGACATTATTTAAAAAAAAAATAAGTAAAAAGTGAGCAATGCAATAAAAAAAAGATTAAAATATATTTTACTATTTTATTTATTTATAAATTTTTTTATAGTTAAATTATATATATTTGAATTAAAATTTTCAATATTATTGAACAAAATTTAATTTAAATTCTTATATTATTAATAATTTATTTTATTTTTTATTTAAAATAATTTTTTAGATTAAAAAATATTTTTTATATTTTTATATTTTTGTTAATTTCTATTCAATTCATTACATATTGTACAAACATAATTTTAATAATAATATTTTATTTTATTTTTAAACTACGAATTAAATAAGGCCTAAACGATACATTAATTTTACTTGACATACACACAAACCACCAAAAAACTAATAATAACCGACTAAAATTAATTTTTTTTTTATCTAAAAATGAGTTCAATATTATTTGGTTATCTCAAAAATTGCCTCAATTTGTTTTTCAAAAGTCCTTTTGGTATCACATTCATTCTTTTATCTAATTTTTATCACCAGAATTGATATAATTAATTGATGATAAGGAGTTCTTTTTTTGGTAAAAAGGAGCATTTTTTAATTATATATCAATTTAACATATCATATAACACTCTCACAAGCACAACACCCTCATGCAGATCTAAGAGAAATGAAATGAGAGGGTGTTAATGAAGACTTAGAGAAAAAGATGGATGTGTTACAAAAAAAAAATTTAAGGAACGAAATTGATATTAATTACTAAGCAAAATAGAATTTTCATCAATAATATTTATTATATTTTATTTTAGCTGCAACTTGTTATCTCATCCCATTGACAACTAGCATCTTGCCTAAAAGAAAGAAAATTAGAGTCACTTAGTTAGCCAAATATAATTGCATCAAACATGCCACTTTAGCAAATATTAAATAAAAAAAATTCTATAGAGTGGTAGCATAAATTCAGTATCATTGAACCAATTGACTGATCTTATATTTCTACACTTTCTATAATCTTGCATTAAATGCAAATAAAATGAATTAAGGGAGGAATTGTTGCTTCTAGTTTCTTAACACATGCTCCGGCAAAATTATATATTTGTTTGATTTTTTCATTTTTTTTATTTTTTTATTTTTTTATTTTTAAAAATTATTTTATAAAATAAAAATAAATAAATAAATTTATTTGATAAACCATTTTAAAAAAATTTTATTTTTTATTTTTTTATATTTTAAAAACAAAAATAACTTTATTATTTTTAAAATTTATTTTTAAAATAATAATAATAAATAATTATCAAATAAATTTTTTATTTTAAAAATAAAAAAAAATATTTTTAAAATAAAAAAAGAACATTTTTTATAATTCCAAGTACTTTTTATATTGTTAATTATCTTCTCAAGTCTAATCGCATTCACAAATTTTATGTTTGACAAAATTAATTTAAAATTTAAAAATTAATTGATAATTTATAAATTTTTAATTAATTTAAATTATTTAAATAAAATTATTTATTAAATATAATATAATTTAATCAAACAAATTTATAAATTATAAATTTATTTATTTAATTTATCAATCACACATAATAATGTAAATTCTGAAAATCCAACCATCTCCGTCTATTCCTTACTCTTGGTCCACACCACAACAACTAATCCTAACATTTGCTTCGCAATCCTCAAGGTTTACCAGCTTATAAATAGAACCTTATTGGTCCACAACACACTCTATCCACACTTCATGTTCTAAGTACTCTCTCAAAATCCACTTTTGACTTTAGCATGGAAACCCTTGCCACAACCTTCACTCTGAACATAACGTTGACTGTGCCTTTGCTGCAGATTTGCTCGGAGCACAGTGATACTACAGTCTGATCAATCAACCATTTACCAGCTTCTAAAACTGTTCATATCATTAGAATTTTGAAGCTAACATCAATAGCAAATGCCTAGTTTGGGAAACACAAGTTTCATCAACAAATGCAGTCATGATAAATAAGCAAACAAATTGCATTACATCCCGAATAGAATACTCATAATACTGCATAGAGCAGCATATAACTTAATCAACCTACAAATCAGATACTCTACATCACCCAAAAAAAGAAAAGAAAAAACTAACTGCAGGTTACAACATGGTCAACTACTTCATCCTATGGTGATAGACAAATAGGTTTAAAACAATCTAGATACTAGGAAAAAAAACAACTGTGGAAACATCGAATAAACAGCTCAATCAAGATTGATGTCAGAAGTTGATCCACAAAATTAACTATCAGGCAAAGATATATTAATATCAGTAGTTGATTTTCTTGAGTCCAGCATAGAGTGCATGTTAACCCAGTTTTCTCTTCGGAAGGAATTGGGAGAATTAAGGCTTGAGTTAAAGGTGTTGGAATTTTGCAGCAGGTGTGCATCCATGCCATCCTCTTTCTCAGAATTAGTAGAAGGCGGTGCAGAAGACACTGCAATTGCTGGGGTAACAGTAGCTGCTGCTGGAGCATGATCAGCCTTGGGTTTCTTTGGTTTCTGATCTTGCTGGCTGCTTGGTAGAAAACTTCCCACCACCACCTGATATTACAGAGGACATGCATAAGACCATGTTTGGCTCGCCTAAAAAGAAAAATGCGGCTTATACTTTTTGTAATTTTGTTATGTACTTGACCAAGACATAAAACTGTTTTTAAATAGTAGAATTTATTTCTCATGTGAGAGATTCAAAGAGAAGCAGAAAATTGAAATTCCTCCTTTGCAGCAGAAGCAGAAATTAATTTTTCTTTTTGACAAGAACACTCACTAGAAACAGAAAATTACAAATATTATAAAAAATTATCTTTCTTTTAAATATGTCATTTTTAATAATCTAATAATAAAAAATAATTTTTTGACAAACAGGTCAAACAATAATGACATAGATAAAATCGCTTATAAAATAATTTGAATTGATCAAACACTAATTGCTTCTCTGTTGCAACACTTTTTGAGAAACTAATTTTAAAATAAAAGCAACTTCAAAATAAGCAGGAATTAAAAGTTCAGCCAAACAAGCACTTCATTTTGAGCAAGAAATATGTCTAACATATCCAAGGTACACTACAGCCACTCTTTTGTGCCCTCTATTTGTTAAGGCATGCAAGCTACCCTCTTCTAATTCTCAACTATATTTGTTGGGGGATGTTTATTTAGTTACTTTCATCATAATATAAGGAGAGGAGTGGGTGTGTTTACCTGCACAGGACTGGCAGCTACGAGAAGACCTGCAACTCCACCACCTACAACACGCCCATCTGGGCTTGCCAAAGAGACACTCATCCCGCCTGACCTGCTTCTTGTTCCTTGGTTATCAGTAGGCATGAACGATCCAGATAAGGACAGAATCTCAAAACGGCCCTAGAAGAAAAATTAAGCTTTCAGAAACATGGAACCAAATTGGTCTACTTGGGACATTTATAGCCCTGGCCATGCGAAGATACCAACAATGAGAGGAAAAAGTACAGTTTTATTTCAATCATTCCCATTTTCCAGCCAAACCTAGCCATTTTTACTCATATATACAGTAGAATCTAAATCCTAGCATTTCCTTTAAGTAAGCAATACCGCCATCCTTTTCTTTCCAACACCAAAATGGGCAACTTTCATTTCTTGAACCTAACAAGCACAACAATTCATATCAAGAATAGTTTAAATGCACATATAGTTAACTCAATTTCATTAAAGATTTCACAAAAGGTCACGGTTTATCATGCTAAAATTCAGCGTATATTCTGCTGGGCTCACAATCATGTTTCCCTCATATTTGGTCAAGCTTTCAACAGAGTGACTCCAATGGCTACTTATATCCAACAAAAATAACTGCTTTTAGCCTCTGCCTATGCTTTCCTGGAATATGTCTTCAATTCATGCTAAAGGTTCAGGTCAAAGTATGACTAAAGTTATATTAACCAAAAGTTCAGGAACAGGATTCGAACAAGCAATTTGTTTCTCATCATTTCTGTAAAATTGTAATTTATATTAGTTTAAATCATAATTAAAATATATTTATAACGATCAAATTAATAATCTTTTTCCATGACTTTCATATAAAAAGATTGCAACTATTGATTGCACTTACAGAGCCTTTATAGTTGTCATCTACCACTCTTAAGTTTCCCTATGTGCTTCCAGTCTTTCATGCTAATTAGAAATAGTAGCCTTGAACCGTTATTGACAGATGATAACAAATGACACTACAAAAAAAAGGTGACTTTTTCACTGTAAACATTAGTGAAATATTACCATATCATCAACCTCCACGTTCTCACATTCATAATTAGTTTACTAAATGATAAGTGTTTACGGAACCCAGTTTAATAGATTCAGGACATTATTGTTAACATCTTAATTTTTTCGTGCTCATTACCAATAATGATAACCCTATAATTATTGCCATTCGCAAATATTGCATTCATACTTCTAGTTGAGGGAAGTATATAGTTTACAATCAACAACATGGACATTTTCAATGCATAGAAAATCAAATGTAAGCAACATAAATTTGTAAGTGAACATATCAAGAAATCCTGGGTTCAATCTTTATCAAAAATTTCTGGCCAAAAATAAAATAAAACTAATATTAAATCTACACTAATGCACCTTGAAGGAGAGATAAAGCTAAATGGATAACCAATTAAAAGATACTAAAAAGAAGGAAAGTTTTAATTCAATATATGTTTAATTAACATTGTTTTAAGTTTATGACTAGAACAAAATAAAAATGAACCAAATTACTTTTCTGAACACAAGTCTACTATGAATCTAGTTAAGAAAGATTTTTATTGAGTTGAAGATACTCATTTACCAAATTAAAAAAATGAAATACAAAAAGGAATACATATACAATTACACACACACATATAGACACATATAGAAAATATTATATGATTTATTGCTGCACCTCATAGGTCAAAGTGCCGCCAGAAGAATCAGGCTGACGAAGTGTAACATTTGAAATTACACCATTAGCAGATAAGATGCATATAGCCCGCGGTCCTTGTTGAGAAAATGATATAACCTTCATTGTAATATCCTGCAACAACAAAAGAGTAAAGGAAAATTAAATTACTTAATCATATGTTAGACAGGAAGAATTAGTACTACAAACTATAAAGCTGGCTTAGGAAAGGTCTAGATAAAGGCTCTTCTCTCCTCGATGGAGAAATATTACAGAACTTTTTCTTTTTCCTTCAAACTACTTGTCATGAATTGCAACAATAATTTTGCAGTAACTCGGTTGAAGCAACTCAAATATAACTGTTCATCAAACAATACAGAAAACCTAGAATTTAAGTGATAACATTAAACAAGAAAAGAGGTAGATTCTATAAAATAATACGCAGTTTAAAATTATTCTCTGTTAGAATTGAGTAACTACAGTTTAGTCTTGTTCAGATCAGAATCAAGTCCTCCCTTCATGTCTATAACCAGGAATGCACAAAATCAATATCAATAACAAAAAGAAAGGAGAAGCAGTGAATCCTGGAGGAAATTAAAACTGCATTATTGGCCCTACAAATACAAAATGTATTCAAATCACGACAAACCCAACAAAACAAAACAGAAAAGAAAAAAATTTCAACTTCCAATAGTATGAATCTATGAAGGACTTCAATTTCTCTGATCCATGATAAAGTGTTACTTGGATATCTGTTTTAATAGAAACTTAACAGCAATAATTTTTCAAAAATGGCTCAATATTTTTGAAGGAAACATCTTGCATACCAGCTAATTAAAGTAACAAGAATTTTCCGGCAAATAAAAATCAAATCTAGTATTGAACAAAGATGCTGATTCTCAACAGTAAGTTGTTTATGCATGCACATTTGACTATCATACCAAACAAATTTTCAACTAACCATGACAATTTAATCTTGACATCGTCAAAACTCAAAACCAATGTAAAATTCATCATTGAATCTCAGTTTTCAAGTTTATGATTTTTATAATCAATATCATTTTTTTTTCATTTTATTTATTTCCATGTTAGATGATATCATGATTTTTAAAACAGTTCGTTGCTCCTTAGGGTAGGAAAACCATATAACTATTGGATTTATCAATAAACTTCTCTCTGAGGATTCCAATCTAAAACACATTAATTAAGTGAGCCACTGAGCATTAACACTAAAAGATACGGATCAGCAACTGGCATGGAATATTTTCCATTAAAGCATGAAAATAAAAAAGCAGAAAAAATGCTAATAAATATCAGTTTATAACAGCACAGAAAAAAATCTTAACAGAAATGTGTAGAGAGAAAGAAAGACAGAACTAAAGCTTAGCTTCTGAGGGCTCAGATATATTAGAGAAGATGATATTTTCTAAATGAAGGTTTTAATAAAATGGAAAAAAGAAAAATATGCAACTGCTTGAAGATGCCATTGAAAGATATTAAGGTAAATTTATGACTGACAAGGTGGCAATACATATATTACTAAATCAAACTATTGTACGATAAGGTAATAGAGGAATTAAAAATATGTGTATAATCATGCCCAGCTGGAAGCAAATAGAATGTTTAAATGATAGTTTAATATTCTTGGAAGTTTTTGAGGGGGGCCAAAAAGGACATAGGAAAAGTGGATATTGTAGCAAACACAACAATCCAGCAACAATCTCTAAATTCCATCAAAATTAACATATTTTTTAATTTGAATATTGCATTAACACAGCAACGAAAGAATTGTATATAATTGCCTCCACAACCACAAAAGTCTAAACAAGCAAATAGGTTGTATGAAAAGATATACAGTAAAAACGGCTAGTGATTATTTGTCTTTTCGCAAAGTCTACCCTCCAATAAGCAATTAAGCAATCCTCCCGACAAAATGGATTAATTTGGACTTAACCAGTAGGAAGGGTGAATATAACAAATGGATAATTGAGCGGTAAATTTGAAATAAACTCATAAACCAACTGAAGCTAAAAAACCTCTTTTTTACCCCTCCCAGCCAAGCATACCTCACCAGCATTGACGGTGATGATGTGGGGCATAAAGTTTGTACCAACAGAACATCCATTCAAGTCACCTACAAAAGTAATAACAATATATATTAACAGAACAGAGTTGAAATTCAAGTTAAGAAATGATGGCCACAAAAGCAGTCGTGTCTTTTTACAAGGATAAATATATAACGGATAATCTTTGTAGCAGTGAGAAATTTTAAATCCAAACTGATTAGCATGATAACATTTTCCTAGTTATGTCAAACAGAAATACTTGAAAGTTCAAAATGGCAGATAAATTAATAATTACAAAATATGCATTAATTGATTATTCCAAAACTTCATCAAAGTCATAACTTGGCATTAGGGAAACAATAACTTTCAATCCAAGTACCTTTCATGAAGAAAAAGCATACAGAATTCTTATATTAAGAGTATGTTCGATGATAAAAGATAATTTCTCCTCCTTTCCTTTTATTAACTACTGATTTTACTTTCTCACTTATTTTCCACCAATTAGATCTACTCATCAACAATGAATAGCTTCATGCTTTTTCAAGTCTTGACCCAAAAAGATGTTTTTGTTCAGTTCAAGAGGATAATAATCTCTTCAGATATTCTCAAGTAGAAGTGACTTATCCAAAAGCTCAAGCTTTGAGATATCACTAACACCTGGCAATCACCACTAACCAACACCCCCTAATCAGCGATTCTCCTCTGCTGACAACTTATTGATACCATTTAAAAGTCGTTAGACATTAGTGCCCCGACACTTGAACAAACATAAAGAGTCAACCTGTTGTGCCAGTCAGAGCTTAATTTCCAACAATGGCCTATTAATGTGGCTAAAAAATGTCACAAAATAAAGCATTTTAATTTGTGAATTAAGATAACAGGGATTGCAACATAATAAGTCTCTCTCTTCTCTGGCCTTGATGAGGGTAATAAATTCTTTTGTTCTTTATAGTAGAACCTGAGAAACAAGAGTAGGCTAATATTAGCTACATATCTGGCAAGGTTTACATATCTCAGTTTCTTTCACAGGGGCCATGCCATAATGAATTGAAGCACAGTGTCGACTCTCCTCAAGAAGACCAGGAATGAACAACCAACATGATTAACTAGCTCAAGTTAGCTAACAAGGTTACCAAAGTAGGAAGATCAAGCCCTTCCGCATTCAGTCTTTTGCAACTTGCAAGGATATTGTATATCTTGACACCCAACAAAAAGCAAAAAGCAAAAAACATAACCAATGAAATCCACAAGAGAATATTCCCTTGCCAACATGGAGAAAAAAAATATCCTTTCTATTCATGGAAACAGAGGCAAATTAGTCAAGTGCATTTTGCTTCACAAAAACCTTCCCCGTAAAAGTATGACTTCTAACAAGGTAATAAAAAAAATAACAGTTTGAACTTTGAACTTTTTCATACATTCAATGAAATTATTTTAGAATTTTAACAGGAAGCAAACCCTAAGAAGTCAGACAAGTGATTTCCCTATCAAAAATGGAAAGATACTATAAAAATTAAAATTTATGTTAATAATAATAACAAAATAAAAGATATACTATATCAGTAACACATTCTATAAGATCCATTACCTAGATAGTCCATCCCAGCTTTATTTTGCTGCTTGTACTCCATCCCCTTTGATTTCCCCCGTTTCCCAGTTGAAAAGTTATTAGACGGTGGCGCCGAAGATGAGATTGGCAATGGTGACAATGCCATAGTGACTGCCCCATCTGGCCCATATTTCCTTGGTCTACCCCGTTTCTTCTTTATTGTTGTTCCATCCAATCCCACACTAACTGGTGAGGCACCAACAGCTGCTCCTGCTGCTTCAGTAACATGATTCTGGCTTGAAACTTCACTCCTTGGGGCCACGTGATAGGCTGACGGAGCTTCTGCTCCTATCACTGTCACCCCAGAACTGATGCCTTCCCTCGCTTCCATTATAGAATAATTCCTCTCAAGTCTATATAATCAAAACAACACCTGCTGCACCAAAATAATTAAATAAATAAATAAATCAGAAAGAAAATGTCATTACAACTAAATTATTAGAGCAAATCCATCAATTCCAATAACCTTGAGGATGCTAGGAAGGCTAAAAAGAAACCCATTAAAGAATTTTCGCAGACGAGGTAGAAAGGAATCAAAAGATACAAACTTTCGCTGAACTAGCAGAGATCCATTTCGAACTTCTACGTATTAAATGGGAAAAATCATAGCTCCCCACGTTAAATTGAAAAATCGTTAGAAGAAAATAAATTTTGTTGTATCTGAATCAAGCTTTTTCTTTGTTTTCATCTCTGATGAAGAAGTACTTATTCTGTTATTCACGCTTCAAATACTCAAACCAGAAACTCAACTTCAAAATTTTATATAACGGAGGATACAAAAGCATATTCTGGCCCTCAAAAACGCAAAATAACAAATTATTAAAATGTTTTAACAATTTTAAATGTGAAACCAACTTAACTTTAGGACAAGAAATTTCTTAAATGAAATTAAAATTAACAAATATCAAAACATTTCATTCAAATTCTGTGTCAAAACCCTTTTACTACTCCGCGTATTATTTTAGCTTCGGCTCCAAACAACGCAGAAGCCATCCAAAACTAGCTTCAGGCTTTTCAAAAACAGAAAAAATAATTTACACTTTTGAATAAATCTGATTCATACCCAACATTATTCTGAACTTTAAAAACAGAAAGTTAGAGCTCAAGTAAAAAAAAATTAAAATTACAAAAAAAAAAAGCTCCATTTATTTAGGGGAAAAAGTATCAACATCAGGCATAGGATATTCTTCATAATGCAAAGATCATGACCTGTCCCCGTGATTTACACTTCAGCAAGCTTCTGCTAATGCTGTAATCCGGTATTTAGATTTCTTTTCACCTCTTCCAGAAACTTAACCAGCTCACTCAACCCGGAAAATGAAAATAAAAATGCTAAAAAAGAAATGAGCAGAAAAATTATTTGCTAAAAAAATAAATAAAACCACTTACAAATTTCAGGAGGTGAAAAACCCAGTTGGCTGGTTGGTTTTTCCAAAGCTGCATAGATTGAAAGATGAAAAAGGGAAAAATGGAAAGCTGAAAGTAAATACAACTACAACTTACAAAAATCAAGGAGGAAAAACCAAAGGAAAAACAAGAATAATAAATAGTAAAGTATTAAAATATCAATGATTTTATTTGAATAAATTGCTAAACCCGATAAATACAATTTGGTTAAGAACAATTTCACGTCCGTGAAGGGCAATTTAAAAGTTTCAAAAACCAATTGGAGCAGTGGGGCTAACGTGGTAATTTTGTAATAAAGCCATATAAATGGTAAGGAAAAAAAAAGTGCTGTCTTTTTCTGTTTAAAATATTTATTTATTTTTTTCATATAAAGCTGCAAAGACAGTGGCGGACGACCGACCTTCCGTTACTGCTGACTTGCTTTTTGTCTTTTTCTCCAAATTAAAGACGACAGCTTATAATTTGCCCTTCGATGGCCAGTAAATTACGAAGTAATGCCACTTCGGTAATATCCTTTGTTTAATCATAGAGCCTTATTATTTAAAAAAAAAAAACTAATTTTACAATAATTAAATCTTTTTAAAATACTACATCAATCTAGGTAAGATTCCCCTGCATAATTACTATTTAATTGTTTATATTAAAAACTTGATATTTAGTTTATTTTATATTTATTAGTAAATAAAATAATTAAATAAATTATAATTTTAAATATTCAAGTAATTTATTTTTATTTTTAAATGTATGAGTGATGAATTATTATTTTTTAAAACTATTAATTATTTTTTGAGTAATTAATATTAATTATTTTTTGTTTTTATAATTATTTATTATTTTTTAAATTTTCATATCAAAACACTAAAAGATCTTAAAGTCATATCCATTAGTATAACTGATTTAAATTATTGTTATATTATATATTATTATAAAATTAACCCATTAACCGTAAAATTAATTTATAAGCTTTTTTTATTACATTTTTTTCATATTTATAATAAATTAAATTTTCAGGTTATTAAAGTTGATAGGTCACCTTGTGGGTCAGCTTTGATATGACAGGTTATTCATCATTTAATCGATATTTATCCATAAAAATGATAATATTTTTTAGTAAAAAAATGATAAGGCTTTTTTTAAATTTTTTTAAATTTATTTTTGAAAGTTATAATTAAAAATTATTTTATAAAATAAAAATAATATATATATTTAATAAAATATTTTAAATATATATTTTAAAAATAAAAATAATTTTTTTTATTTTTGAAATGAAAATATAAAATATTTTTTATTTTAAAAATAACTGCAGTTGCCAAGCCAAAATCTTTGACAAGTATAATGGGAGCGGATACCCTGACGCATGACAGTGGGTAGGTCATTGGAGCAGGTAAGCTCTGTTTGTTGGGAAAGACTTCCCTCACCCAGGGAAGTAAGAGAAATAATATTTATTTAAATAAAAAAAATCTTATTTATTTTTACTCATATCAATATATTTATTTCTTTCAAATATAAAATTAATTTTATTTATTAAATATATTTTTTTTACAAATTTTCTTTTATAGATTCAAATTTTAATATTGTAAAAATCTTTTAATTGTTAAACTTAAAATTATTTACTCCTTGTAGATTAAAAAAGGAAAAATAAAAATTTAAAAGGCTATTTGATAAAACTGTTTTCAATTTTTATTTAAAAAATATTTATTGAATTATCAGTGCTGTGATATATTATAATAATAATATTTTTATAATTATTTCAAATTTATTACAATATATATTTAAAAATATTTTATTATTAATATAATTAAAAATAAAGTAAAAATATAATTATATAACTAAAACATAGTAAAAATAAAATGAAGTGACAATATAAATTAAATATATTTTAAAAATAGAAAAAATAAACAAAATTATTTTAAAAAAAAGGAAAATAAAAAACGTTTTAAAAAAACCAAATGGAACCTTATCTTGCCAACAAAGTCATGCATTGCATCAACGAATTTTAAAAGTCACGCTTCCTCTGATTATTTATAAATAAAAACATTTCACCTAATTATTTTTAAATTATTTCTAACAATCCTCCGAAAAGTTAATCTTGACTTAACTTCTTATATTATCATGACCGAAAAAGCATATTTTTAATAAAGCCATCTATATGATGATTATAGAATATTGAATTGGAACTCTTGTGTAGATTAAAGTTTTGATGGAGAATATTGTGATTTTAAGTTTGAATTTTTATAAGTGAATGTTTGGTAGGATGGAGGATTTTCAATTCTTGAAAATCATATTTTTTTTTAAATATGTTTTTAAAAAATGATGATTGTTAATAATATATAAAATACGTTTGATTTAATTTAAATATTTATTTGAAAATATTTTATTATTATGTTTAATTGTAATAGAATTTTTATGATAATTTTAATTTTTTGTTTAAATGTTCTTATCTATGTTAAAGTGAAAACAAATAAAGTGAGTGCGAATATAAAAAAAATATAAATAAAAAAAGATAATAAAAAAGAAAGTAAAAGAATGGAGATAAGATAAAAAAATAAAAAAGAGAAGAATGAAAGAGAAAGAATGAGAGAAAGATATGAAAGAGAATATAAAAAAAATAGAAGATATTATTAATTTTTTATATTTAAAAAAATTATATAAAATTTAAATTTCTACCTCTTCACATAAAAAAATTTTGGTAAAATTTTTTATAAAAAAATTATTATTAAAAATTTATATTTTTTAAAAAAATTATTTTAAAATTTTGAAATTAAATATGAAATTTTAATTATTTTTTTAAATTCAATTTCTTAAGAATATAGAAACATTGTCTCTTACAAACACCCGTTAATAGACATTATAGTTTTTTAACAAATGCCAAAAAATATTTATTATTAAAATTCATACGTAACTGTGAAAAGTACATTGTGTTTTTAATATATTTTAAAGAGTTAAAAAAATATGATATACCTCTAAAAATATATTATCATTTCTTAAAATCTAATTATAATTATTTTCAATATTAAATTTAATATGTCTGTATAAACTTATATTATATGATTTTATAATTTTAGATCCTTAAAATTGTTTGTAACTATTTATGAAAAAATTTCATCTATTAAAATGCAATGCATAGAAGTATTAACAGATTTTAAAAGTAAAAACATTTTCAAAGGGAGCTTGTTGGAATTATATATGGAGATGCTTTTCAAGTAAATTGTGATTATCAAAATTATAAATCAACTAAAAAAATATTTAAACTACATGAAATTTAATTATTTTTATTTTAAAAATTGATATTTTTTCTATAACCTTAAAATATCAATTTTTATAATTTTAATACTCACACTTGTTACATAACATATTTATTAAATATTACTATTGTTAATCGGAGCATAATTCACAAAAAAATTATTGCATGTTTATATAGCAAAATTAAATAGTTTTTAACAATGAAATTTTCAAACAAGCCTTAAGTGAGTCTTTTTTTTTCATTCAAAATATTTAATTTAAAATGATATCAAAATTATTGTGCATTATTTCTTTAAATATATCCTAATTAATATCATTGAGTGTTCTTTTATCTTACAATAAGCATCTGGGATTAGTTTAATAGTAAGCATATTTCTAATTTTATTAGGATATGGTTGATGTATTTTTATAATTTTAATATTAATTTTTTGAATTTAAATTTTAAAATTTTATTCTGAATAGATAAAGTCAGTATATTCTTAAAATTGTTCAAAAAGAGAGGCAAGTTTAATTAATATATAATTTAACTTGACAATATTTTTATTAAATAATAAAAAAATCGTATTGATCAAATCTTTTCTTTACATTTTGTTTCAAACACAATCATGAAGATAAGATTTTGTCACTAAAGAATCTATTCCCTCTTGCCTTTCTTTGAAATCATTATTATTAAAGTCTTGAAAATAATTTCATTTTCAAAATTGAGAATTTTGTGCCAATAAAAATTGGTTCAAATTCAATAAAGTAAGCCGCATTATACACTCGAGAAGGGTCCAAGGACCAAAGTCCAAGGGGGTCCTTGTCTTTTAGTGTGAAAATGAAGCTATCTACATACATGGCGGTTCAGTGTACAAGGCAAAAAATTTGGTTGGGGTGTTGTTCTATTGGGAAAGTGATAGTTTTTGAAATTATTTTTAGTTTTTAAAATTTATTTTTAGTTGTAAGTTTTTATTATTTAGAATTTTTTTGTATAAAACTAAAAAAATATTAATCCTTATTTTTTAAATAGAATAGACATAAATAACTTCATATGTTACTTTATTTTTTAGTTTGATATTAAATAATTATGAGATTTTTTTTAATATTTATGATAGAATCTCTTTTAAAATTACAAAAATTGTCACCGGTCATTTTTTGAAAAATAAATTTCTTTTAAACATTTTTTACTTTCATTTTATTTTAATATAAAAATTTGTGTCATTTTTTTGTGAAAATTAAGAATTTCTATATAAAAATAAAAATCTTAAAATGAAGGTCAACCTCTCAACCAATTCAACTTTTCATGACAATAGCACAGAGTTGGTGCTCCCACATCCACAGTTAAAAAAGAGAAATCTTTGGCAACAAAAGTTTAAATTTTGAAAATCCTTCTTTAAAAAGGATTATAATTTATTATTGTATTTAAAAATACAAAAAAAAAATTTTCACCATTTGAGTGAAAAAAAATATTTACTAATTTGTACCGAAAAAAAAATTGATTTGAAAATTTTAAATTTTGAAAATACTACTTTGAAAAGGACTATTATTTATTATTGCATTTAAAAATACGTTGAGTAAAAAAAAATTGTTAAATTGTGCCAAAAAAAAAACAAGGGAATGATTTGAAATTCAAATTATGTTTTTTTTCTTTTTTTACAGCCAACTTTTATTTAAATTATACAATGAATATAAAGTAAAATAAAATAATACTCTACGTATAAAAATAACACAATTTATATCTATTATTAATTTATTTTTCAAAAATTTCTAATATAGTATGATAGTAACAAATTAAATAGATACAAATAAAGATGTTTTTTCCTGAACAAAATATAACCGAATATTTAATCAACCACAATAAAATATATAGTAAACTTTTTTTTTCGTTTTTCAATCAAACTCTAAAATTTAGCAACTTTTTATGGATTCCCCAATTTAACATTTTTGAGTAAATAATAAAAATATCATTTTTTAATTAAGTTAATAAGTTATGAAATTCGATATGAAAAGATTGTGTTTGTTAATGTATAGGTTAGCAATTGAAGTAAAAATCCAATTAAATTAGTACAAATTAATTCTATCTTAACGTAATTTTTTTATGAAAATTATGTTTTTTTTGAGCAATTGAAAATGTGTAAAGAGAAAGGACTAGAACTCTATAGGATTTTTTGCAATTATTCTGAAAAGGCATACGAGGGGACTCTCGGAGAGTTGACTTTTGACTCAAAACCCCTTTAGTTGATGAAATTAGAGTAATAAAATAAAATAAAAATTTGCTTAGTTGATGGAATTAATAAAAAAATATGAATTTTACGAAATATTAATTACATATTATAAAATAATTGATATTATCTCTAAAAATTAGTGGAATAGTATAATAAAAAAAATATTAAAGTATTTTTTATTATTTTTTTTATTTATAAAAAAAATTTATAATTAAAAAATATATATTTAAATTAAAATTTTTAACAAAATTTAATTTACATTTTTATATTATTAATAATTTATTTTTATTTATAATATTTAAAATAATTTTATTTTAATAATTTTATTCTTTTATAATATTTTTGTATTTTTATTAATTTTTATTCAATTTTTTTCTTATGTCATACTAAACATAACTTTAATAATAATTATTTTAAATATTTAAAGTATAATTCTCTAAGCTAATATTTTAAATTTTTAAATTTTTATTATTTTTAAATGTTTAAATAATTATTTAACATTGTGACCAACCAACCTTAGCTAATTAGTTCCTTTTTATTTGTGTTTAAACACACCACCATATTTGAACCTTAAGTAGTATCTCTCGTCTTTGAAGTAGTTTTGGTTTTTACACATCCCCACCTTCCCCCCAAACAGAGATATTTATAAAGAGTATTTCTTGTTTTTGAATTTTTTTTTTTTAAAGAAACCTAAAAATACTATAATTAAAAAAATTGTTTGGTGTTTGACCAATTTTTCAAAGTTGTCTCCTCTCTCCATCTAGGTATGTCTTGTTAGGTTTCTCTTTGACAAGGCAAATGATAGTGACGCCACTAAAGTAAAGGTGAACAATTGTGCATTTGAATCAGGTTATCAACTAATTCAGTAAAAATTAAATTAAAAAATTAATATTTAAATTTCATTAAAATTTTAAATTATTTTAAATTTTAAATTATATTAAATTAAGTTATATTAAATTCTTCAATTAGATCTAAAAGTGAACACTAACTCGCTCTTTGGATTCAATTTGATTAAAAAATTATTTTATATTAATTTAAATAGAATAAACAAATTAAAATGAGATAAAAAATTTTAAAAAATTGAATTTAAATGGACGGATTAAGTTTTTTTTTCTTACACCCGACTTAATATAATCCAAAATTTTTGAGTTACTTAAAATTTCAATTGTGTTCAAATTTTTTTTTAATTCAATTCTTATCAAATCGAGTTGATAATCAAACTATTTATTCATCCCTAATCGAATTTAAAAAAAAAATTAAAAATAATCACTCGATCAATTTGTTTAAATATAAAAATTTTGAAAAAGTTAATTAAGATAAATTTGATTCACTCATCTCAATCCGTTTGAAATGATTTTTTTTAATAAAATTTGAAAGACTAGTGAATGGATTATGAGGGGTGATTTTTTCATCAAAATTGTGACTTTCTCTTTTTTGTGTATAGTAAGCTATAATAATGATCTGGCAGCTGACTCATCTTCAAATGTTTATCCAAGATCTTCAATCTATTTTTCTGTTGCTATTATCTTGTAAAATCGTTACTTGTTGTTCTAGGTTTAAATTTCAAATATCTGTACAAGCATATCTCTTCACGTGTATATAAGACGATATATCTGAATGAATAAAATTAAGATCATTTTCAAACATTTATTTTATCTCTTTATGGTATCAGAGCTTTCACGCTTTCACCAGCAAATTTGATCCATGGCTACTTCCTCTACTGCTGCACAAACCACGGAACAAACTCTTTCGTCCAAAACTACCGGCCTTCCAGAACTTATTACTATCAATGTTTCTAACCTTGTTATCAAACTTACTCCCACCAACTATGCTGCATGGGCAAAGCAAATGACTTCTATGCTTATTGGGTATGGTCTCTCTGGCCACATTACTGGTACCAAACCTTGCCCTCCTCCACTTGTTGCATGTAATGACATAGAGATTGAAAATCCATTATACACCCACTGGATACGGCAAGATCACTTCTTACTCCTTGCTATTATGGCTTCTTGTGACACTGATGCTCGTGCTGTCATTTCTCAGGCAGACTCATCCCAAGAGGCTTGGGAACACTTACGTCGTGCCTTTGCAAATCGCTCTAGGTCACGCATATTGCACCTCAAAGAGCGTCTCTCAGCCCACACCAAGGGCACCTCCAATATCTCTGACTATTTACGCACCATCAAAAGCATTGCAGATGAACTTGCCCTCATAGGACATCCTTTAGATGAGATTGATCTCATTCTATACTGCCTTGGTGGTCTTGGTCCTGAATATAAAGAAATTTCCACTGCACTTCGGATTCGTGAAAGTCCTGTTTCCTATGATGAACTCTATGAAATGCTTCTTGATCACGAAGCTCATCTGCAAAAAGCAGAATCTTTTGTCCCTCTACCTGTAGCTGCTAATCATGTGCGGAAAGCATTTTCTCACAACAAGCCCTATCATCATCGTTCTCCTCATCCCCAGACTACATCATCTGTTCAAACCACCAATCCCAATCACAGGTCACCTCCACCAGTTTGTCAATATTGCAACCGCCGTGGCCATATTGCTAAATACTGTTATAAAATCACCAACAACCCTCATGTAGCTCCCAGTGCTCATATGGCTACTACTGCATCTCGTAATAACTCTCACTAGTTGATTGACTCTGGTGCAACTCACCATATTACTAACGATTTTGGCAATCTCTCTCTTGCTTCTGAGTATGATGGGTCTGAAAATCTCACAGTTGCAAATGGTAATACCCTCCCTATTACTCACACTGGCACCACAACTCTCTCTTCCTCTCTCCAACTATCTGATGTCCTTTATGTGCCTACTATTAAAGAAAACTTAATCTCTGTCTCTCAATTATGCAATCAAAATAAAGTCTCAGTTGAGTTTTTCCCTTCTCATTTTCAGGTCAAATCATTGGACACGGGCAAGCCTCTGTTGCAAGGACGGAATGAGCATCATACTTACACTCTTCCCATGTCTTCTGCTTGTTATTCTTCTTCTTCGGCTGCTGCAGTGACTGTCACTCCTTCTTCTCTACGCTGGCATCACAGACTGGGACATCCATCACTTCCTACTTTGCGTCACATTCTTGCTTCTGAACATTTACCAGTGTCTTCTATTAATAGTTCTCCTTGTGTTGATTGCTGTTTAAATAAAAGTCATAAGCTACCCTTTGCTAAATCAAGTCTATCTAGTCAGGCTCCTCTTGAAATTGTGTATTCTGATGTTTGGGGTCCTACTTATATTAATTCAATTGATGGCTATCGCTTTTATGTTATATTTATCGACCATTATTCACGTTATATTTGGATTTATCCAATTAAACGAAAGTCTGATGTTTCAATTATTTTTCCCACTTTTAAAGCTCTAGTTGAAAAGAAATTTAACTCCACCATCAAAACTTTATATTCCGATAATGGAGGTGAGTACATTGGTCTACGTCCCTTTCTTGCTAATCATGGGATCTCACACTTAACTACGTCTCCTCATACTCCTGAGCATAATGGGCTCTCTGAAAGAAAGCATCGCCATCTACTTGAAACTGCCCGTTGTCTCTTAAATCATGCTTCTCTTCCTCATCACTTTTGGACTTTTGCTTTAACCACGGCTGCTTATTTAATTAATCGCATGCCCACTCCTCTTT
This sequence comes from Gleditsia sinensis, assembly GCA_037074535.1. Classification (NCBI taxonomy): domain Eukaryota; kingdom Viridiplantae; phylum Streptophyta; class Magnoliopsida; order Fabales; family Fabaceae; genus Gleditsia; species Gleditsia sinensis. The sequence continues at coordinate 14,799,256 of CM073469.1, read as the reverse complement.
TGCAAAATAAGTCTCCCTTTTCTCTTTTATTTTCTCGATCTCCCAATTATTTTAAGCTTCGTACGTTTGGTTGTCTCTGCTTTCCCTGGCTCAAACCATACACTTCCTCCAAACTACAACCTCGCTCCTCTTCCTGTATCTTTTTAGGTTATTCCACCACCCAGAGTGCTTACATTTGTTTTGATTACACAGCTCACAAATATTATGTCTCTCGTCATGTCAAATTCTTGGAAGATTCTTTTCCTTATTCATCCAAGTCACTTACTTCTTTACCTTCTCCTTCACCCTCTCCTCCCTCTTCCACTGTTTCCCATGAGTTGGTTTCCTTTCCTCGTTCCTCTCATTCTCCATCTCACTCATCTAGTCAAGCCAGCGATCTATGCCTCTCTTCTCATTCACAACCTGATCCTGCTCCTCCGGCTCCTGCACCAGTGGTCTTGCCCTCTACATCTAATGATATTGACTCAGGTATGTCTCTTCCTTCTCCTCACAACATCCATCCCATGATCACCAGGTCTAAGAACAACATACACAAGCCTAAACATACTTTTTCTGTTTCTAAATACCCTCTCCCTGCCACCTTAGAACCCACGTGTGTAACTCAAGCTCTCAAATCTCCTCAATGGCGCCTTGCAATGTCTGAGGAATATAATGCTCTCATGCGCAATGGTACGTGGGAGCTTGTTCCTTTTCAATCTCAACAGAATGTTATTGGTAGCAAATGGGTGTTCCGTGTTAAGCGCAATCCAGATGGCTCTATCTCCCGCTACAAAGCTCGGTTGGTTGCCAAGGGTTTCCATCAGCGCCCTGGTCTTGATTATTTCGATACCTTCAGTCCAGTTATAAAACCTCAGACTATCAAGGTTGTGTTGTCCCTCGCTATTTCTCTTGGCTGGTCCCTGCGTCATATGGATGTCAATAACGCCTTCTTACAAGGATCTCTATCTGAGGTTGTGTACATGCAGCAGCCCCCAGGCTTTGTTCATCCGCAGTTTCCCACTCACGTTTGTCGTCTCAAAAAGGCCTTGTATGGTCTCAAGCAGGCCCCCCGTGCCTGGTATCATGCACTTCGTTCCTTCCTTCTCTCTTATGGCTTCCAGAACTCCAGAACAGATGCCTCTCTTTTCATTTACAAACACGGATCTATACTTGCATATTTCTTGGTTTATGTTGATGATCTGCTTCTCACAGGTAATAATTCAGCCTTTCTTCAGCAGTTTATGGTCTCCCTTGCTGCAACTTTCTCCCTTAAGGACCTTGGGTTTCCCAATTATTTTCTTGGCATTGAGTTGTTGCCGTCTCCAACTGGGCTCTTTTTATCTCAACACAAGTATATACGCGATGTACTGGACAAATTTTCCATGCAAGGTTCCAAACCTGTCAGCACACCCATGTCCACGTCATGCAAGTTCTCTTCCACATCCCCCTCCACAGATGCCTCGGTTTATCGTCAGATCATTGGCTCTCTTCAGTATCTATCCCTTACCAGACCGGATGTGGCATTCCCAGTTAATCGCCTAGCCCAATATATGTCTGCACCTTCAGATGACCACTTTCAAGCACTCAAACGATTACTTCGGTATCTCAAGGCCACAGTTAATTATGGCATTCTGATCCGTAGGAACTCCTTGTTGTTGTTTTTATTAAAACTCGCAAGCGCACGAATCTATTGGAGTATAGATTTAGTGGTATGCAAGGTCGATCCCACGAGGATTGCCAATTGAGAAAATTTAATTCAGATCCAAAATAAATATTTCTAACCTAGTTGCCAGAATGTTTGTTTTGCGAGAAGAGTATTGAACAAAGTTTGTAAAGAACTAAAATACTGAACTTAAATATGAATGTATTCAAAGTAAGAAACATGCTAAGGTTAGGGGATCTACTCTTGGTACATCAAATAATAATAAATTTTAACTCTTTTATTACTCAAATGGAATCCTCACGTAAATGAGGTTCCATTCGGAAGATATTACATTAAACGCGCTTTGGTTTATAGATGAAGTGTATTTGCCTTCTTTTATTCTATTACTAATAGTAAATAAATTTTGTAAAATGGATTCAAGTATACATCGTGCCAATCATATTGTCTACAACAAATCAAGAATAATTCAAGTATTTATTGTGCCAACGATTGTCTACAATGTATCAAGATTTGCACTTTACAAAATTTAATAAAAATATACAAACAAAGTCAATAATAATAATATAAAGTAGGCAGTAAAACCATCCATTGAGAAAAGAAATAACAAGAAAATAAATACAAAAAGTGCAGAAAATAAATAACAGAGGGGCAATAAAACCATCCTCTAAAAAAGTAAATAACAAGAAAGTAAATAATAAAAGTGCAGAAAATAAATAACAGAGAGGCGACAGAGCCGTCCTCTCAGAAGAAAAATAATAATAACATAAAAAATAAATACAGAGGGGCAACAAAGCCATCCTCTAAGAAAGTAAATAATAAAAGTGCAGAAAATAAATAACAGAGAGGCGACAGAGCCGTCCTCTCAGAAGAAAAATAATAAGAAAATAATAACATAAAAAATAAATACAGAGGGGCAACAAAGCCATCCTCTAAAAAAGTAAATAACAAGAAAGTAAATAATAAAAGTGCAGAAAATAAATACAGAGGGGCAACAAAGCCATCCTCTAAGAAAGTAAATAACACAAAAGTAAATAATAGAAAGGTAAAAAATAAATACAGAGGGGCAACAAAGCCATCCTCTAAGAAAGTAAATAACAAGAAAATAAATAAGAAGATAAATACAACATCAAGTATAAACATTAAAATTAAGAGTTAGATAAATTATTATTTTTATACCAAGAGTTTCACCCTTTCACCTTAGCATTAGGAGATTAGTTCTCCATAATCAAGGTAAGAAAATAAAATGAAAGATGAAGAAGCATGATAAAACTTATGAAAGAAAGTAAAGATACAAAATATATAAAGAGAGAAAAGGATTACAAACACTTAGAACTTCCACAAAGATTTCCCAAGCTCCCTCTTCAGCCTTTCCCCCCTCCCTTTAGCTCACAATATGTCTCTATTTATAGACAAAACAAGGGAAGTAGGTGACAAAAATGGTGGGTAGCAAATTGCACTAAAGTTGACAATAGTGTTCCATTATCTGCCCCGAAAGTCATCGTGATATATCTCCTTGATAGCCACCGAATCTGCTCATCCAATCAACATAAGAGTTGTAGATATTTTCATTATCTTTCCATCCATATAAGGTAGACAAAAATTGGCCACGTATTTTGTGATTTATGGCCGAAACACTATAGCAAGGTCAGGCTGGACTGCAATAGTAAACATGTTCGGTTATAGCCCAATTTCGGCCCTTTTAGTGTCCGAATTTGCTGACCACTTGAACATCAAAGTTGTAGCAAATTATATCTGCTATTCACCTACAAAATTTTGTGTCCATTAGATATGTATTTGTTGAAATATGGCCCAAACACTACAGTAAGGTTGGACTGGACTGCAACAGTAAACATGTTCTGTTTTAGCCCAATTTCGGCCCTTTGTATATCTGAATTTGCTGATCACATAAACATGAAAGTTGTTTGAAATTATGTCAGCTATTCATCTACCAAATTTCGTACATAATATATACGTATTTTCTGAGATACGGCCAAAATACTGTAGTAAGGTCAAGTTGAAAAGCAAGCAACAAACAAATTTTTAACATTGAGTGTTTTGCCTTGAATCTTTATGTTTCAATTCTTTTAGAAATGTGGTCATAAATCAAGATTGAATTGATGCATATATCCATTAGGATGCGTCTCAAGAGACAAAAAGATAATGCTCCTTACTCTGCCATCCTTAATGAATTTATTTTATCTGCTTGATTTATAGACATCATTTCTAAAGAATCACAATTTAGCTTTGATTCCTCCAATTGAGTCAATTTCCTATTCTTCTCTTTATCTATAAAAATACACAAAACTAAAGACAAATAAGGGAGATAAATACTTAATTAAGGTAAAAAGATAAGATAGAAATATTTAATTTATGAGTACAAAACTCATTCATCAAATACCCCCAAACTTAATCTTTTGCTTGTCCTCAAGCAAAACACACAAACATCACAATTCAAAAGATGAGTGAGTGATGAGTTGTTTTTGGCTTACTAAACATTCCTCAAGGATTTAAAATGTGCAACCAAGGAAAATATCAGAATTCCAAAGTTATGTAAAACTTTAATTCAAATGCAACATATAATTTACTATTGAATCCCAAGTGTGTGTGTGATAATCTTATGACATTGGACTTTTTGCATTCAAATAAATTTACATAATCAAATTTTTAAAACAAATCTCCAGAGTTTTACATTTGAAACTCCATAAGCTTATTTTTCACGTCACTCTCCACTAATGTAGACTAATCATAAAATTTAAGATCATTAGGACTTCTATTAGGCTTGTAATGTATGGCATAGGTTAAAGGTGGATAAAAAGATATGAAAGCTCAATTCACTCTATAACATACATGATCATTTTAAGTCCTCCCAAATATTTTTGATATTATCATATGAATTCTACCTCCAACCTTATCCTCATCCTTATGTTATATGCTCATAATACTCTCTCTCTTTTTTTTTTTTTTTTTTTTTTTTTTTGAAAAGTACCCCCAAACTTATTTCTTTAGGAGGTTCTATATTTTTTTTTCTCTTTTTTTTTTCTTTTTTTCTTTTTTAACTTCTTCCATTCACCCATGAACCGTAGCTTTTCAAATGATCATTCCTGTGAGTGAAAGGTAAAAGTTAGAAATATTTTTATTCAAAGGCTAGATAATAATATAGGTGTACAAGAAAGGATAAATATAGGCTCAAAATGGGTTACTAGGGATGGCATAATGTGTAGGTTGGTTTGAAAGGCTCAAACGATTCCAACAATGCCTAATTCATTTCTTAAATAGAGAGTAGTCTAGAATTTCATTTCAAGTGACAATCAAATAAGTTCTAGAGTTTCATAAGATTACTTAGCATATTTGAATTATATAAATCTTTTCTGAATAAACAATCAATCAAATGTAAAAGATTAAGTGTTCAGGATTTTAGGATTCTCAAGTAAAATATAAGTTACAATTGAGTTTAGGTTCACACATAACACTCAAAACTCATCTATTTTCCTAAGGTTACAAGCACTTTAAATTATTTTCATCATCGGTGCTAGTTTTGCCTATTCCCAAAACATCACTCGGTTTTTTTTTTTTTTTTTTTTTTTTTTTTTTTTAAATCTAGGTGCTAGAACCTATACAGAGATAGGAGGCTAGACACCCACTCCTCTTTTTGTTTTTGTTTTTGTTTTTTTTTTTTTTTTTTTTTGATGAAAGAAGAAGGACAAGCACATAACAAACAACAAAAATTGAAAGAGATATTACCTGGAAGGAAATCTAGGAAAAGATAAACCTGCAGTAAACTAACCAGAAAAAGAAAATTTATTCAATCAAATAAAAAGGTGTTACAGATGAAGATCCAAATCCAATTTGCGCTTTTTGCGGTTGTCTGTTGTCCAATCTATTTGAGCTGTAGCTTGATCAGGAATATGAACATATGCTTGCAATGCATCAATCAACTCATCAGCATTCGAAGCCGAGATAAGAATTCGCCGTGCTGAGTATGAGATAAACCTTTGTTCTACAGCTTGATCAAGAAAAGACAGCAAACCATCAAAGAAATTGTTAACATTCAACAAACCTATTGGTTTATGGTGAAGATTCAACTGTGCCCAGGAAACTATTTGAAAAATTTCCTCCAAAGTACCAAAACCACCTGGTAAGGCAATGAAAGCATCAGCGTTGCTCATCATTCTAGCAATGCGTTCATACATGGAGGCTACCCTAAATTCTTCTCCAATTGTTTTTCCAATGATGTTTGATACAGCTAGAGCTGTAGGAATAATACCAAGAACCTGGCATCCTCCTACATGTGCAGCTGTAGACACACACCCCATTAACCCATGACTACCTCCACCATAGACTAAATGAATTTTTCTCCTGGCCAGTACAATACCCAAATTTTGTGCTGCTTTAACATACTCTCCATCTTTTCCAGGACTGGAACCACAAAAGACACAAATATTTCGAAATTGACGAAATGTGATTCCTTCCATACCTGCAATCACCTTAACTTTGAGTATGAAAATAAAGATAATAATATGTGCATTTATAGAACTAAGATAAAGGCATACTTACAGCAGCTATGCGAATAAGACGGTGGCATAATTACAATAGCCATGTGAGTAGGCCGATGGATGACAGCTAAATTAAAGATGAAAAATTCAAAAATAACGGCACGCATGCATATGTACAGTAGTTGTGATTGTGGCTCACATCTTCCTCTGGTTTTACGTCCAGTAACGGCTTAAACGCCCTCTAAGGGTCGAGGATATGCTTCCCATCCAATTTTCTTATAAATTGGCAAACAGGGTCTTTTAATGTCAGATTCCCAAGACTGTATCGTTTTTGTTCTTTTTTAAAATGGGGCCATAAACCAACAATTCCGATTTGCACAGATCCACTAGGATGCGTCTCAAGAGACGTTGGATGAAAATCATCATCCAATGACTCCTTACTCAAGCCATCCTTAATGAATTTGATTTTATCTTCTCGATTTACATGAACCCATCCCAAAGAACGACAACGTGTGTTGCAAGTTTCACGTCCACATTTATGGCAGACACCCATTCTTTTAGCTCTACGCTTTTTAGCAAAACTGCTTTTTCCTAAACCAGGCATGTAAGAGATGTAACCATTTGCAGACTCACCTGCTAATCGTACCTTAGCTTCAATTAGCCAACGAATATCAGCAGGTATTCCCATTATCATCATCAACCTTAATCTTTCAACCCGTGCTTTATAAATTTTCAACAATGCATTGGGTGGAAGAGAAGGAAAATGATTTTTCAAGTTTGCAAGTATGTCTTCCATTCTTAATTCAAATTTTTTTTTTTTTTTTGAAGAAAGTTCAAAATCAACAAAACCAAGAAAAAAAAAGAAAAAAAAAATAGCAATTGAGAAGAAAATATTAATGAGGGAACAAATTAATGCAAACTAATAAAAAAAATCTTACCTAAATAGCGTGCGTAACAATTAAAGGAAGCAAATCAATCCTGGTAGACAGGATCACGCAGAAGTGTCTCCTCTACCTCTGGGTTGCGTAATTCCAAAAATGATTTCAATCTTTGACCATTGACTTTAAATACATCACCATTTTTGGGATTTTCAATCTCTACTGCACCATGTGGATAAACAGTACGAACAATGAATGGTCCTGACCACCGAGAACGCAATTTTCCTGGAAATAAATGCAAACGAGAGTTATATAGAAGAACTTTTTGACCTACATTAAATGATTTTCTTAAAATATTTTTGTCATGAAAAATTTTCATTCGATCCTTGTACAATTTTGCATTCTCATATGCATCATTCCTTATTTCTTCCAGTTCATTGAGTTGAAGCTTCCTGTGGGAACCTGCTTTGTCAAGAGCAAAGTTAAATTGTTTGATGGCCCAATAAGCTTTATGTTCTAACTCAACAGGTAAATGACAGGCCTTGCCATACACAAGTCGGTAAGGAGACATTCCAATAGGGGTTTTAAAAGCAGTACGATAAGCCCATAAAGCATCAGAAAGTTTCAAAGACCAATCTTTTCTACTTGGGTTAATCGTTTTTTCCAAAATATTTTTAATTTCCCTATTTGAAATCTCAACTTGACCACTAGTCTGAGGGTGGTATGGGGTAGCAACTTTGTGTGTAACGCCATATTTTCTCATTAACTGCTCAAAATGCTTATTACAAAAATGTTTTCCCCCATCACTAATGATAGCCCGTGGTGTGCCAAACCTCGAAAAGATGTTTTCTTTCAAGAATTTTACCACAATCTTGTGATCATTTGTTTTACATGCAAGAGCCTCTACCCATTTTGACACATAATCCACAGCAACAAAGATGTATAAATTACCAAAAGAATTAGGAAAAGGACCCATGAAATCAACTCCCCAGACATCAAATATCTCAACAACAAGAATGGGAGTTAAAGGCATCATATTCCTCCGTGAAATACTGCCCAATTTTTGACAACGCTCACAAGAACTACAATACAAATGGGCATCTTTGAACAATGATGGCCAGTAAAAGCCACATTGTAAGACTTTTGCAGCAGTTTTTTTAGCACTAAAATGACCTCCACAAGCATGATCATGACAAAAAGAAATAACACTATATTGCTCACTCTCAGGAACACATCTCCGAATGATTTGATCAGGACAATACTTAAACAAGTATGGATCTTCCCAAAAGAATTTTTTTACTTCTGCTAAAAATTTTACCCGATCTTGCTTACTCCAATGTGTAGGTATTTGACCTGTGGCAAGATAATTAGCAATGTCAGCAAACCAGGGTAACTGAGAAATAGACATGAGTTGCTCATCTGGAAATGAGTCTCCGATAAGCAAGTTATTATCCCCCGATTCAACTATCAGTCTAGACAAGTGATCAGCCACAACATTTTCAGATCCTTTCTTATCCCGAATTTCTAAATCAAATTCTTGCAACAAAAGTATCCATCTTATCAAACGCGCTTTAGCATCCTTCTTAGAAAGAAGATACTTAAGTGCAGCATGATCTGAAAAAACTACAATTTTAGATCCTAATAAATAAGATCTAAATTTGTCTAATGCAAATACCACAGCTAGTAACTCTTTTTCTGTTGTAGAATAATTCAATTGAGCATCATTAAGAGTTTTACTAGCATAGTATATCACATAAGGAAACTTTTCTAGACGTTGACCCAAAACAGCTCCAATTGCATAATCAGAGGCATCACACATGATTTCAAATGGAAGATTCCAATTTGGTGGTCTAATGATGGGTGCAGAAGTAAGAAGGGATTTGAGCTTCTCAAAAGCTTGAAAGCATTTTTCATCAAATATAAAAGGTGCATCTTTGGTAAGTAAATTACACAAAGGTTTGGAGATTTTGCTAAAATCTTTGATGAATCTGCGATAAAACCCTGCATGGCCTAAAAAAGAACGTACCTCTTTCACTGTCCGAGGAGGTGGAAGACTGGAAATCAATTCAATTTTGGCTTTATCTACCTCAATCCCCTGATTTGACACAATATGTCCCAAAACAATTCCTTTTTTAACCATGAAATGACATTTTTCCCAATTCAAAACAAGGTTTTTTTCCTTACACCTAATTAAGACCAATCTTAAATGGTGTAAGCATTCCTCAAAACTAGACCCATGCACAGAAAAATCATCCATGAATACTTCCAGAAATCGCTCTACCATGTCAGAAAATATGCTTATCATGCAACGCTGAAATGTAGCAGGTGCATTGCACAACCCAAATGGCATTCGACGATAGGCAAAAGTTCCGAAAGGACAAGTGAATGTAGTTTTTTCTTGATCCTCGGGTGCAATGGGAATTTGGTTGTAACCTGAATATCCATCAAGAAAACAATAATATGCATGTCCAGCCAACCTTTCTAGCATTTGATCTATAAAAGGAAGTGGAAAATGGTCTTTTCTTGTTACAACATTCAACTTACGATAGTCAATACAAACACGCCACCCAGTTTGTACTCTAGTGGGAATTAATTCGTTATCCTCATTCTTGACTACAGTAATGCCAGACTTCTTAGGAACTACCTGAACAGGACTGACCCATGCACTATCAGAAATTGGGTAAATGACACCCACATCAAGAAGTTTAATCACTTCAGCTCTCACAACTTCTTTCATGTTTGGATTCAGACGTCTTTGTGGTTCTCTTGAGGTTTTGGCATTGTCCTCCAAATGTATCCTGTGCATGCAAATTGATGGACTAATACCTTTAATGTCTGCAATTGTCCACCCTATGGCTTCCCTATGCTCACTGAGGACTTTTATGAGTTCAACTTCATGTTTTCTATCTAGGTCTGATGCAATGATAACAGGTAAGGTCTCAGCAGGTCCTAGAAACACATATTTTAGAGAATCTGGCAAAGGTTTTAACTCTACCTGAGGTGGTTTCTCTATGGATGGTAATAGGACAGACCCAGAAGATGTAATTGTCTCTGTTTTAACTTTCCATTCATTGGTATCCATCAATGGAGTAGTCTCTAACAGGGAATTTATTTCATTGATCAAACAGTCCTCATCTATGTCCATGTTGAAGTAAGCCAAACATTTTTCTAAAGGGTCATCATCAAAAGAACTCAAAAATGAATCATCAGTTATACTCTCAATCATGTTGACCTCACATAAATCACCAGCATCCACAGGTTGACGAGAGACATTAAAAACATTAAGTTCCACAGTCATATTTCCAAAAGATAGATTCAAAATTCCATTTCGACAATTAATGATCGCATTGGATGTTGCAAGAAATGGTCTACCCAAAATGACTGGAATTTGTGTCTCTGTATTCTCAACAGGTTCAGTATCAAGAACAATGAAATCTACTGGAAAGTAGAATTTATCAACCTTAATGAGCACATCCTCTATGACACCTCTAGGAATTTTTGTTGACCTATCAGCTAACTGAAGGGTTACTGGTGTAGGTTTTAACTTTCCTAACCCAAGTTTTGCATACACAGAATACGGCAACAGATTCACACTTGCTCCTAGATCAAGTAAGGCTCGGTTAATCACGTGGTCACCTATAACACAAGAAATTGTAGGACAACCGGGATCTTTGTACTTGACAGGAGTTTTTTGTTGAATTATGGAGCTCACTTGTTCAGTCAAAAATGCCTTTTTTGGAACATTAGTTTTCCTTTTCACCGTGCAAAGATCTTTCAAAAATTTTGAGTAAGCAGGTACTTGTTTGATAGCGTCAAGAAAAGGGATGTTAATGCTTACTTGCTTAAACACCTCTAAAATGTCACTATATTGAGTACCTTTCTTATTTCTCTCAAGTCTTTGTGGGAATGGAGCTTTAGGGGCAAAAGGAATATGTTCACTTTCATTCTCACTTGAGTCATTAATTTGTGGTTCATGCTGACTCTGTTCTTTAGTTCCAGGCATGTGAACTTGATTATCAATCACTTTTCCAGATCTAAGGGTCGTTACAGACTTTACTTCTTCATTAGGATTTGTTGATGATCCTACTTCAAATTGACCCTTAGGATTAGGAATAGGTTGACTGGGAAATTTTCCTTTCTCTCTCTCTCCTACAGCATTGGCTATTTGACCCAATTGTGTTTCAAGTTTTGAAATAGATTGAGTGTGGGATTGTAAAGCTTGTTGAGTTGATTGCATGAATTGCTGTAGAGTATCTTCCAAAGAAGGTCTTCTTTGTTGTGATACTCCGAAAGGAGGAGCATATTGAGGAACTGAAGGATATGAATTAGGAGGGGCAAATTGTTGCCCACCTTGATTCATTGAAGGTTGATTTTGCCTCCATGAAAAGTTTGGATGATTCCTCCAATTTGGATTATATGTAGGTGCAAAAGGGCTGTCTGATGATTTTCCATGAAATTGAAGAGAATTGACTTGCTCAGAGAATGCATCTTGGTAAGCTGGTATAGATGGACAAGATTGTGTAATGTGAGATGTACTAGAACATAAGGCACATGCCTCTATCCTATTATTGGTAGAAGGGTTCAGAGTGTGGCTTAAAGTTAAAGCTTCAACCTTTCTAGTCAGGCTAGCTAAGGCAATTCTCACATCTGTGTCATCACTCACCTCATAAATTCCTCCCTTTTTGTGTGTTTGAGACTTCTTATCCCTGGAATCTATGCAGTTCCAATGTTGAGAATTTTCAGATAAAGATCCTAAGGATTCCCAAGCTTCTCCCTCATTCAATTGTAAAAATCTCCCACCATGCATGCTTTGGATCATTTGACGGTTTGATGAAGTTAAACCATCATAGAAATATTTCACCAATCTCCAAATTTCAAAACCATGATGAGGACATTTTAAAAGAAGATCATTAAATCTTTCCCAACATTCGAAAAATTGTTCACCCTCTTTTTGGCAAAAATCAGAAATTTCTCTCCTAAGGGCATCAGTTTTAGACATGGGAAAAAATTTTGCCAGAAACTTATTTACCAATTGATTCCAACTAGTAATAGTTCCTGTAGGAAGGGAATTCAACCAGGCTTTAGCTTTATCTTTTAATGAGAATGGAAACATTCTAAGCCTAATTGACTCATCATTGAAATTTTGAAAGCGAAATGTTGAACAAATTTCAAGAAATTCCTTCACATGCATGTATGGATCTTCTCTTTCCAAACCATAAAATGATGGTAAAAGTTGAAGTATGGCTGGTTTGAGTTCAAAGTGAGTTGCAGTAGTTTGTGGCAAAACTATGCAAGATGGAGTATTGGCTATGACAGGTGAGAAGTACTCCATAAGAGTTTTCTCATGCACAACTTGTTCCTCCATTTTTGATGATGTCTCAACAAAGTCTAATGTTCTAATTTTTAAATCAAAGGGTGATCCTAAACTTTTCCTAACTAAACGCTGATCTTTATCACGTTTCCAAACACGCATAAACTAAAAGAAAAATTATAAACAAATATTTCTAATAGCATATAACACAATTACAAAAGAGGATAATTTACAACTTAGTAACATATATATACAATGTTAACTACAAGTAACAAAATGCAAATACAACAAAAACAATCAAAATTTTGCAACAAAGAATTTTTTTTTTTTTTTTTTTTACAAAGAAAATTTTCTATACAAAAAATAAATATTCTAAATAATAACTAGTGGAAGAATTTTACTTACCTGGATCTAATTAGCTTTTCCGTCGGAATCCCCGGCAACGGCGCCAAAAACTTGTTGTTGTTTTTATTAAAACTCGCAAGCGCACGAATCTATTGGAGTATAGATTTAGTGGTATGCAAGGTCGATCCCACGAGGATTGCCAATTGAGAAAATTTAATTCAGATCCAAAATAAATATTTCTAACCTAGTTGCCAGAATGTTTGTTTTGCGAGAAGAGTATTGAACAAAGTTTGTAAAGAACTAAAATACTGAACTTAAATATGAATGTATTCAAAGTAAGAAACATGCTAAGGTTAGGGGATCTACTCTTGGTACATCAAATAATAATAAATTTTAACTCTTTTATTACTCAAATGGAATCCTCACGTAAATGAGGTTCCATTCGGAAGATATTACATTAAACGCGCTTTGGTTTATAGATGAAGTGTATTTGCCTTCTTTTATTCTATTACTAATAGTAAATAAATTTTGTAAAATGGATTCAAGTATACATCGTGCCAATCATATTGTCTACAACAAATCAAGAATAATTCAAGTATTTATTGTGCCAACGATTGTCTACAATGTATCAAGATTTGCACTTTACAAAATTTAATAAAAATATACAAACAAAGTCAATAATAATAATATAAAGTAGGCAGTAAAACCATCCATTGAGAAAAGAAATAACAAGAAAATAAATACAAAAAGTGCAGAAAATAAATAACAGAGGGGCAATAAAACCATCCTCTAAAAAAGTAAATAACAAGAAAGTAAATAATAAAAGTGCAGAAAATAAATAACAGAGAGGCGACAGAGCCGTCCTCTCAGAAGAAAAATAATAATAACATAAAAAATAAATACAGAGGGGCAACAAAGCCATCCTCTAAGAAAGTAAATAATAAAAGTGCAGAAAATAAATAACAGAGAGGCGACAGAGCCGTCCTCTCAGAAGAAAAATAATAAGAAAATAATAACATAAAAAATAAATACAGAGGGGCAACAAAGCCATCCTCTAAAAAAGTAAATAACAAGAAAGTAAATAATAAAAGTGCAGAAAATAAATACAGAGGGGCAACAAAGCCATCCTCTAAGAAAGTAAATAACACAAAAGTAAATAATAGAAAGGTAAAAAATAAATACAGAGGGGCAACAAAGCCATCCTCTAAGAAAGTAAATAACAAGAAAATAAATAAGAAGATAAATACAACATCAAGTATAAACATTAAAATTAAGAGTTAGATAAATTATTATTTTTATACCAAGAGTTTCACCCTTTCACCTTAGCATTAGGAGATTAGTTCTCCATAATCAAGGTAAGAAAATAAAATGAAAGATGAAGAAGCATGATAAAACTTATGAAAGAAAGTAAAGATACAAAATATATAAAGAGAGAAAAGGATTACAAACACTTAGAACTTCCACAAAGATTTCCCAAGCTCCCTCTTCAGCCTTTCCCCCCTCCCTTTAGCTCACAATATGTCTCTATTTATAGACAAAACAAGGGAAGTAGGTGACAAAAATGGTGGGTAGCAAATTGCACTAAAGTTGACAATAGTGTTCCATTATCTGCCCCGAAAGTCATCGTGATATATCTCCTTGATAGCCACCGAATCTGCTCATCCAATCAACATAAGAGTTGTAGATATTTTCATTATCTTTCCATCCATATAAGGTAGACAAAAATTGGCCACGTATTTTGTGATTTATGGCCGAAACACTATAGCAAGGTCAGGCTGGACTGCAATAGTAAACATGTTCGGTTATAGCCCAATTTCGGCCCTTTTAGTGTCCGAATTTGCTGACCACTTGAACATCAAAGTTGTAGCAAATTATATCTGCTATTCACCTACAAAATTTTGTGTCCATTAGATATGTATTTGTTGAAATATGGCCCAAACACTACAGTAAGGTTGGACTGGACTGCAACAGTAAACATGTTCTGTTTTAGCCCAATTTCGGCCCTTTGTATATCTGAATTTGCTGATCACATAAACATGAAAGTTGTTTGAAATTATGTCAGCTATTCATCTACCAAATTTCGTACATAATATATACGTATTTTCTGAGATACGGCCAAAATACTGTAGTAAGGTCAAGTTGAAAAGCAAGCAACAAACAAATTTTTAACATTGAGTGTTTTGCCTTGAATCTTTATGTTTCAATTCTTTTAGAAATGTGGTCATAAATCAAGATTGAATTGATGCATATATCCATTAGGATGCGTCTCAAGAGACAAAAAGATAATGCTCCTTACTCTGCCATCCTTAATGAATTTATTTTATCTGCTTGATTTATAGACATCATTTCTAAAGAATCACAATTTAGCTTTGATTCCTCCAATTGAGTCAATTTCCTATTCTTCTCTTTATCTATAAAAATACACAAAACTAAAGACAAATAAGGGAGATAAATACTTAATTAAGGTAAAAAGATAAGATAGAAATATTTAATTTATGAGTACAAAACTCATTCATCACTCCTCACTCTCCCTTAATGCCTACTGTGACGCAGATTGGGCTGGTGACACTCTAGATCGTAAGTCTACTGGTGCCTACATTGCCTATCTTGGTTCTAATCCCATTTCATGGTGCTCTAAGAAGCAAAGCACTGTGGCACGCTCTTCTACAGAGGCTGAATATCGCACCATTGCTTCTACTTCTGCTGAAATATTATGGCTTCAACAGTTACTTCAAGAACTAGGCATCCAGCTTCCTCACTCACCTATTATTCACTCTGACAATATTGGTGCAACTTATTTGTGTGCTAACCCTATTTTTCATTCTCGTATGAAGCACTTAGCCATTGATTACCACTTTGTTCGGGACCTTGTCTCCAGTCAATCGCTACGTGTTCATCATATTCCCTCTTCTCATCAACTTGCTGATCTGCTAACCAAGCCATTGTCTGGACCTCGCTTCCAGTTTCTTCGATCCAAGATTGGCATCGTTCCACCTCCTCCATCTTGAGGGGGCGTAATAATGATCTGGCAGCTGACTCATCTTCAAATGTTTATCCAAGATCTTCAATCTATTTTTCTGTTGCTATTATCTTGTAAAATCGTTACTTGTTGTTCTAGGTTTAAATTTCAAATATCTGTACAAGCATATCTCTTCACGTGTATATAAGACGATATATCTGAATGAATAAAATTAAGATCATTTTCAAACATTTATTTTATCTCTTTAAGCTATTTGTGTGCTAAGTGGATGTCAACCTCCCTCGAGGGGTCGATTTGCACTGTTCGGGTTGTCATCGTCGGCTACCACATTGGTCCCATAGCATTTGATTGTTTGTTCAAATCTGTTGCAAGTTTTCTCATTTGCATTGCATCTTCTCTGCCGAGATTAGTGCATAGAAAGGCCAAAAGAGAATTAGAAGATTTAAACGACAAGGACGTGCTTTGTTCTTTTTCTTACCAGCCAGCCATCTTCCTTCGGTTTAAAGTGTTCCAGTACCTTTGGCGACTGGTTTTATATACTCCCTTCCTTTCGCTGGTGCATGCAGCTCGTTCTCCCACTTTTTTTCTTTTCGTGAAATAAAACTTATTTATCTTCGTTTAATTTGCTATAATTTTATATATATAATCCACTTTTAAATCAAACTAATTTTATATATTGATGAAAGTGTTATTTAAAATAATTATTCTTCAAAGTCTCGTTTAGTATATTTTTAAGAGTTGATATTTTGTACACCGGCGATCGACTATTTTTTATCTACTAGCGGTGTCCAAATTCTGATACATGACAAAAATAATTTTAAAATTTACTATTTTTATCACGTGTCACGATTTGAACACTGTTGGTAGACAAAAAATTGTCCACCGTCAGTAGACCAAATATTTTTCCTATTTTTAATATAAAAACAGTTATATCAAAATAATATATTTTTTATTTTTTCTATTGTTAAATATAAAATATAATAATATTATAAGATATAATATTATATATTGACGCAACAAATATACCATAGTACAATAACTTATTAAATAAATAGTTTATCATTTATTATTTGGTAATTTTTATTTTATTTTATTTAATTATATACCAAACGTTAAATAAGGCATGAGATCGGAGTAATGACGAAGACATGATGCCTAATTAAACGCAATATTACACTCAAATTCAAATTTTATCACTTGCCGGAAGAGATTTTGTTGAGGTATGCACAGGCTTGTTGCATGGTAATTTAATTTAAAAAAAAATTGATTTTTAAACTTCTTTTCAATAATTCGTTATTATTTAGAAAAATATTAACAGGTGAATTTATATGCTCGAGAGAAATTTATACTATAATATATGACTTTTTGACAATTTTGGTAGTTTTTAGTGTTTTAATTTATATATCTTAATTAAACAACCAAAAAGTGGAGTTATATGTAGTTTTCTTTCTATTTTTTATTTAAAATTAATATTAGTTACTTTAAATTATAATTGTATTTTTAAATTTTTTTAAAAATATAATTATGAATATTTATTTAACATTTCAATTAATTTTTATTCAAGAATTATAATTAGTAAATAATTATTTAAAAGTTAGAAACTATAAATGAAAGCTTTTCTTTTAAAATAATTTTGGATGTTTAAGAGTTAAAACTATTATTTATATTATAATAAACTAATAACTCGATTGAATTTGTAAATAATTAATTACATATTAATATTTTTAAAAATTAATATACAATAAATTAATATTTTTAAATATTAATTTATTTATTAAAAAAATTTAAAAATTAAATTATTAATTTACCGTCTATGTCGGTATACATATAATTCTTTTTTTTTCAAATTCTTTTTTTAAATAAATTTAAAAAAAAGCACGCTAACAAAAGAAGCCAATAGCATTTGGTCAAGTCATGTAGAACTACTTTTATTAATATTATCAGTGTGTGTTTTGATCAATCTCTTAAAAAGTTTTTTTCATTGTTAAATTATTAAAAACGATATGTTTATAAATCATTTTGCAATTAACACTATTTTAATATAAAAATAATTTTAAATCTTAATTTTCGTTAATTTAATTATTTTAAAATTTTTTATTAAATTAAATATAAAATAAAATTACTCTCTCTATATATAATTTTTATACTCAAAATAAATTTATAAACTTATATTAAGATATATTATTAAAATTTTAATAAAAAAATTTATCAATCAAAATAATAGTTTCATGCTAAAATATTTAAATTTAAAATTTTAAGAAACTTAGTTAATAAAGTTTTATGTATTTAAGTGAGAGATTTAAAAAGACAAAGTTAGATAGCTTTATAATTTTCAATTTTAGACAAGTGTTTTTCATCTATAAAAAAAAATTGCTTTTACTTTTATTTCAATGAATAAACTCTAAATTGTTACTTTTCTATTCCAGCATAAAAACTACTTTTGTTAGCATTTAAAAACAATTTTGAATGTTGACAAACTAAAATAAAAATATAAAAAAAAACCCATCTTTTAAAAAATAAAAAATAAATATTAAAATTAAAATAATAAAAAATAGACCAAACTGGCCCTTCATCACCCAACAATCCTTCAGCGACTTTCATAATAGATATGGTCATAATCCAAAAGTGCAATGATTTTAGGTCATCGGAGTCACTCACCCACCCATTTTAAAACCATTTGACTGTTACACTTAAATATAATGCCATTGGACAATGGAGTAAGTAGCAAAAGCCAACAAAAGGGGGGAAATTTAAGTTATTCATTATGAAGGTCAAGCGTAGTTGGTGTTGTTTTGATAGATTCATTTAAATGTAGGGCTCAATTCAAACCCTATACTAATACTAGCCATAAAATATTAAACAGAACTGTCCCATTCAAATAGGGTTGAAACTTGTCTGTATTAGTTTCTAAAAAACAATTCTTAAATACGTGCATTTTTGGCAGATTCAATCATCCACTTATTTTAAAAATATTTTGTTGACTTTTTACTCTAATTCATTGTGCAATAAATATTTTATCTCTGTTCTCTCTTTTTTTTTATTATACAAATTTCTTTTGAAATTAAAAAAATTGATATAGTCAAATTCATTTAAAATTTTTCGCTAGTCTATTATTTCACTTCATTGACTTTTTTATTATCAAAATACTCTTACATAATTTTATATTATTATATTTTTATTTCTTTTAATTTTTTTAAAAAATGCAACTAATATTATATGGCAGTTTTGCTTTTATTTTTATTTTTATTGAAAGTAATGTTATTACTTGATTATTTTTAAATATATTCCAATTATTTTTACTAGTTTAACAACATAAATATTACTTTTAATAAATATTAAAGAATGCATATGTTTAGAGAAAAAATTATAAATATTAAAAATATTTTTTAATGTATAAACATTTTTTGGACCTAAAAATCAAATTTTTGTACAATATTTTTTTCAGGCATGCTTAGAAAAATATGATCTATCTTTATTCAAAATTTTATAATTTTGGATAACTGTCAAATATTTTATGAAATTTTTGTTCAAAATATCCAAAAATTTAGAAAAATAATTTTTTTACTGGATGGCACTAAAATTTATTGGGGCTATTCTTTAGATCCTTAATTAAATTACCATCACATAAGATTAAAAATGGTGTGAGGATTTTTTAATACTTTTTAATGTTTATACTTTTTTTTTAATAAATGTACTCCTTAATTTTTTTGAAAGAAATATTTATACTATTAAAATATATTTTAAAAAATCAGGCAATAATAATTTTTTCAATAGCAATGAAAAAGTGCAAAATCAATATTTAAGGTCACATATATTTTTTTTATAATGAAAATAAATAAAAATATAATATTATATGAGAGTATTTTGACCAAAAAGGGAAGATCTGCTCCTGCGACACAAATATAAAAGAAACTCCTAACACTTGAACCGGGCATAATTAATTAATTAACCAAATCTTAAACACACGGAGAGAAGACTCATAACCAAATCCAAAAGATTCAAAAAGGAAGACCAGGTCTTATGTGAAAGAAATAAAATAGCATAACCCCCATCTCACAAGAATAGTCATCGTAATCCCTCCGCCTGAACAACCAAGCACAGAGACAATCCTTATCCCCCTCCCTGCATACACGAATTGAAAGCCACAGACAACTGGAATGAGGCATCTTAATACATGTTTTGTAAAACAAGAAAATCAAATCAAAGACTACAAAACCAGGGAGAGGTCACCAAGTTATTCATGAAATTCTATGCTACGTAAAATTCTTTACACAATTTGCAACCACCACTGTAATCGAAACCAGCTGCAACAAAAAAAAGTTCAGAATTCAATACACACATGTCAAAGAAAAATTAAAATTAAAAAAAAATTACTAAGACAAATAATTGAAGAAATCAAATAAACTATCCGCCAATCTTCCCGGCTCCACTCTCCCGTTGACCCACGAACGACAGAAGCGTTTTTTTATAATCTGATCAATCCAAATGTTTCCAGACACCAAGAAGCTGCAAACGAATAAATAATAATATTTTATTATAAATAAATACATTTTTAATTAAAATAATGTTTATTTTTTAAAAAATAATTATATTGATCTCTAATAAATTTTTATTTTATTTTTAAAAATATTCTTTTTTTTATTATACATAAAGATATTTATATTATGATTTTTTTTATTAAATTTTTTATAAAAAAAAAATTATGATTTAAGAGTACAACTAAAGTTTTGTAAGAATATAAATTTTTTAAAATTTTTGGGATGTTTTAAAATAAATAATAATATTTATATGTATATATATATATATAGATATAAATAAATCCTATTATTCAATTATTAAAAAAAACAAAACAAAAAGAAGTAAAGAAGAAGCAGAAACAAAAAGGAAAACGAAAAAGTAGGCATTTCATGAAGTTTTTTTTTTCTCTCTAAAATATTTCTCAACTTAGACATTCAATTGAGATACCGGAAATACCGTTGGATCGTAGCGACGAAAGTTTTAAAACTCACCAATCAATTTCGTCGAAAGATCACTGAAATTTTGTCGAAAAATCATA
The DNA here is from genome assembly GCA_037074535.1 of Gleditsia sinensis. Lineage (NCBI taxonomy): Eukaryota > Viridiplantae > Streptophyta > Magnoliopsida > Fabales > Fabaceae > Gleditsia > Gleditsia sinensis. The sequence goes on along the minus strand of CM073469.1, from coordinate 14,778,551 downwards.
AATAGTAACTTATAAGTAATTTTTTTAAAATGTTAGATTTTTTTATAGTTTTTCAAACTTTTAAGTTGGGAATTTTGTTAAGGATATAGAGTATTGATTGTATGATAAATTTCACGGTCAAACAACGTGATTTTGTACTTTAATTTTGTAAATTATTTTTCGGTGAACAGTAACTATAAACAGTATCCGAACAGTGTGTGAATAGTTTTTTCAACATGAACAGTATTTTTTGGCATGAAATAGTATTTTTTGGCTATGAACAGTACCCATCAGTTGACCAAACTGCCAGAGTCATTTTTTAAATTTTTAGACCCTCTAGACACGTTTTTTAAGTCTATTTGGTCAAATTCGAATTAAAAAAGTATATTTTGGAGTTGTCTGACTTGCAGCCCTTACTCTGTGAGTATATAATTCTTTCTATGACTTACCCTATGCTCTTCTTGAATTTAAAATGTATAATTAATTCTATTTATAAGTTATTTATATTTTTATATGCTTCTGAAATTGATTAAATTATCTGAATTGATTACAATATGGTATATAGTTCAAGAAAAGTATGGTTTTGAAAATAGATTTTTGAACTCATTGAATATGTAATTTTAAATGTATTTCTCATTATATAATAAATGAAATGGTTTGTGATGCATGAACGCATAAAAAAATAGTTAACATTTAACAAACATATCAGTTTGTGATGTATATTCAGTTGTGATTAAGAGACTATTTGAAAAATCTCTTCTAAAGTACCAAAATCACCTAGTAAGACATTGAAGGCATCAACATTGCTTATCATTCTAGCCATACGTTCATACATAGAAGCTACCATAAATTCTTTTCCAATTGTCTTCTCTATGATGTTGGATGCAGTTAGAGTTGTAGGAATAATACCTAAAACTTGACATCCTCCTACATGTGTAACTGTAGACACGTGCCCCATTATTTCACAGTTACCTCAACTGTAGACTAAATGAATTTTTCTCTTAATCAGTACCATACCCAGATTTTGTGCTGCTTTCACATACTCTCAATCTTTTTTAGAATTAAAACTACAAAAGATACAAATATTTCGAAACTGGCGGAATACAGTTTCCTCCATAGCTGCACACACCCTAATTTTGAGTATGAAAGTAAAAATATTAACGTATGCATTTATAAAACTCAAAGAAGGACATACTTATAATAGCTATGCGAATAGACCGAGTATAATTAGAACAGCTATGTGAGTGATTGGTGGATATCAGCTAAATTGAAGGTGAATTTCAAAAATGATGACACACATGCATATGTATAATAATTGTGATTGTGACCCATATTAAGTATATAAAGAGAATAAGATTAAGGTATTACCAGAAATTTTCTTTCCTTATTGTAATATCCCATAATTTTATTTTTAAATGATAATATTTTACTACGAACAAATATATTTTTATTTATTTAAAAATGATTATGTTTTACTAAAAGCAAGTATATTTTTTTAATTAAAATGATTTATGTTTTGGTTACAATAATTATATTGGCCTCTAATAAAATTTTGTTGTATTTTTAGAAATATTCTTTCTTTTAATATGTATAAAGATATTTATTTTGAGATTTGTTTTATTAAGATTTTTATCAAGAAAAATTATGATTTAAGAGTTTACTTAAAGATTTATGAGAATGTAAATTTTTAGAAATGTTTGAGATATTTTAAGATGAAAAAAGGAATTTATATAAAAGAAAATCATATTATTTAATTATTAAATTATTATTATTATTATAAAAACAAACAAACAAACAGAACAGAACAATGAAAAGGGGGCGATATGAATCGGGAAACAGACGGAGGCAGAATTTCAAAAAAAAAAGTGAAACAGATGAATAGTGAATGAATAGTAACCTTCAACTTTCTCTTTAGATTTGGAGTATCTATTGGCTTCCGATCTCAAAACTGAGGGTGCTATTAGATTCAGGACAAAGAATACTACGATTTTGACCGATCAATATTTCAAATCAGCCGCTGAATTGTCGTAGATCTGAAGTAAAAAATTTCAAAAAAATGCAAATTCTGAAACTCTTACTTAGAGACCTCTAATTGAAATTCTGACACCGTAGATGGATTCAAAAGTTAGATAAACCTTAAGATGTGTAAATTTTCAGCCATCTGACAGCTTTTTATTTATCGTGAATAGTGATTTTCGGCGAGTGAATAGTGTTGTCACGTCCGTACTTTACGAACGCGAATACCGTTACTATCCGAAAATCTTTTCATTACACATGTACAAATGATCTCACGATAACACATATTCAAATATTATTCAACGTTCACAAGTTTACAAAAACCAATAATTATACATGCCAAATCTATATACATCAAGTTTACAGCGGAAACAAGGATCCTGCCTGTGACTTTCAGAGCAACACTAGAGTACAAATATATTACAATATCATACACTGAGAGCCTAGAAACAAGTTAGGCTCACCACTGAGGCACGACACCAAGTCGGTCAAGTAGCTGCGGGACCAAATTCTGGGTCTTTATCTGAAAAATATGTCAACCACGTGTAGTGAGTTTTTACAACTCAGTGAGCAGATAACACCTCCTATGACTTCTCAAGTCAACATAAGGATGTACTCATATTGTAAAACTTATCATATCAAAATATACCGTTCAGAAGTACATTCTTATGGGACCCGCATTTTCAAATATTCTCTGTTCAAAAATCATAATCAAGTCTTTCAAACTGTATGCGATACTGTATAAACAATGCTCATATCAAGTTCAAAATCATATTCAATACTGTAAAATTATTAATCAAATTATGCTATGCATCAAAACATTTCTGTTAAAATATTCGGAGGATCCCATATCAGAACCACCACATCAGAGTTTGACCCCTTCCGTACTTTGGTGGTATAGGATTTGCCTAAACTCAGCATCCCGCTGAGGTTTGCCCTACTACCATTCAAGAGGACACGCGAAGGGACTCTGTATGGGTCTTTCCCAAGCACACAGCAAGGGAAGGCAAAATAACATCTCATAACTGGCATCTCGCCCATATATAGGAGGCATTCCGCTCTCCTTCACATATAATCTCCTGTGTGTTGGCCCTCACACGAGGCTAGCACCACCCCCCCTGCTAGCTGAGGCAATCAAGGTGCGCACCAAGGCTAACATCACCTGCTGTTAGCAGACAGTGTTTCCAATAGGATTCCTCCACAGAAAAATAACATATGCACATATGCCATATAATCCAGTATAAATTCTCATTATAATACAGACTTTCAGTCTCAAAATACTCATATGTCAAAACTTCCCATTCAGGGGAAACATGTATACATGCCCATATCCAAGGCAAACATATCACTATAAAATCAATGTCACATGTATAACATATTTTCTTTGCCATGTCATGCGAAATACGTGTAAAAATCACATGCTTAATGTGTTTCAAAACTTATTGCAAAATCAAACTCTTCTTGAACTACATATCATATATTAAATATTTCAGACATTTCCAAACCATTTCAAAAACATATGGAAGTATAAATAACATGTAATCATACTCATTTATCAATGTAAAGTTCAAGAAGAGTAAAAACAAGCCATAGAAAGAATCATCTACTCACCTCTTTGAAGCACAAAGTTGGACACCCTTAAAATCCTATTTTCTGATCCGAATTCAGTGAAATAAACTCCAAAATCGAGTCCGAAACGTCCGAAAACCTTGAAAACGACTCCGGATTTGCGAAATTTGGCCTCCGGGAGCTCGGTCAACGCAGGTCAACGCGAGGAGGTTCGGATGCCACGCGCTACACGCGCCGCCCGAGGAGCTGCGCGTGGGCGTCACTCTCCGAGGGAGATTCGGCGCGTGGGGGCGCGTGCGGTGGTGGATCGGCCTGAAATTTGAGATCCAAAGGTTTCGGTGCCTTCTGGATCGATCTACGGTGTCAGTTTTTGCGTTTGAGAACTAAAAGTAGGAGTTTCGGAGGTTACCTTTTTGGCCGTTTTTCCCTTCAATTTTCCGACCAATTTCCGGCCAATTCTCCAGAAACCAATCGGATGGATTCGAAGAACTCTTCGTCCTGAGTCCGTTGGTGGTGGTGGTGTCGAAATCCGAGGTCCGTAGGCGAAGAAATCTTAGAGAGAAGTTAGAGGATTTTCGGGGAGAGTTTTTCTGAAGAGAGATGGAGAAATCTGCGAATGATTGCTTCCGGAGTGATTGAGGCCCTTAAAATATCTCGGAGAACCTTTCTGCAAAATTTCACTTTTAGCGGGAGGTCCTTGCAAATTTTTCTTATTTATATTTTAACCCCGAAACTTTTAAGAAATTGCATTTTTGCCCCGAAACGTAAATTCTTAACATTTCTTTTATAATTCTTTAATCCATGTAAATAATAACTTATTTTCACCGAGTCCTAATTCCATTTTTGAAATCCTTTGTTTTACTTCCAAATTTTCCTTAATTAAAATCTCCATTTTCCAAAATTATCTCTTTTATTCTAAATTCCTTTAGTTGAACTTTCTCGTTAACTTTACGGCTATTACATTCTTCCCCCCTTAAAGAAATTCGGTCCCCGAATTTCATCACCATAGTAACAGATAGATACTAACCTCATTGTTCAAACAAATGCGGATATCGGGCGCGGATGTCATCTTCTTTTTCCCACGTAGCTTCCTCAAATGAGTGATTTTGCCATATCACCTTAACCATTGGAATATCTCGTGACCGCAACTTTTTCACTTGTCGATCAGCAATAGACATCGGCTTTTCCTCATAGGTTAAATTCTTATCTAATTGAATTTCCTGGGGTTGAATGATATGAGTAGGATCCGGTAAGTATTTCCGTAACATAGACACATGAAATACTGGATGAACATTCAGTTCTGGTGGCAGAGCTATGCGATATGCCACTGCACCTATTCTGTCCAATATTTCAAAAGGGCCTATATACCGAGGGCTTAACTTCCCTTTCTTTCCAAATCTCATCACTCCTTTCATGGGTGAGACTTTCAGGAATACTTGTTCACCCACTGAAAATTCTAACTTCCTTCGTCTATTGTCAACATATGCCTTTTGTCTGCTCTGAGCTGCCTGCAGCCTTTCTCTTATCAGCTTTACCTTGTTCAATGCTTCTTGTACAAGATCTGGCCCTATAAGTTTAGCCTCGCCCACTTCGAACCATCCAATGGGAGATCTGCACCGTCTACCATACAAAGCTTCAAATGGCGCCATCTGTATACTAGTCTGGTAGCTATTATTATATGCAAATTCAGCCAAAGGCAAATACATATCCCAACTTCCACCAAAATCAAAAATACAGGCTCGAAGCATGTCTTCTAAAATCTGAATCGTACGCTCAGACTGACCATCAGTTTGCGGATGGAAAGCTGTGCTCAAGTCCAATCTCGTTCCTAATGCTTCTTGAAAAGCTTTCCAAAATCGTGCCGTGAACTGCGGCCCTCGATCAGATATAATTGATATTGGAACTCCATGTAGCCTAACTATTTCATTTAAATAGAGCCTGGCATACTGAGCTACATTGTAGGTTGTTTTCACAGGCAGAAAGTGTGCTGACTTCGTCATGCGGTCTATAATGACCCAGATAGAATCATTTCCCTTGGAAGTTCTTGGTAATCCCGTGATAAAATCCATAGTAATTCTCTCCCACTTCCATTCTGGTATCTCTATTCGCTGATGTAAACCTGCAGGTCGTTGATATTCAGCTTTTACCTGCTGGCACGTCAAACAATGGGAAACATATTCCGCAATATCCCTCTTCATACCATCCCACCAATACAATTCCTTTATGTCTTGGTACATCTTTGTCATTCCCGGGTGTATGGTATATGTAGATCGATGTGCTTCCTCCAAAACTTGTTTTCTCAAATCAGGAACATTTGGAACACACAATCGTCTACCGTATCTTAATATCCCTTCAGTATCCACCGAGAATTCAGAATCCTTACTATCCTTCATTTCACTCTTAATCTTGAGCAAATTAGCATCCTTGTCTTGATCGGCTTTGATTTGCTCAACTAAGGAAGATTGGAGCTGCACATGAGCCAATAATATTCCGGGTTCTTTTATTTCAAACCTTATTCCCTTACTTTCTAACTTATGGATGTCTTCTAACAATGGTCGTCGCACCTCTGCTATATGAGCCAAACTTCCCATTGACTTTCTGCTTAGAGCATCAGCTACTACATTTGCTTTACCTGGATGATACAAAATCGTACAGTCATAGTCTTTCAGTAGCTCCATCCATCTTCTTTGCCTCAAATTAAGATCCTTTTGTTGAAAAATATACTTGAGGCTCTTGTGATCTGTATAAATCTCACAAGTTCTTCCATACAGGTAATGTCTCCAAATCTTTAGAGCAAATACTACAGCTGCCATCTCTAAATCATGGGTGGGATAATTCTGTTCATGCGTCTTCAACTGTCTAGATGCATAAGCAACTACTCTTCCATTTTGCATTAACACACAGCCTAAGCCCACTCTAGATGCATCACAGTATACTACGTAATCTCCTGTATCCGTAGGAATGGTAAGGATTGGGGCTGTAGTTAAGCACTCCTTTAATTTCTGAAAACTCTTTTCACAAGCATCAGACCACTCAAATTTTATTCCTTTCCTAGTCAACCTAGTCAAAGGAGCAGCTATCTTTGAAAAATCTTTAACAAATCTACGATAATAGCCTGCTAACCCAAGAAAGCTACGAATCTCTGTAACTGTCGTGGGGCGTGACCATTGCTGTACTGCTTCTATCTTTTTGGGATCAACATGAATACCATCTTTGGTAACCACATGCCCTAGGAACGTAACATTACTAAGCCAAAATTCACACTTTGAAAACTTAGCATACAATTGATGTTCTCTTAGGGTTTGCAAAGCTATCCTTAAATGTCGCTCATGCTCCTCTGAACTCTTTGAATACACCAGAATATCATCGATAAACACAATAATAAACTGGTCCAGGAAAGGTTTAAATACCCTATTCATTAAGTCCATAAATGCAGCTGGGGCGTTCGTTAAACCAAATGGCATTACTAAAAACTCGTAGTGCCCATACCGAGTCCTAAAGGCAGTTTTTGAAATATCTTCCTTCTTTATTTTCAATTGATGATACCCGGATCTCAGATCAATTTTTTGAAAAACATTGAGCACCTTGTAACTGGTCAAACAGATCATCTATTCTGGGTAAAGGATATTTATTTCGTATAGTCACTTTGTTCAACTGCCTATAGTCAATACATAGACGTAAAGATCCATCCTTTTTCTTCACAAAGAGAACAGGAGCACCCCAGGGAGATGTACTGGGTCGAATAAAACCTTTATCTAATAAATCTTGTAATTGTTCCTTTAATTCCTTGAGTTCTGCAGGTGCCATCCGATAAGGAGGTATGGATATTGGTTGTGTTTCAGGGAGAAGGTCAATACTAAACTCAATCTCTCGGTCTGGTGGTAAACCTGACAACTCTTCAGGAAACACATCAGGAAATTCTTTAACTACTGGAACTTGCTCTAAACTTGTATACTTCATATCAACATCCTTGACTATTGCCAGATATCCCTGATACCCTCTTCGTAACAGTTTATGAGCTGTTAAGGCTGAAATTAAATTACTAGACTTCTTACTACAATCTCCTTGTATCATAAAGGAAGATTCTCCAGGTACATTAAACTTAATCACCTTATTATGACAGTCTAGAATGGCATGGCATGATGCCAACCAATCCATTCCCAAAATCACGTCAAAGTCTATCATATTTAGAACTATCAAATCTATAAGAGTCTCCCTGCCTTCTATCGAAATCTCACAGGATTTATACACATCATTTACTACTAGAAGTTCTCCCATTGGAGTAGCAACCATGAAAGAACAATGCAAACTAGCAGGATCTCTATCCAAGTTCTTAGCAAAGCATGGTGATATATAAGAATGAGTAGAACCAGGATCGAACAGAACATATGCTTTATGGGAACCTACTGATAATGTACCTGTCATAACTGCATTTGAGGCCTGAGCATCCTGTCGTGTCAAGGCAAAAACTCGAGCTGGTTCTCGCCCTCGATTTCCTGAACCTCTACCAGGACCCACACTACTTGCTTGGACCGAGGCTGCTCGAATAGGTCGTGCTGGCATAGATGTAGGGGGTAAAGCTGGTTGCACTGTTGCTTGACTAAAACTTCGCAGTTGTGGACAATTCCTCATCAGATGACCCATTTGTCCACACTTAAAACATGCACCAGTTTCTCTGCGACATTGTCCAGTATGGGACCTACCACAATGTGGACATAGTGGAATTGATCTTGAGTCTTGCTGACTCGGGGGTCTCATATCTCTTTGGAACATTCTCTGCTTGTTAATATTAACTGATGGCTGGTTAGAACTACCAGCTCCTGCTTGATTAAAACGATGTGGATTTTGAAATCTTGACCCACTAACAGTAGGATTAGATCTAGTCTGGACATTACTATCTCGATCTCTCTTCCTTCTCTTAAAACTTTCTAGGTCAGCTTGCTCTCGTGTTTCCATCATCCTAGCACAGTTCACAGCTGCTGAATAAGTTGAAAAATGATCCATCTGAGGACCCACTGACTTAAACAATGGGCGTATCAATCCCAAAACAAACCTCTTAATTCTATCCTTTTCAGTTGGGACCAGGTATGGTGCATATCTGGACAACCGAGTAAAACGAATGTCATATTCAGAAACTGACATGTTTGGTGTTTGTTTCAATTCCTCAAACTCTCTGGCCCTCTTGTCTCTTTCACTTGTTGGTAGAAAACGATTCATAAATGCTTCCTTAAATTCATTCCACTCCATTGGTGGTAAAACAGCTGCCCGTCCTTGTACAAATGTCTCAAACCAAACTTGGGCCACATCAGATAGTTGAAAAGACACCAACTCCACGGATCTTCTACTAGAGCACCCCAAAGCTCTGAAAATTCGTTCCACAGCATCAATAAAGATCTGTGGATCTTCCTGAACATCTGACCCAGAAAAAGTCGGAGGTTTTAACTTAAGGAATTGCGGTAATGACACCTCAATCCCTCTCAGCTTATCCTCTTGGTCAGCTGTTCTTCCCAGTTCTTGCACTTCAGGATCATGTTCTGCTGGCTGGCCTTCCCTTCTACCTTGTTCCACTATAAATCCAGCCAATGTTTCTAAACTTCTATGGATACCAGCAATCATATCAGCGTTTCTATCAGGTGGCTCCTGAGGGGTTTCTACTCTTTCCTCAGGAACTCTATCAGGTACAGGAGTCTGTTCTCCTTGTCTTGGGGTTCTCAAACCCCGTGCACGTCCTCTACCTCTACCTCTTCCTCTTCCTCTAGGTCGGCCTCTACCACGGCCTCTTTGTACTGGTATTGTAGATTGTGCAGACTCTTCTGTAGAGGGTGCACAATCTACAGCTTCTTCTCTAGTGACCGCTCTAGTTCTTGGCGGCATCATTAACTATACAGAATAAAACACCTCTTTAAGACACATGTATTCAAACTTTACTCAAGGAAGGAATTTAAAGACACTTGGAAAGGAAGTGAATATCCTATAGATTCTCTCAGCAGCACCTGAAGTATAAATATGTCCGGCTCATATCGATACTAAAGGTCCTACTAAAGAATCCCTTGCTCTGATTGTCACAGGGAAACCTAATGCTCTGATACCAACTAGTCACGTCCGTACTTTACGAACGCGAATACCGTTACTATCCGAAAATCTTTTCATTACACATGTACAAATGATCTCACGATAACACATATTCAAATATTATTCAACGTTCACAAGTTTACAAAAACCAATAATTATACATGCCAAATCTATATACATCAAGTTTACAGCGGAAACAAGGATCCTGCCTGTGACTTTCAGAGCAACACTAGAGTACAAATATATTACAATATCATACACTGAGAGCCTAGAAACAAGTTAGGCTCACCACTGAGGCACGACACCAAGTCGGTCAAGTAGCTGCGGGACCAAATTCTGGGTCTTTATCTGAAAAATATGTCAACCACGTGTAGTGAGTTTTTACAACTCAGTGAGCAGATAACACCTCCTATGACTTCTCAAGTCAACATAAGGATGTACTCATATTGTAAAACTTATCATATCAAAATATACCGTTCAGAAGTACATTCTTATGGGACCCGCATTTTCAAATATTCTCTGTTCAAAAATCATAATCAAGTCTTTCAAACTGTATGCGATACTGTATAAACAATGCTCATATCAAGTTCAAAATCATATTCAATACTGTAAAATTATTAATCAAATTATGCTATGCATCAAAACATTTCTGTTAAAATATTCGGAGGATCCCATATCAGAACCACCACATCAGAGTTTGACCCCTTCCGTACTTTGGTGGTATAGGATTTGCCTAAACTCAGCATCCCGCTGAGGTTTGCCCTACTACCATTCAAGAGGACACGCGAAGGGACTCTGTATGGGTCTTTCCCAAGCACACAGCAAGGGAAGGCAAAATAACATCTCATAACTGGCATCTCGCCCATATATAGGAGGCATTCCGCTCTCCTTCACATATAATCTCCTGTGTGTTGGCCCTCACACGAGGCTAGCACCACCCCCCCTGCTAGCTGAGGCAATCAAGGTGCGCACCAAGGCTAACATCACCTGCTGTTAGCAGACAGTGTTTCCAATAGGATTCCTCCACAGAAAAATAACATATGCACATATGCCATATAATCCAGTATAAATTCTCATTATAATACAGACTTTCAGTCTCAAAATACTCATATGTCAAAACTTCCCATTCAGGGGAAACATGTATACATGCCCATATCCAAGGCAAACATATCACTATAAAATCAATGTCACATGTATAACATATTTTCTTTGCCATGTCATGCGAAATACGTGTAAAAATCACATGCTTAATGTGTTTCAAAACTTATTGCAAAATCAAACTCTTCTTGAACTACATATCATATATTAAATATTTCAGACATTTCCAAACCATTTCAAAAACATATGGAAGTATAAATAACATGTAATCATACTCATTTATCAATGTAAAGTTCAAGAAGAGTAAAAACAAGCCATAGAAAGAATCATCTACTCACCTCTTTGAAGCACAAAGTTGGACACCCTTAAAATCCTATTTTTTGATCCGAATTCAGTGAAATAAACTCCAAAATCGAGTCCGAAATGTCCGAAAACCTTGAAAACGACTCCGGATTTGCGAAATTTGGCCTCCAGGAGCTCGGTCAACGCAGGTCAACGCGAGGAGGTTCGGATGCCACGCGCTACACGCGCCGCCCGAGGAGCTGCGCGTGGGCGTCACTCTCCGAGGGAGATTCGGCGCGTGGGGGCGCGTGCGGTGGTGGATCGGCCTGAAATTTGAGATCCAAAGGTTTCGGTGCCTTCTGGATCGATCTACGGTGTCAGTTTTTGCGTTTGAGAACTAAAAGTAGGAGTTTCGGAGGTTACCTTTTTGGCCGTTTTTCCCTTCAATTTTCCGACCAATTTCCGGCCAATTCTCCAGAAACCAATCGGATGGATTCGAAGAACTCTTCGTCCTGAGTCCGTTGGTGGTGGTGGTGTCGAAATCCGAGGTCCGTAGGCGAAGAAATCTTAGAGAGAAGTTAGAGGATTTTCGGGGAGAGTTTTTCTGAAGAGAGATGGAGAAATCTGCGAATGATTGCTTCCGGAGTGATTGAGGCCCTTAAAATATCTCGGAGAACCTTTCTGCAAAATTTCACTTTTAGCGGGAGGTCCTTGCAAATTTTTCTTATTTATATTTTAACCCCGAAACTTTTAAGAAATTGCATTTTTGCCCCGAAACGTAAATTCTTAACATTTCTTTTATAATTCTTTAATCCATGTAAATAATAACTTATTTTCACCGAGTCCTAATTCCATTTTTGAAATCCTTTGTTTTACTTCCAAATTTTCCTTAATTAAAATCTCCATTTTCCAAAATTATCTCTTTTATTCTAAATTCCTTTAGTTGAACTTTCTCGTTAACTTTACGGCTATTACAAGTGTTTTCCGGCAGTAAATAGTGACCAAATTCATGGAGACGTTTTCTTGATATATGGACCTTCCGGACACGTTTTTGAGGTCTAATTGATCAAATGCGGATTGAAAAAGCATATTTTAAGGCTGTCTAACTTGAAGCCCTTATCAAATGAGTAGATAATACTTACTATAACATAATTTCTAATTATTAATTTAATATATCTATATGAGACATTACTATTGATGTGAAATTTATTTTTATTTATGAACATGTATTTCAAAACATGGCTCATAGTATAAATATTAGAAATGCAAGACAAGCATCATACATACTTTATTTTTATACTAATTGAGCATACTCAAAAATTATGTTGTTTATGTTGATGTTGCTATTTCATATAAATGGATAAATGATTTTATGAGGCACATGTGTGGACCTTTAGATCTAAATGTGTAAGTTAAGTTGATGTTGTTGTGGCTAATGTTGGTTAGTGAGTATATGATTTTCTGGAAGGGATATGACATTTTTATTTATCTTGCATTTGGACTTTTTCCTGATTGATTGTGTTCGGGCATTTTGCTTGATGGATGACTATACAGGCTTTTGCTTGATGGATGAATTGTGCGGGCTCTTGCCTGATGGATGCGGGCTTTTGCCTAATGGATTATTGTGCGGGCTTTTACCTGATAGATTATTTTGCGGGCTTTTTGCCTGATGGATTATTGTGTGGACTTTTTGCTTGATGGATTATTGTGTGGACTTTTGCCTGATGAATTATTGTGCGGTCTTTTGCCTGATGAATTATTGTGCGGGCTTTTGTTTTATGGATGATTGTGCGGACTTTTACTTGATGGATGACAGGCTTTTGGCCTAATTGATGGTGAACACTCCCTTTATTGCATGCGAAAAGTTCTAAATTTATTTTAGTTATTTATCTTCTCTATAGATATGCATTCTTTGTTTTTTGTAAGAGATTCTTAACTTTATTTGATGCATGATCTTTTAGTTAAAATTCAGTAAATGATTTAAAATTTTGATATGTATCTATTTATACAGAATGCTGTAACATTAAATTATTACTTGTGAAAAAGAAAAACTCGTGCCTCGCTTGTCCTGTTTCTATTATGGTAAGAATTACCTGCTCACTAAGTTGTCAAACTCACTATACGATATTTCTACATTTTTCAGATAAGAATACAGATTTTGGTCAGTCTCTTTCAGATAGCTGGTCAGTTAGGCAACGCATTTTATGGGTGAACTTATTTTATTTTCAAAACTCCCAGCTTTTGGCTTATGCTGTATTTTACACTCTAGAGTTATTTCATATATCACAGGCAGGATCTCAGCTTCCATTACTATTTGTGAGAAATTTATTTATATGTATCATTTTAGAGGCTTACGGGATGATATGATTCTCAAAACCCGTGCCGGTTACGTACTTCTTTATTGTCCTTGATGAAACATTGATAATTTGATTCTTGTAGGGAAGTTGTAGGTGATAGGCGTCATTGTAAAATGCAAATAAGTTAATTGTTGAAAAGGGACAATCAAATGATTTATTTTATTTTCTCAATGTTCTTGTCAGTCGACTATCAATATTATTAAGTCGATTAGCTACATTGAGAATTTTTAATTTGGACTGTTTATTTTATAGTTGATTGATTACATATGTTTTGAAGCAATTAACTACATCTTACCAGTTAACTACATGTTCTTTATTCTTCACAAATTTTTATAAGTTCAGAACTAATTATTTTTCATGTGCTATTCTTCCATCGAATAACAATAGTTTTGAATTATATTTTTGCATATATATTCAAAATTTACGGCCACCGATTTTTGCCGAAATAGCAGTTAAGTTTTGTTTACAGATTTTAAAGAATTACGGCCACCGATTTTAATTTTTTTTCAATACTTTGTCCAAACTTCTGACTTCTTAATTTGGCACCGTGCTCTATTATGTATTTCTCTTTTTCAGCTGCGTCATCCTTCATTAATATTTGGCATTAAATGTAAGATTATTTTCTCTCATTACAAGGAGGGTTAATTTTTTTTTTGAAACTCAATTATTATGGTGTCCAATTGGTTAGTAGCTTAAAGTAATGAAAAGTTTAAAAGAAATAGACAGATGATGACGTTATGGTGCTTTGACGATTATAATCAAGAGAATTAGTGGTGTTCAAGTTCTTAAGAAATAAAATATAGAAAGTAGGATTTAAATTAATTTTTGAACTTTTAATTTGAAAATATGGAGAATATTTTGAGAATCATGTCCAAAAATAATGTAAGTGATTAAGATATTTGTATTAAAGATTTATACCATGCTAAATTGAGTTTATTATTTAAGATGTGAATTATGTTAAGAAAGGAGATTTTAGAAGAAGTCATAGATCTTGAATATTGATGGGATATATTAAGATATGAAAGAATTGTACTAGTATAATGGTAAAAAGAATATACAAGTGATATTTCTTTTGTTGTTCGATGTGTCAACAAGTAAAAATTGAATATTTTTTAGGAGAACTATTCAAAAAGTCTAAGGATCTTTGTTAGATTATAATATAGCTTGTACTAAATTTAAATGATGTGTTTACGTATTAGAAGTTATGCATCATGTATCTTTATATAATTTTGGTGAAAAATTGAAGAAATTATTTGTCTTTAATTGAACTTACCTATATCAGTAGTTATCAGATCCATATACAAATGACATCATTTAAGATTTTACATTAAATATCGTAGATCTCCTAATAGGTGGATGAGTTGAACAAGGTTAAACTTTTGGGAATTTAATTTGAAATATCATACAATAGATAGAATACGACTAACCTAAATTGATGATGCTAATTTATAGAGTATGCTTCAAACTCTTCGAATTTGGTGGGAGATCCCTTAGCAGAATCAATTATAATAAAGTGATATTGGATTACTTAAAATTTTATATAAGAGGTGTTATAAACGTTCTGTTAAATGACTCAGTGGTAGATTTATGGTAAGATGTTGTTGATAAAGTGAAATTGATTAGAAAAAAAATATAAACAACTCAATACAGTCTTTCTTGCATCGATACTAAGGAAGCACCTATCAAATTCTTCTTATATTATTTAATTTTAAAAAATTCAATTGGACAAGAATTTGGCTTCATTATGGAAATTTTTTTCGATATCTATTGTTGATCAACAAGTGAAGAACTTATGATCGAAGGGAACCCCTATGGTTAAGGTTATATAATAAAATCACTCAAGTAAAGAGACTTCTTATAAAATAAAGATGATATACAAAAGAGATATCTTCAATTACTTAAGTAGTGAGGTTAATAGCTGTAAGTTATACTTTAACTTCATTTTCTACTTGTGATATGATGGTTTAAAATTTAGAGACAAAATTTCTTAAAAGAGGAAGAATGTAATATCCTGTAATTTTTAAATAATAATGTTTTACTATAAACAAATATATTTTTAATTAAAATGATTTTTGTTTTACTTAAAATAATTATATTGTCATCTAATAAATTTTTGTTTTATTTTTAGAAATATTCTTTTTTTTTATTATGCATAAAGATATTTATTTTATGATTTGTTTTATTAAAATTTTTATGAAGAAAATTTATGATTTAAGAGTGCAACTAAAGTTTTACAAGAATATAAATTTTTAAAAATTTTTGAAATATTTTAAGATGAACAATAATATTTATATGTATATATATAAAAATAAATCTTATTATTCAATTATTAAATAATAAAGAAAAAACAAAAAGAAGCAAAGAAGAAGCAAAAGCAAAAAGGGAAATGAATGAGCAGAAATTTCGTGAAGTTTTCTTTCTCTCTCTAGGTTTCAAACTTTTCTCTAAGATATCTCCCAACTTAGATATCCAATTGAGATATTAGAGGTACCGTTGGACTTGTGGCGACGAAAATTTTAAAACCCATCGATCAATTTCATCGGAAGTTCATCGAAATTTCGCTGAAAAAACATGGATCTGTGAATAGATAATTCTTTCTATGACTTACACTATGCTTTTCTTGAACTTAAAATATATAATTGATTCTGTTTACAAGTTATTTATATTTTTATATGCTTCTGAAATAGATTAAATTATTTGAATTGATTACAATCTGGTATATAGTTTAAGAAGAGTATGGTTTTTAAAATAGATTTTTGAATTCATTGAATATGTGATTTTAAATGTATTTCTCATCATATGGTAAATGAAAAATATTGTGCACGTGGCATTGATATGTAAAGTTATATGACTGCCTTTGAAAAGGGAATGTATATGTGATTACCCTGATTGAGAAATTTTTAACAGAAGAATTGTACTGAAACTTAAATTTCTCAATTATACTGAAATCTCTATTTTGAACAATATGACATATGTGCAAATATGATTTATGTGGAGGAATCCTATTGGAAACACTGTTTGCTAACAACAGGTGATGTTACCCCTAGTGCACCTTTATACCTCAACTACCAGGGGTAGTGCTAACCTCGTGTGACGGCCAACACACGGAATATGATATGAGAAGAAGAGCGGGATGCCTCTTATATTGGACACAATGCCGATTATATTATATATGATTTGCCTTCCTTTGTTGTGTGCTTAGAAAATTGTCCATATTATAGTCTTTTCGCGTGTCCTCTTGAATGGTAATAAAGAAAACTTTAGCAGTAATGCTAAATATAGGCAAATCTTACACTACCAAAGTACGAAAGGATTTGAACTCTGATATAGGATCCACATAATATTTTTATGAAAAATGTGTTGATGCATATCAATATTTGATTAACAATTATACTGTATCATATATGGTTCCATATATCTGAATGTGATTTAAATTGAGAATATTTGAAATGCGGGTCTCATATGGATATACTTTTGAATTGTAATTTTCTATGTGATAAATTTTAATTTATGAGTACATCTATTTGTTGACTTAGGAGGTCATAGTAAGTATTATCTGCTCACTGAGTTGTTAAATTCACTACACGATACTTACATTTTTTTTAGATAAGAATATAGAGTTTGGTCCTACAGTTACGTGATCAACTGGATGTCATATTTTTTGGGTGAACTTGCGTTGTTTTTATGGCTCACAGTGTTTAAATTATTTTGTACTTATATTCTAGAATATGTTTTGAACGTCACAGGCAAGATTTTTACTTCTGTTGTATTTTGATATTTATAGACTTGATCTGTATATTGTGTATATATGAGAATACCTATCTATAAAGGAGTGTAATATACATATTATAAAAAATATATGATCGTAAAGTATGTATTTCACGTACCCTAAAATTAAGGGCGTGACACAAAATATATCTTGGATGGTTATGAATGATAAAATTGCGTTTGGTTTATGAAAATATTTTTTATTTTTTATTTTTTAAAATCAAATTTTGTTTTTTTATTTTTTATATTTCTTACAATATATTTAGTTTATATTTTTATTTTCACTATTTTTTAATTATATGATTGTGTTTTTATTTTATTTTTATTTTTATTATTTTTTAATTATACAAATAATAAAATATTATATATATAGTTTGAAATAATTGTAAAAATACTACTTTTACATTGGATTATAATATTAAAAATTTTGAAAATATCTTTTTGACTTTTTTAGAAATTTAAGAAATATTTTTTGAAAAAAAAAATATACGAACATATTTTTATAATTATTTTTAATTTTTAATAAAATTAAAAATAAAAAACAGATAAAAACAAACATGTCGTAAATGTTTTGACTATGTCCCTAGGTTTTTGAAATATGCTATCGTAATGGATGACATGAAGGAGAAGTGTTATGCTGGTAGATGTAGGTAGGGATGAGTAAATAGACGAGACGAAGTGGGTTGATTAAAAAATAATATTTAAATTTCACTGAATTTTCGACTTAGTCAAAGTTTTTAAATTAGGTCAAATTATAGCGAGTTAATTAAATTAAATTTAAGAAGAAAAAAAAAGAAATCACCCAACTTACCTATTTAAATTTATTTTTTTGGACAAAGCTCTTTACTGCCATAGCTTTGAATAAAGCTTTTACTTTATCCAAAAACTATTATGTTTCTCATGAAATATATGTGCCATCGAGGCTTAACTTTCTCGCGTAATAAGTTAGTCAATAAAATAAATTCTAAAGCCGTGATCATCAAGTTTGATTTGATGACACTAATATGCATAATACTTTTTGTCTTTTCTTTTTATTCTTTTCCTAGGCGTTTGGTTGGTTGTACTTTCAATTTTTGTTTATTTTCAAACTATTTTTTTAAAATAGAGTTTAAAATAAAATATTTAAATAAATAAATAAATAAATAAATAGTGTTTGGCCAAATCGTAAATGTTTTTATCAATGCTATTAGTGTATGGCCAATCTTCTTAAAAACAATGTTGTTTATTGTTAAATTACTAAAAGATACATGTTTATAAATCATTTAACAATCAATACTATTTGAATAGAACAATAAGTTTAAATATTTATTAAATATAAATATATTACTCAAAGTAAATTCATAAAATTATATTAAAATAAATTATCAAAATTTTACTTAATTTTTTTATCAATCAAAATAATAAAATTTTTAATACAGCATTTTAATTTAAAAAATTAAGGGGATTAGTTAATAAAATCTTATGCCTTTAGATGAGGGTATTTAATAAGATAAATTTGAATAAATAACTTTATAATTTTTAATTTTAAGGAAAAATATTTTCATTCACAACAAAATTAGTTGTTTACTTTTACTTCCTCTTCAACGGAGAAATTTTAAAGTTCTGCTTCTTCATTTTAGCGAAAAATAAATTATATCAGCATTTAAAAGCAGTTTAGATATTGGTCAACTAGAATAAAAACATAAAAGAAGTTATTTTATTTTATTTTATTTTAAAAAATTTAGACCAAATAAACGTACGAGAGATAAAAGTTGGGTAGATTGTGTTTTAAAGGGGTTTTTGGTAGAAGATTTTTTTTGGGATTTCTGAAAATATTAATTTAAGAATATATAATTGTTACGTTTAATTTTAAAATTTAAAATCTGATTTTCAAAAAATTTAAATTTTTAAGAATAATTTTTTGAGATAAACTCTGAAAAAAATATTATTAACTAAAGGGTTGAAAATTAAACTTTCTCGTAGTAGTGAAAATGTTTTTATACAATAAAATAACAATTTCACATCCATATTCAATTATTATATTAATTTTTTTAATTTTACTCTCATATTTTATAAAATAAAAAGATATTTTAAAAAAATATACGAACATTTTAAAAAAATATTATTTAAAATTTTTCAATAATATTAAAAATTAATCAAACATATTTTATATATTTTTTAAATTTATTATTTCTATCAATTATAATATTTTAAAAACATAATTTTCAAAAATAAAAAATCTTACCGTAATGCTCATAATTGTTTACACCATCAAATCAAATACAAACAAAAACCCAAGTCCTCTTACGTTCTCCCTTTCATACTGCAACTTAATTTGTAAGAATAAATACAAAGGAAAAAAGTGGCAGGGAGCAAGCCAGTCCAATGTCACGACATTATTATTTTTTTCCTCAAAAGTTAGCTTACGAGGATGTGCAATATGTCATATTATATATTTTAGATCTCTCCAATTATTATTCGATGTGAGACTCCGTGACAGTTCTCTCACCCATTCCGATAATGCCCTCATCACCGAGTGGGGCCCACATCTCCTCACTACGGAGTATAAGTAGGAATTAGATTGGCTCTGATACCTCTTGTTACGACATTATTACTCTCTCTCTCAAAAGTTAACTCATGAGAGTGTACAATATGCCATATTATATACCCTAAATCTCTCTAATTGCTATTCAATATGGGACTCCGTGACACCAAGTTTTAGAATTCAGACACTATAATCCAAATTTCTACATTGCCTGCCCTCCTATGTGTGAATTAAACTACGCCACAAATTGTTCATGAACAATGCCAACAACAATAATTAAGATTATAAGAATCAGACAAATAGCTGCATGCAAGTAAGCAGCTCACACGGACTACGATAAATTTGAGAAAAATCTCACATTTCTTCATTATTATTTTTATTACACGTTTTTTTAAAAAAATATTCACATACTTTTTTAAAATTAAATGATACACTACAACTAAATTTATTTGAAATATTATATTTTTTATTTTGTTATTTTTGTACTAAAATACCCTCATATAATATTATAAATCTTAAAAGAAAATAAACAAAACATCTCTCTTAAATTTTTTTTATTATACTTTTCCATATATTTAAAATTCTTAACTGTAGTGATTAAAAAATATTTCCACATAACTGTATTTTTTAAAATAAAAATAATTTTTATAAAATAACTTAATAAATATAAAAAATACTTTTATTTTTTAAAATAATATATTTTAATTAATTTTAATGCAATCAAACAGTAATTTTAGTATTTTTAATGTTCATTTTTTTCAAAAAGAAACACATTTTAATATTTATTAAAAATAATATTTATATTATTAAACTATTGATAGTAGTTATAATATATTTAAAAACATCTAAGCAATAACATTGTTTCCAGTATAAATTATAAAAAAAAAAGCAAAACTTTGTAATGACACTTTTTTTTTGAATAAAAAGAAAATAAGATAACTGAAGATAGTTTGAGAAAATAATTATAAAAAATAGTGAGATAAACCTAATAGCTAGTAAAATACTATACGAGTTTTATTGTAGTGAATTTTTAAATTTTTTAAAAAAATTTATATATATTTTGAAAATACAAAAAATAGATGTATAATAAAAATAAAATACAAAAAACTATTTTTATTTATTTATTATTAAACATGAAGATAGCTCGCTGTAGTTAAAATATATAGAGTTGAACTTTACAAATACATTAAGGGGGCGTTTAATGATTTTTTAATAATTTTGTTTATAAAATGATTATGGAGAATCTTAAATTTTCATGAATTTGAATTGTTTTTATAATATTAAAAGACAAATATATTATTTATTAATAAAATAATTATAATAAAAAAATTACTTTCTTTTTTTAATTTCACTATTCACTTTCTCACTTTTTTTTCTTTAACTTTTTCTCTCATAACATAAACAAATATAAACATAGAAATATTTTTAAAAAAATATTAATTTTTTTAATAATTTTAAAGATCAAATAAATATATTTTATATATTTTTAAAAATTATTATTGTCAGTGTGTTGTCCAATTTTTTGTTCAACAAATGCCATAATAGCTGACTCAGAACTCTTATAGCAAATTATAAGAAATCATGAACTATCGTCAGTGACAATATTAATAAAGGGACTTTCAAATATAAAATAAAGTGATTTTCTTTGTCAATAATTGAAGATCTGTTAAAACTGCAGTTTTTTTTTTTTTTTAAGTGATTGTAGTAATGTTCTCACATGGTTTGAGGACTTAGCAAGTGAGTATGGGTTACTTCTATCCAATATATAATTGGAAAATTACCATAATTTATAAACAAAAAAATAATAATGAATAACAATAATACAATTGGACAATTGCCATTTGAAATGTGTGTCCTAGGAGTAATCACTGCAAAGGAAAATTCTATCAATGATTTAAACCATAAATAGTTGGGTTTTAACTGAATTAATTTTTAAAAAATAATTAGATGTCATTATTTTGAAATGACATAAAAGTTAAACAGTTATTTAAATAAATAATTTAATAAATTAAATTTTATGTATGTCTAAATTAATATTTTTTATTAAATTAATTAATTTTAAAGACAAAAAAAGATATTTAAGAAATGTTAGAAATATATTTGAACAAAATAAATTTTTAGAGATCAAATTGAATTTTACTATAAATTTTAAAGATTAAAATATAATTTTATCTTTTTAAAAAAGTTTATATATATTTTTATAATACAGATAAAAATTGTGTAATAAATATATTAATAAAAAATATAAAAAACAATATATATATATATATATATATATATATATATATATTTTGTACCACTAATTACTCTATTTGTACCTGTCCCATTCATCTCAACTGCCCTTTATTAACAAACAAAGATATGCCCCTCAGTAATGTCAAATCATTAATCACCATAAAGTTTGAAGTTGTGAAAACAGGGATTTATTAAATCTTTGTTTTCTCGTATTAATTCAACCAAAGTTGTAATAGAACTTTGGCACCTGAGTAGAGGCCTAGAGCCCAGCAACGGTAAAACGACGAAGCGAATTAAAATAAAATAAAAATAAAATAAAAATTATTAATGAAAAACAAAATTAAGCGCTGTTGAAGAAGACGAGAAAAGGCGAGACTAAGACAGAGGAAGAAGCCTTCAGTCACTACCAAAATGTGAGAGAGATTGCACGAAGCTCAGCGACAACAATAATATACTGAGAAGAAACTCAATTTCTTCCTCTTCTATCTTCATCTTCTTCGCCATTTCTTCCATGAATCCCAGTAAAACTGAGGACGATCTCTTTCTCCATCACCATCCCCATGATCTGGGCCCATCTTCCCAGATTCTTTCCCACCAAGGCCACCTTCACCCTTCCATTTCCGACCCTTCTGACGACCCATCTTTCTCTCTTCCCGAAATCGTTCTCTTTCGCTCTTCTTCTTCTGAGTCACCGGGTCACTCGTCCCCTGACTCACCCACCCACACAGCGGTTCGCGCTCCGGGTTCTTCTTGCACCTCCCCTAAAAACCCATCTAACCAACCCCTCTATATCAGCCCAGAACCCCATATCTCCTCCCAATTTTACACCTTTAATCCTGAGTCCCATACCCTCATGATCCGGTGTATCCTCGAGCACCGCCTCGCCACTCCAGCCGAGATCCGAGATGCCACCCCTCGAGCCGTCCTTAAGTCCTGGCGCGCCGTGTGGAAGGACCGAAATGAGGAGACGGCGTACCTGACGGCTTGGAAGCGCATCCAGGACAAGCTCACAGCCCAGGTGGATGAGAACGGTAACGAATTTCTTTGTTTCAAGAACAATTCCCAGCAATTCGTTTCTCATATTAACCAATGGCAAGATATAGTTATGAGTTATCATGGCGATACCGATTTAAAACACTTAGGACTGAAGGAAACCATAGAGAGAATTAAGCAAGTCTGGACTGTAGGTGCAAAATTTTATGGAATTCCTGAAAGTTACATTAGGGTTTGTGTTGCTGCATGCCCCGTGTGTTCTGCTGCTTCGTCTGGATCTGCAGCGAGGAGTAAGAGGCGCAGGTTTGAGTATACCGAGTCTTTTGATGTGCCTGCTAAAGAGGTTCCGGATAAACTTCAACAGTTGGCAGCGAAGCATAAGGTGGTGCTTTGCATTCGGCAGAAGTATATTAGGTATAAGCCTTTCATGGCTGAGGTCAAGGATTACGCTTGTCACAGAGCAGGGGAGCCTGCTGCCAAGAAATCAAAGATTTTGAAGAGGGAACCCTATGCATCAAAGCGCTGTGGTTGTGGGTTTCGTATAAGGGCAATTGTGCCAATTGCAAATTATAATGAGAAGGACAAGACTTTTGTGTATCAAGAAGAGGGGAAGGCAGTGTTTAAGTTGTATGCAGTGCATTCAGGGCATGAGCCAGGGCCATTGGATGGCAATGCCAGGATTATGCATAGGGTTGTTGGCCACAAGGGTGGCTATCTGATGGATCAAGAAACGGTATTTGGGGTGAGCGAGGACATGGAAAATGATGGTTATGGGTTGATAGGGAAGGATAAAGGAGATTTGCAGTTTTCAGTTTTGCAACAGGTGCAGGAATTGAGAGCTGAAGTTGGGATGTTGGAAGGCAAAATTTCAAAAATACCGCGTGAGTTATTGGGTTTGGTTTCTCAAGAATTGTTTGATGTTGTGAATAAAATTAGAAATCTGGGGATGGGTTTGAAGCCAATTGGGTTGCTTTCTGATAAACCACATGCAGATGATGTCTTGGTTGGGGATAATGATTTGGAAAACTGGAGTAACCATCATCATGCAAGAATTTATGGGGATGGCAAGGATACAGAATTGATTGAGGATGATGAAGACAGTTTTGGCCGCACTCTAGGAGAAGTTGTTTCTTGGGACCAGATGAGGACAGAATGTAGAAGTCAGAAAGATCTTATGAGTGAACCATGTAAGCCTGAAAAGTGGTTGAAATGCAGTGATTTTGATGAGAAGACCATCCTTGTTTGTGAGGATACTAAGCTAACCAAGCCTATCAGGCATGATGAGGCTATTGTGTCTGATGTAGGTCTTGGCTGTATACAGGTTGATAGTTTCTACCAGGACAATCCTAAGTGGTATGATTCTCCTTGTGGTTTGGATACTGGTGCAGATTGTGGTGATAATGGATTCCGTCATGGGGAGATTTTGTAGAGCCTTGAACATCAGAAGTTATTCCACTCTGACTTAGAGATCAATTTCTGCTGTCTATTTACCCCTTCAGACAGATAGAAGCGGGATTGTACATTTATGTATACAGAATATTGGGGCCGCTTACCTGGTTTTTTAGGTGTATTTATTGCACGTGGTTCTGTAAAGTATAACCGATTATGCTTCTTTGCACATAGCTTCATTATGACTATATTTGTTAACCAAGTTATGGGCCTTCTAATTCAAAGTTTTTAGCTTGGTCCACTTATAATGCACATCAGTGATTTCTGCAATCTGTTTTGGAAATTTAAAGATTCTTATCTGTATGTTTACCAGCAATTGATTATTTATTACTGTATTGCATGGTGGGATATTTAAACGTATATGTATCTGCTGTACTAATTACCTTTTGGCTTGATGTTGGAAATTGCATTTGCAATGCCGTAAGGGTGAGATGGCAATGGAACCGTTTTACAGCTTAGAATTGATCTTGATGCTTTTTAGCGATTGCAGTTATTCCAAATAGAAGATTGCCTATCTTTTGGACTTTAATAATTGCCTTCTGGTCCACTCAGTTCTGCTTGCCCATTTAAAAACCATACATTGTGATGCTTAAGGATTCTGGTATTTAACTGTTTTTGTCGTGTCCAGTTGTTGTCTTGTAATTATAAATGGTCTACATTGTGCTGTCTATCTGCTTACAAGTTAACAACATAAATGGCTGTTTACATTTGTTAATGTTGATAATTGGATCCTGCATCTTAGCGTATATCTTGGAGCAGAGCTTCTTGCAGAATATTTTTCTCAGAGATTTTGGTGTTCTTTTCTGCTCACTGCAAGGTGGAGAGTTTATTATTTTCTGCACACGTATGGAATACCATGCTTCTAAGAAACTCATAAACCCATTTGTAACTCAACTTAGTTCCTGAGGGATTGACGATGGATTCACTTAATAATACCTTAGGTATCAATATTTGATTGTATGGACTTTTTGACGGTTAAAGGAATTATAAAATTAATTCCTTGTTTAATATGTTCTGTGGAACTTGTCACTACGTTTAATATGTTCTGACTTCCAATGATATCTTCCTTTTTTCAAGCAAGCCCATTGTTACGTTTATTTGGCCATTTTCAGGTTGAGGGTGGGGGAATACAAACAGAAATTCAGAATTAAGAAAAAACAGCCCTAATCTGTACTGGGTTATCATTTCCAATCTGATACTGGCTTTTCATTTCAAGCCTTGGTGCAGAATTCTCCCTAAGAATATAACTGAATTATGTGGATATAAATTTCCCTAAGATTATGAATTCTTATCTTGATTGCAAATATTGAAGAGAGTTGAAAATCATTTTAGATTTCTCTCTTCTAAGAATTCCTTTTTAATTTGTGAATTGCCCCCACTTTCTTCAAAGCGTTTGCCACACTGTTGCACACATTTTTGAGACCTTTCCTCTTCCTCTATTATATCTGATGATGTATAGTAGGAATTTGACAGGCTTGTCATTCTCCAATCCCAATGGATTTAGTTTGCGGTCAATATATATTTTGGATTCTTCTGCCACAACATGGATTGTTGAGTTCACATTACTAATTTACCTTTTGGCTTGATGTTGGAAATTGCATTTGCAATGCCGTAAGGGTGAGATGGCAATGGAACCGTTTTACAGCTTAGAATTGATCTCGATGCTTTTTAGCTATTGCAGTTATTCCAAATAGAAGATTGCTTATCCTTTGGACTTTAATAATTGCCTTCTGGTCCACTCAGTTCTGCTTGCCTATTTAAAAACCATACATTGTGATGCTTAAGGATTCTGGTACTTAACTGTTTTTGTCGTGTCCAGTTGTTGTCTTGTAATTATAAATGGTCTACATTGTGCTGTCTATCTGCTTACAAGTTAACAACACACATGGCTGTTTACATTTGTTAATGTTGATAATTGGATCCTGCATCTTAGCGTATATCTTGGAGCAGAGCTTCTTGCAGAATATTTTTCTCAGAGATTTTGGTGTTCTTTTCTGCTCACTGCAAGGTGCAGAGTTTATTATTTTCTGCACACGTATGAAATACCATGCTTCTAAGAAACTCATAAACCCATTTGTAACTCAACTTAGTTCCTGAGGGATTGACGATGGATTCACTTAATAATACCTTAGGTATCAATATTTGATTGCATGGACTTTTTTGACGGTTAAAGGCATTATAAAATTAATTCCTTGTTTAATATGTTCTGACTTCCAATGATATCTTCCTTTTTTCAAGCAAGCCCATTGTTACCTTTATTTGGCCATTTTCAGGTTGAGGGTGGGGGTATACCAACAGAAATTCAGAATTAAGAAAAAACAGCCCTAATCTGTACTGGGTCATCATTTCCAATCTGATACTGGCTTTTCATTTCAAGCCTTGGTGCAGAATTCTCACTAAGAATATAACTGAATTATGTGGATATAAATTTCCCTAAGATTATGAATTCTTATCTTGATTGCAAATATTGAAGAGAGTTGAAAATCATTTTAGATTTCTCTCTTCTAAGAATTCCTTTTTAATTTGTGAATTGCCCCCATTTTCTTCAAAGCGTTTGCCACACCGTTGCACACATTTTTGAGACCTTTCCTCTTCCTCTATTATATCTGATGATGTATAGTAGGAATTTGACAGGCTTGTCATTCTCCAATCCCAATGGATTTAGTTTGCGGTCAATATATATTTTGGATTCTTCTGCCACAACATAGATTGTTGAGTTCACATTACTAATTTACCTACTAAATTCCTTTTATCTCGTGCATACAGGTTAGTTTTTGATGCTATAATGTTTCTTTTTCTATTCTGGTGGTTATCAATTAACTTCTTATTCTTTCTCTTTCAAGTCAATTACTTCATTAAAGTCTCATCTTTATCATACTCGTATGTTCCTGTTGGCTCTTATGGCAGATGTGAGAAATTGCAAGCACCAGCAAAATCATGGTGTTTAAACGAGGTATGATTTATTCTGTGGATAGTGGGTTTACACTTTTCTAAACCAAAACCGTGTATAATGTGGCTATAATACATTTGATTGTGCACGATATAGTGATATGGTGATGTCTCCTGACTCGTCAAGATCACTTATTCTTGTTTGGCATGCATAGTACCTAATACATTTGAATATGCGTGATATAGTGATGTGATATGTGGACTAATTACTTGTTGACACATTTTTTCTGCTTGATGCAGTGTAGTTCAAGGCTTTGAGGAGAGGTGCCAGAAGGGGTCCTCGCCTCTTGATGACTCAGTCTAAATTTATTTTAAGCTGATCCACTTCATTTGCTTTCTATTTTACTGGTTAAATGTTAGAGTTTCACCTCTGTTTGGCCAAACTAGATGAGCCATGGTATCTTCGATTCGAAGTACTATTGTGCTGAGTCAAAATGAAAGTAATATAGGAGGAGAAGACGCCTGGGAGGGTGGGGTGGTGCGCACTGGTTGATGGAGGAAGGTTTGAGCAATGACTAGATGATACTGGCTGATGTAGCATATAACTAAATTTATAATGTGTATGCTTAAAATTTAATTAGCAATGTACAACAAAATTTGGAAGCGAGAACCTTAATATCTAGCCCCTTAAAGGTGCCTTCTGCTTTTAACTACAGGTGACTCCTGGTCTCTGTCCCTTGAAGGTACAAGTTATGATTACAGACAAAAAAAAGAGAGAAGAAGAACAAGATACAAGTGACCAGTATGGAAGCTTAATCTGATTAATTTACCCTTCAGACTGTCACTGATCTATTGTATCTGTTAAAAAAGTTGTGTAATGTTTCAGGCCTGCAATTACCTTTCGGTGATAATAATTTTATTTTCACCTGTTGTTGGTTGGCCGTGGTAAGTTTTCTGTATTTCTGCCCTATATTTCCTCTATAGGACCAATGACAATTATGATCTGAAGAAGAATGATGCATATTAAACCCGGTGGAAGAATCTGAGAAATTGTTCACCACCATCACTTCATATGTTAAACTTGCATGCATTCAAGTGTGCACATTTATGAATGTCCCCAAAGAAAAAGAGTACACATTTATGGTGTAAATTAGAGCATATGGGAATGGTTATTGTTCCATATGCACATCATCCCCAATGCTAAACCTCTCCCAAACAGAAAAGAAGATAAAAAAGGTAGGGTGGATTCTTGTAGGTTCCCTTACTGGTACTTGAGAAGATACAAGCTTTCTCAATTTGATCTCTCATGTTCATTTCTTCTCAATTTTATATTTCATTTATTAACTTAGTCCATACTTTGACTTAAATTATGTATCTTTAGCCAAATTATTGACATAAATAAACAAAATGTATATGTCTATTGATATCTTAGAAAAAAAATAGACTCTGTGACTGTCTATAATTCAACTAAAAAACGGGATTTGTATTAATAGAAAGATTAAATTGAAAAGAACTAAAAATGATGGATTGCTATAGAGTCGTTAATTTATTCTTTTATATAACAGATTCTGTGACTATGTCTATAATTCAACTAAAAAACGGAATTTGTATTAACAGAAAGATTAAATTGAGAAGAATTAAAATTGATAGACTGTTATGGAGTCGTTAATTTACTCTTTTATATATGATAAGCTATGGTGATAAAATGGTTAAGTTGGTCAATTTAATTACTTCTATCCAAAAAGAAAAACAAAATAGCGAAGCTATACTCAGCTTATTATTTACAACTTGATAGTTGTGCCATAATTGTGAGTACAAGTGCTTCATGGCCTTCGAAGTGTGATTCATTTGTAACTTGTTAGTTTTAGCACAATCTTGAGCGGAAACGGAGGACAAAGAGAGGTGGACCCTAGACTCTTCTCTACTGCAGGGGATCCCAATCCAATAGCTACAGAATAGCATGTTAACCCCAATGGTAGGCCTGGCATGTGGTATTTTACTATTTTTACGCCTATGTTTTAGATTTTTAGGTATTGTGGATGCATTCTTCTGATATGTGGTTGATCATATTCAAATTTAAAACTTTAGGATTACTGAAATTCCAAGATCTGCATATTTTTTGGACCATCACTAGTATCTTACAGATTGATGCTAAAAAATAATGTAGAGGACTTAGGTTCATACCTTTTTGAACAAATGGTATTTCCAACTTTCTACACTGGCTTCTTTAGCAATGATTTATTGTATAATAATGATTGATTTAAGTTATAATAAGAAAAGATGAATTTTAGTGGTTTGGAAATAACAAGCAATATCAGCCTTCCAAATCCCTTTATGTACTGCAATCATAGCAATAACCCATAGAAGTATAGAAAGATAAAATTTTAATTACTCAGATAGTCATAATAGTTTTGGTCAATTTTTAATTAAGTTCCTATAGTTCATAAGTTTGAAATTGAATTTTGTAGTTTCAATTTTTTTTAATTAGGTCTTTTTTATTAAACTATAGTAAGAAATATGTTAATTAATGTTAATTTAGTAGAGTAGGTATAAGATAAGTGGTTTTTAGTTATTGAGATTCAAACATATACATATATGCATATGTAATGTCAAATATATTTATGACAGATTAATAACAGAGACTCAATTAAAAAAATAAAACTTAATTCTAAATTTTTAAACATATATGTCATCCATGTATAAGAGAAAACAGACTTCTGAAGTTTGCTCAGTATATGTGTGTCTTTATTTGGGTTAATTTCCGGGTGATTTTAAGGGAACTCTTGTCTATTATTTTGATACATGAGAAAGGTTGTCAAATTTTGTTGTCCATAATTATTATGAATAGTTATTGCCCAAAGAAACATAACTATGAACTGCTCATCCATTTGTCCAAGTAGTGTCATGAATTCCAGAATATGATCAATATATAGAAAATTTGAGAAATAATAATAAAAAGAATGTAGTTTCATCACTGTAAGAAAGGCACAATTTCATAACCCATTACAAGTCATAACCTGAAGTTGCTGCAACAAGAGTTGCCAGCTACATGCACAAGCAAAAACGAAGCCTTAGTTAGAATTTGCTGGCCGGAATCTTGCTCCGGCCAAGTACCTAGAGACAAGTTCTTGAGCCAAATCTTGCAGGTTGCCGTTGTCGAGATGTTGATCCGAGATATTGAGAAAGCTGCTTAATTCTACTGATATGGGAAAAGCTTGAAGATGTTCAAGGCTCGTGGATACGCCGGAGTTACTATGCAAGTCAGTGGATGATGCCATGTCGGAGAAGGAATACAAACTTGTGGGTGAAGAGCTTTGAAGCTGTGCAAGTGGTGGGGCTTGCAATGTGGAAAGACGGCTTTGAACATTAGCCAACTCTGCCTGCAAGTTCGCTATCTGCGCCATACAAAATCAGTGTTACAATATTTGGCATCTATACAAACATCAAGGGCAGTGGTCAATTGTAATATTTTAAAAATGAGTAAATTTTCATGTTCTTTTAATTTCTACTTGTACTAAAAAAATATTTAATTTCATAAAATTATTACTAAAACTTATACAATGTATATATATTTTTTTTAAAATTTAATAAATAGTTTAATTCAATGCATTATAAAATCTTTACAAAATAAAATTAATATTTATAAAAATTTAAAATATAAAATGTGTAAAAGATTTGTGAGTGTAAATTTTATACACTTTTAAAAAATTCTTCTCAATTTAATCAAGACTATAAAGTGCGTAAGCATAAATTTTACAAATCTTATTAGAAATAAATGTAATTTACTCTTTAAAAGTTATTTAATAAGAATTTGATACATTCATATTTTAGATTCAAATATCAAGATATAAGATGTTAGGATTTATATTTGGTTACCCATAATAATAATTGTTATTGTATTTTTAGACAAAGGCGAGATTGATAATTTATAATAAAATTAAATGTATACCACCTATCTTGCAATGTCAGATATGATTTTTGAATGTCATCAACCATCCTTGGTGGGAGGCATTTGATATACCTTGATTTCACATCTTCTCATTTTTTTAGAAACAATGATATATATAAAACATCATGTTATTGCCACAACATTTTTTGTTTTTGTTTTTATTTTTTAAAAATAATTTTTATTTTTTATATTTTTAAAAATATTTTTAATTTGTATTTATATTTTTAATATTTTTTTAATTATATGATTGTATTTTTATTTTATTTTTATTATTTTATAATTATATAAACCGTAAAATATTGTATATATAATTTGAAATAATTGTAAAATTATTATAATGTATTACAATATTAAAAATATTTTTTTTGTATTTTTAAAAATTCAAGAAATATTTTTTTTAAAAAAAGTAAAAAAATTATTTTAAATTTTAAATAAAAATAAAAATTTAAAAACAATCAAAATAAATAATTTTTAAATGATATGACATATTAAATATCTATATATTAAATATAAGTATTTTAAATAATTTTGTCAAAAGAAAAAGTACCTTCAATGACGTCTAACATCTAAGATACTAAAATCAAATAATAGTATATCAAGTATCTTTTCGTCGTGATGTAGTACCAAGGTGCATGGTATTTTAGATGCCACCAAACTTAAGCATCAAATTCAAGTGTTCGGAGACAAACAGTGAAGAGGTCAAGAACTAACTACCGAGGTTCTGAAGAGTCAAGAAAAAGACAAATAACAAAAGAAAACTTCAGAGATAAAGAGATTAATGTACTCAATTTCTTTTGACCATACTTCAAATTACTCACATGCATCTTAAAAATATTTTCACTCAGTCTAAGAAGGTGGCTTAAACCCTATATTTAATTAAGGCCAAGTTTGAATACTCGATGCTTGTGTTAGTTTCAGCGGATAAGATGATAATATTATTTAAATATTCTCGTTCATTGCTTCTAAAAAGGAGTATTCTATTGTTACCTAATCACATATGTAGGTAATGGAATTCTGCCTAATTAAAGCTAAGGAATCTGATTATCTTTATCTGCCTAACAATGATAAAAAATTAAGAGATTCTTAAATTGATTGATTTATAAAAGATAGATCAAATCAATAATATTTAAATAATTAAATATGTTAAGGGTAAATTTTATTCAAAAATATTATATTTATTTATAATTAATTTTATCTATTTTTTCTTATAGATATCATTTACTTAAAAAGATTCTGCAAAACATAGAACAAATATTAGTGTTAGTGTTTCTTTTTTTTTTTTTTTTTAATAGTAGAGTAAAAGTATTTTTTGGCCAACTTTACATTAAGCAAAACTAAAAATCTATTTGTTTTAACTGTTTTTAATTTTTAATTTTATTGAAAATTAAAAACATGCATAAAAAGACATTTTTTTGTTTTTTTAAAATATTTTCTGAATTTTTGAAAATATTAAAAAATTATTTTCAAAATCTTCAATATTATAATACAATATAATAGTGATATTTTTACAATTATTTTAAATTATATATATAATATTTTATTGTTTATATAATTATAAAATAATACAAATATAAATACAAATGAAAAGTATTTTAATAAAAATTAAAATTAAAAAAAAAATATTTTCAAAAAATAAAAACAAAAATAAAAAACATTTCTCAAACTAAATACATCCTAAATTTCTTCCTTTGATAATTTTAAAGATGTATTTTTTCTATCAACATGATATATTTATAAAATTGAATTCTTTTAAATATTAATCTCAAAATTTGAATTTAAAAAATAAAAAAAGAAAACACAATTTTGAACTAATAGGTGAACCTTTTAAAATCAATGTCAGTGTTTCGTGTATAACAATTAAATTACTAATGAGAAAATTTTTAGTATAGGTTTTAAACGTTCCTTATGAATTTTTTTTGTAAAGTTACCGAATGTGAAACTTTTTTTAAAAAAATTAATAAAATAATTCTAAAGTCATCAATTTTTTTACTATTATATTTCTATTAAGTAATGTTATTTAAGTTCTATCCATTATTAATTTCTCAAGTTTATCAGTGGCGGCCTGCGTGACGTTGTCAGAGGCTCTGCCATTCAATTATTGCACCCTAGAATTAAGATGATTATGCATCTCAATGATAAGGAAAGAGGAAAAAATAGTTATAGACTTTAAGCATATCAAGCATAAGATTATGCAACTTCAACTAGCACACAGATTGGCCAACGATAACCTTTATATGTAGCCCATAGACTATTGACTTTGGGATCGAGCTATTTGGTATATTATTTTTTAAAATATAACACTAACTTTTATGATTAGTATTTTTATACTATTTTAAATATAAATTAATTTTATTAAAATTATTTATTTTAAAATAATTTTTTAATATATTTAATATTATAAAAATATTTTAATTACTAAAATAAAATTAGCTTATGAATTGAGTCATAAATTTATAAATATATATAAAAAATAAAATTATATATATGAGTTCTACATTTCTATCACGAGTATAGAATATATTATTATTTTTTAAATCAAATTTATATGAGAATTTTTCAAGAAGCCTATAATATTTATATTTAGTATATTAATAATTAAAATAATTGATGACATTTAAATTTTTTAAAAACATACGGGATAATACCTTTTTTATATCACTAAAAACCTATGGAATAATTTCTTAAATTTTGAGTTTTACCAACTTTTATTTTGGGAAGAGAGTTTTACTAACTCTTATTAAATGCTAATTGTATCAATTTTTAATAATCAATTATTATATTAAATATACAATTTAATATATTATAATATCTTATTCCATAATATTTAAATACTTGATAATATAAGACCAAATAACTCTACGCGATCTCTTTTAGAAACAAACACAAGAAAATGATAGATTCTCACAAGTTACATACACTCCCACATGTAGTTTTAAATGAAAAATTAACAACAAAAATTTAATACCTAAAGTTTTATTTTTACTGAGACCGGCTCCTCGTAGTATTTGGAATTGACAAATTACTAATAATGGAATAAATTTGCCAAAGGAGAGTCTAAGGGACGAATATATATATATATATATATAAATTAAGAATGATATTAAATATTAAAAATTTTGTTAAATAAGGTAACAGACTACAAAAAATAGCACATTAATTATTTATTATCATAAAAAATATATAGTTATATAAAATTTCAAATAAATGCAATACACGTTAGTTTTTGAAGAAAAAAAAACCACAGACAGATGACTTCTGTATCATAATATCATAAGGATCAGCATAAATTTTAGCCAAAAATAAAATATTGAGGAGCATTGTATCAATGTTCATGTGAAGAGACGTCCAAATTATATATTTTTAGTTAATTATATTTGTGCAACATGTGAACAAACATAGAATTTAATACTAACAACATAGTTTATGCACACTAAATATACCTACTTTTATTGAGTTATTGCAGAATTTTATGTACCTCTGGTGTATGACTTGCATAGAAAACCTAACAATGGCTGACTAACTTGTCAAAGAAAAGTAGAAATCAGTGGGCGTGTGTAGCCATCTGTTTGTTTTTTGTTTTTAAAAATTATTTTTATAATAAAAAAATTTGTTTAATAATTATTTATTATTATTATTTTAAAAATAAATTTTTAAAATAAATTATTTTTATTTTTATTTTATAAAATAATTTTTAAACATAATTTTTCACACCAGCAAGTATCATTAATAGAGTTTAAAGATATATTTAATTTATTTGTTTTTAATTTAAATTTTTATTAAAAATTAAAAAATATATGTTTATTTATTATTTTTATTTTTAAAAAATATTTTTAAAAATTTTAAAAATTTTAAAATAAAAATAATATATTGTATTTATAATTATTTCGAATTATATATACAATTTTTTACTGTTTATATAATTATAAAATAATAAAAATATAAATACAAATCTAATATATTTTTAAAAATATAAAAAATATTTTCACAAACTAATAGCACCCTAATTTACTAATTTAGTGACGTTTTAAGTATTTGAGTTTTAGAAGCTTTATTAGACTAGGTGACTAACTCAGAATTCAATCCTATAATTTTCGGTTGATTATCCGCAATAATAAATGACTCTTTGAACCTTAAGACATGACAAAAGCACCTTAAAAAGGATTGTAAACCATATATCCATAAAAATAATGTATAAAAGGTAGAGTTTGCTAACAAAACCCAAATAACCATATATAGCAAGACAAACAAATTAGCCCTTATTAGCCTTTATACTTGGTTAGGAAACTCCAAAATCCTTGTTGCCAATTTGCCAGACGCAATGAGAAAGGAGAAAGAAAGAAAATAGGGAGAACTATGGGTATATTTGTATTAAGGCAAAATGAAGGAGAACGAAAAGAAGTGAAACCTTCTCTCTTTTGGGAGTTATTAAAAATAGAGAGAGAATAATGAAGGATTTTTTATTATTAGCTTCTTTTATATGCTTTTTTTTATTTCATTTTCTTTCTTAATTTAAATTTAATTTCAAATCTAAAAATTCCCATTTAATCATTCAGTCCCTTCCTTTTTTTTATTGGATTAGTTATCTTTCTTCACACCTCTAAATATATGACAGACTATGGAAAATGGAGGAGAAGACAAAGTTCGAACTAACATTTTCATTGTTTAAAAGTTTTTTATAAAGAGGGAAAGAAAATGAAGGAACGAAGGATTATATATTCACTAACTTTTTAATATCCTCCTCCCTACATATCTTTAAAGTCCTCCAATTTAGAGGATTTTAGAGAAAAAAAACATTCAAATAAAAAAATAAATCATATTTTAATTATTTCATTCTGTCCTCTCTCTTTTTTTTTCTTTTTCTTTTCAGTGCAACTCCCAAACGTACTCTAAAAGGATAACAGGAAGACAATGGAAGGCAGAAAGATCATACCTGCTGTTGAAGGGCAAAGATGTGGGCAACACAGCCATAAACAGGATCTCTAGCCCTAGCCAGAGCCTCATAGCAGAGAGTAACCACAGCGGCAAGACGCTCATGAGCCGGGATTCCCAAGAGCAGCTTGGAGGCATTGCTAGCACCAAACACCTTGTGCACCGCACTAAAATGAGCCGTCCCTTCGTCAGAGTCAAAATAAGGCGCAAATATGCAGCCTTTCACGCACTTTCTCCTCAGAAACTTGCAGGCTCCGCAAGGGCCAACTCTTTTATCACCTCCTCCTCCACCAATGTTTGCTTCACTGTCCATGTTCTCTCTCTCTCTTGCTCTCTCTAAAGCTAGAGACCAGAGTGGCTTAATCTTTTTCTTGCTGAGCTTCACCAAAGTTTGGTTATCAATTTGTGGATCATGATAGAGTTAGAGAGAGAGAGAGAGGATGGGAAAGATTGGTTTTTAGAGAAAAAGAAAGATAGATGGGTTGGCTTGTGAAACTTTATTTTGGTATAAGAATAAGTGGAGGTTTTGGTGGGGGGTCACTTAAGATATGGAATAGTTTGGTCCAATTTTAATTTAGTTTCAGTTTGGATTTTTTTTTAGTATAAAAATGTTTAAGTTTAGGAGAGATTATTCATTTTTAAGTTAAGATATATTATAAATCTGATTAAAAACTTATTATAATACTTATAAATTATTTATCAAAATTATTGACAGCATAAATTAAATTTAAATTTTATAAATAAAATATTTCAACCATTCTGAACCAAAACAATTCCCTTTGTAGTTCAGTTCTAATTTCTATTTTTGTCTTTAACAGTGAAAAACTTGTGAAAATGTTACATAAGCACAAGTACAAGAGTTAATAATATACAAGTAAAAATCAAATGTACATGTGACAACAATAAATTTAGTTCTTTAAAAGAAAATTTGTGTTATTGTAGTATTTGAAAATTTATTTAATTTGTTTCAATCTCATAAAATATTAGGTTTTCAAAAAAAGTATATAATATCATTTTAATACATATGACAAAGTGAAATTGGAACCTTATGTTTGCATACTAAACCATATCATTTTAAATTTTAATATTGTCGATCTTTTGAAAGTTGCTCAAATGATTAGAGATTATTTTTTCACTAAATAATAATTAATTCAATGTCTCTCTCTCTCTCTCTCTTTTGTTTTTGAAACGCCACAAGTTACATATATATTTTAAGTAGTAAAAGTTGTCCATTATATATACTTGAAAAACAATAATATAAATAAAGCTATAAAGAGTTTCACCTCTGAAAAGATAAAGTTCGCTTGTCATTAAATCATGTTGAATTTCTTAATATATATATATATATATATATATATATATATATATATATATATATATATATATATATAGACACACACACACAATTAAATAGTGAAGAATTCCCCCTCCCTTATCTCAATAATATTAAAATAAAAAATGAGTTGAGGGATTGCGGGCGGGGAATGAATTTGGTTTAAGGTTTAAAACTTCAAAGCGACGCAAGCAAGGAGAGAAGGAGGAGGAAGAAAAGAGAAAGAAGAGGGGTTGCGTGAAGCAAACACAAAAACATAAGCGATTGAGTTGGAACAGTGGCAAAGGGAGAGGCACGTGGGAGACCACATCCCTACACCAAAATGAGACAAACATCCTATCGTGTTCTTCCCATCAGCCATTCTAGTACAGTAGACCTCAGCACTTGTCAGTTGTCTGTCACCTTCCATTTTCACTTCGCTGTTCCACCGAATGATGCAGAAAGACAGAAAAGGACTACGGATATGCCCTGTACAGGAAGCAAATTACTATTGCTTCCCTGCGTCTCATGTCACCCTTCCTCCTCTTTCCTTTCGCCTCATCAAACTGTCTTTTTTCAAATTTAAGGTAAAAATTTTTTTTATCTTTTTAATATTCAATTTTATTTTTAAAATATTGTTTTATTTTTTTATTTCTATTCTTTTAAAAGAAATTCAATATAATCTTTTAATTTAATATTATTAATCGACTTGACAAAAATTTATTAAAATATTATTTGTTAACTATGACGTGAAAATAGTATTATAAAATCATAGCACACTAAATACTATTGATCATTAATATTTTAAATATTAAACTTCAACCCCTTATACTACAATGTTTTTGATTGATTAGTTTGATTAAGTAAATTTTGTAAATTGTTTTTAAAATTTACCTCGACAAATATAGTTTTAAATTTTATGTCTTGCCTCTTATCTTTATTGAGGGAGAGTGTGTGACTGTCAGTCAATTTAGAATAATGAATGAAAGAGTGAGTTGATAATTAATCATGGATTGACGTACCAACATAAAATAAAGTGCGTTCATACATTTGGGGATACTATAATTGGGTCCATTAACATGATCACGTATATAACTAGTCCTACACCATGTTACACACGGAATATTTAAATTTAAATTATTTTAAACTGAATCTTACATAATAAAATTTAAAAAAGTAAATAATTTTAAGAATTTTATATTTTATGTAATTTCTTTGAAGTAATGTTTTTTGTTTAATTAAAGTTCAAAAAATATATCTCATTATGTCTAAATAGTATAGAGTATATATAAAAAAAAAAAATTTTAAATTTCAAATCTTGAAATGAAATTTACGATTTAAATTATGTTATAAAATTTTGAAATGAAACTTTGTAATGTCTCGCTTTCTTTCAATTTTACGATACTACTTTTGTAAGCACTTGGGCAGTAAAAACAACTTTATTATAATTTTATTCTCGATCATTTTTTTTAATATATCAAACTGCAGGACAAGAAAATTCTGATATTATTACTGTATATAAATACAAAGAAAATGTCACTCATTTCATAATAAAAATAAACAAATTCAATCAATATTTTTTTTATATTCTGTATTTAAAATTCAAATAATTTAATAATAATATATATTTTCAACAAAATTGAGTTCATTAAGATATTCAACAGAAGTAGACAATCTCATTTGTCTTCAAAATTTGTAATTTAAATATAAAATTTGATTATCTTGCTTTAAATATTATTAAATAGTTAAAATAAATTTCTAATTTTTATATTTAAGGATATTATGGACAATCATTGTTTGAGTTTAGTTTATTCTAATTTCTTCTAAATTAATTTTTATTTGTATATCCACACTGATAAAAGAATTTTTATTGTTTCTAAACTTTCATTACTCTTTTTCATTAAGAATTCAAGAGAAGAGTCTCTTGAAGATTGGGATTGAATTATCCTTATAAAAAAGAGAGTAATCATTGATATTAATTTTTGGAGTTGTAAAAGTGTAGTGACTCACTAATATTTATTTTTAAACTTATGTTTATAATAAAAAATTTTAAATTGAAGTTTGAGGATTGAATATGAATTTGAATTGAAACTGAATTAAAATAAATTTTAAAGTTTGTTAATATCTTTCTTTTAACTCTTAATTTACATTTGAAACTCTTATTTTCTTAATACTATGTTTTGTAATTTTTTGCATAGATTAACATATAATTTACTCTTTAATACATTTTCTTGTAACAATCTCAAGACAAATAATTTACTCAGAATTAAGTTTTTACATGAATTTTAATATACTTTGAAAAATACTTTATTTTCTATAAATTTATTAAGATAATACACTGAATAATTTAAGTATTCTTTAATATTAGTAATTGTTGCTTTTCTTTTTCTTGTATCAAAGTAACTTTTATTTTAAGTATTTTAAAATTAAATTTTGAAAATTACTTATATTTTTTTTAAAACACCCAATTCCCCCTTGAGTGTTGCTTGTCTTATCTAACAAATTAGCTAGTTAACACAAATAAATAATTTAGGCAACATGACTTTTTAATTCTCTCGAGTTGATAAAGGTCACCAAGGATATAAATGTAGTTATATTACAACGGGGTGTGGCCTCGTTAGGTATCAACGGAGTATTGGCCCATATTCTCATTATTTTCACGCATACAAAAGTGATATTTTTAAATTTATTTATTGGAGAAAAAAAAGAAGGTATATTAATTTACACAAACTGGTGAGAGGTGAAATGGTTCAAACAAATTTAAAAATATCTCAGAGTAAAGTTAGCCTTATATTTAAGAAGTGTAGGAATACTTATTTTACCTAAAAATTGCTTTCTCTTATATAAAAACAAAGCGATTTTTAATTTTATTACTAATTAATCTGAGGAACTTGCATGCATGCTTTCAAAGTCGTCTCAAGTATAAATCCCTATTAAAAACTTGCCATAAACTGGTAATTTTTAATACTTGCTTTTTCTTAATTAAAGTTTGCTATCATGCAAGCCAGGAGAAGACCATAACTTGCAATTGATGCTCTAAAAGCTTAATTATCCATTACTTAAAAGAAGTGCCAAATTCTTTTAATTTACAGTTTGAAAAAGGCATATTCTTCCCCAGTTCATGATAGCCGGCTTGCTTTTGTCCAGTTTTTGGACCTTTGAAAAGTATCCCTATTATGAGGAAAGTTGCCATGTCCATAATATATAGTTTGCTTTTCAATTTTTTTGGTCTTTATATGAGTATTTTTATATTATTTGAATATAAGACTGATTTTATTAAGAATATTGAGACTATCTCTTTTCATAAATACTTTTTTATAAATTTAAATTCTTACATTACAAAAATCCTTCAACATTAAATCTTCACGTTTCAAAATTTCTTCAACCAGCAAAAAATGACTTAACTAGAATCTCGAGGGTAAAAAGTCATTCTTTGATGTCATGATTGATATGGTCCTAACCCTTTATTTGACCCATTTTGAATTCATGTCTTTTAAAATAATCTTCTTTCCCTTTACCCTGCATTTTCTTACTTCATATGATAATTTTTTAAATAGATTCAATTCGTACAAAATTTAATAGATTAAAATAATTGTAAAAGTGAGTTTCACAAAAAATTAAGTATTAATATTTTTATATTTATTAATAAATAGTTAGTCTGTCAATTCTTTTAACATAATCTTTAATCGATCGTTTCCCTGCATTTTCTTCACTTTATATTATGAATATTTTGATAAACTCAGATCTTAAAAAAATTAATAGATAGAATTAATTATAAATAAATATGTAGATATATCTTCCACTAAATAATGTATTAACATTTTTATATGTATATTAATAATTAATCGATCTATTAATTTGCTTGGGAAAGTTATATTTTTATTATTATGGTATTTGTATTCATTCATAATATTTTTAATTTATTAATTTTTATAATTGACCTAAATTTATAAGTTGTCCCTTTGCATTTAAATAAGCAGTTAATTTTAACAAGACTAAAATACTATTTTTTTTTTATTTGATATCCATTTCGTCCTCCTTTTCATGAGAGGTTTTTATGGTAATTTCATGTAAGTGTGGTTGGAGTTAACCTTTAATTTAAACATAAAAATTTATATGTAATGAGATAGATTAATTGTAAAAATTAATTTATTAAAAAATTATAATTAAAAGTAAAAAAAATATAATTTCTCTTAATTTTTTAAGATCAAATCTAACCAAAAAAATTTTCAACTTTATATATAACTTATAAATTGTACCTAAAGCAGCTGATTTGCAACTTGGTCAGGTGATCGATGACATCCTGTATAGTTTCCAAGACAAACTGAAAATCTTGAAAAAGTAATCATAATTAGAGTCACATTATATTTTAACCATCCCCAGGTGTTGAACACACGAGTGGGGAACTTGTGGGGTCCTTAATTAGAATATATTAT
Organism: Gleditsia sinensis; assembly: GCA_037074535.1. Taxonomy (NCBI): domain Eukaryota; kingdom Viridiplantae; phylum Streptophyta; class Magnoliopsida; order Fabales; family Fabaceae; genus Gleditsia; species Gleditsia sinensis. Next base: position 14,736,694 of record CM073469.1, on the reverse strand, counting down.
CACTGTGATGCTGCATTTTTGTTGCTGGCAAAAGTTTAGGCATTTCTAATCAAAGGACACTACCTAAACCCCAAAGAGAGAGCAATTTATTCAAAGAAGTAATTAGATTATGTATCCAACGCAAAGTTAGAGCTTTTTGTCAAGCCCTTTGGTAACAATGTTGCTCGAACCACCTACATGAATGACTTTAGATCATTATAATATTGGTTATTATTTTATTTTTAATTGTTTTAACTTCAATTTTTTGGAAGGAACTGTACTTACACTTTCAAGAATTGATTGAGTGTTCTAATGAAGCAAACAAAACGCATAGATAGTGGAATCGACAAATGCTACCAAATTTAAATAAGAATTTATTCTCTTAAGTACACTAAACTGATATAAAGGTGTACAATTAAAATCATCCGAGAGAAATTTAATCTTTATTGATATATAAACTTATTCAAAAATATTTTTATTGTAATATAAAAAACTACTAAACTCTTAAATAGTGGTACCTGCATTTCTCTGTCCCAATAAAGACAAGTAATAATTCACAGGATTAAAAAAAATCATAAATAATTCTTATTCCCGAAAATTGGCAAATGCACAATTTGAATTGTGATCACGCCAACCCTGTGAATTTGAACTTGAAAATTACTTATGTTTAATTATAATTAGCACACTAAATACACAAGATTTGATAGCTCTTTCTCTGCAAATCACCTATGTCTTCTGGGGCTGCTGCGCCTATATATAATACTTTCACTTTTGGTACATAAAGATATTTGAATTTTTCTGTATCTGAAAATTTGTATATAAAAATTTTGAGCATGAAATAAATAAATAAATAATTTTTTATATATTATTTAGATTATATCTCACATATAAATTTTAAAATTTTCATATATATTTACAATATTCAAACATCTTAAAAATAGATTTTCAAATGTTTGAAAAACTAAAATATTTTTATAACAATCACCACCTTAGGATATATTAGGGACTTGATAGCGAAAGAAAGGAAAGAAATTGAAAGGTCAATGAAGGGAAGAAAGTTAATCGTGAATTTATCTTTCCCTTGTTTAAATATTTAAAATAAACAAGTGGGAAAAATGTTAGGTTAAATTATTAGTTGCATATAATACACTTTTGCAATTTTAATAAATTTGTATATCAATAGTAGTTATGGGTATGATGGTCAATGTGATAAGTATTTTCTCCAAAAATATGTGAATTTGGAAGAATGAAAAAAAAAATAGAAATAAAGGGTGTGAGGAGGGTTTAATTCAAATCACTCGTTTGAAATTGATCTTTTAAACAAGGGGAAGAATTTTATGTAACCTCTCTTTCATTTTCTTTTCCCTCCATTATTCTCCATCCAAACATAGCCATAGAGAGATGTGTTTCCTCCCTTTGAAGATTTTTATGTTTTCGTCTTTTTTATTTTTTAAATTGTAATATAGCGAAGCATGTTATTATTTATAGTTTAATTATGATATTCGTTAGAGGTTATAATTAATTAAGAGCTGTGTTACTTTTTAATTTTTGGTTTTTATCTAATTCGTTTCTTAGGAGTGCAGGCTTGCTGTTTAGGTTTTATTGTAGTGCCTTATAAACTCCTTGTATTCTCCAAACCTATGTCCTTGTTTATTCAAGGTACACAATGTTTTGCTAGACATAAAAAAAAATCTGTTATTAATTTGTAGTTTTTCTTTTCTTTGGTCCAAAAATATTACAATATTGTGAAAATTGTTAAATTTGATACTATAAGTGAATATAATTGGTTATCTTTCTGTAGTGCCATGACGTTGATGACAATTTTTCATTTTAAAGATGCAATTAAAAAAACAGATCAATTGAATTTTTATTTACTTTTTCAATTAATTCAACAAAAATAATTATAAATATTTATTTGTTATTAAATTTGAAATCATAACAATTTTTGTGATTAAGTGTTCGGTCTTGTGTTTTTGTGTTTGAGTGAAATTTTTTTGACTGATTAGTTAGTATAGATGAGAGTATTTTAAAAAAATAAATTAATATTATCGTAATTTTTAATTTTAGATGAGAATATTTTAATCCATAATACAATTAACTTTTTGCTTCTTCAGCAAGAAAAATAGATTCTATTGACATTTAAAAATAGTTTTAGGTGTTAGCCAAACCAAATAAAATATAAAATAAAAAAGCTTTTTTTAAAAATATAAACGACCTTTTTTAAAAAAGAAATTAGCCCAGAAAACAAAGAAATTAGCCCAGAAAACTTATGATGTTGTAAAAACTTGAACCTAGATGACAAATTTAAATGTAAACGTCATTTTATTAACTATTTGCCTCCTTTTCATCGGCGCGACGACAAGATTATCGATCCAAAACCTTCCGATTTTAAGAAACAGGAATAGGAAAAAAAAAATTAGAACTTTATATATCGTTTAAAATAAAAAAATTTCAAAAAAAAAATTATTTTCTCACTAAACAAACGGATTAGTTAAAAAAAATTATGGTATCATGTTAAAAATTATTGTATCCAAAATTAGATGGCTCTTAACTCACTTAGCATTGCTCTTTCAAAATTTACTGATTTGAGTTTTATTCTTTAAAGAAATCTAACGTCTAAACTATAACTTAATTACGTGTTACCTCTTCCTTCTTCTTTCACTACGTCATGGGGAAGTCCTCTATATGCAATAGAATGAAAATAAATATTGATGCATTAGAGCTATACTATTATATTGGTTCAATCATATATATGGTTTTCCATGTAAGGTTTTTTATATATACAGTTTTTTTTATTGAATTTGAAACACCAAATTAATTGTATTATTAATTGTAAATAATATATACACATACTTTGCGTATCTATATATGGTCAAATTAAGGATTTATGATCTGCTTAAGTGTGTATATCTAGACTAAGTTTTTGTTTCCTTATCCACCCGTAGCAATTGCTTGGACGAAAAAAATAAGTTTTCAACTTAGATTGAAGAGATGAATTAGTCCTAGATTATATTAATATAGACATATATATAGTTATTCATCTATCATGAGTAATCAGTCCATTGACTCTAGACTTTTCCTATTACGACAATATTGAGCTCAAGCTTGACATGGTGAAACTAAACCCAATAATCACTTTATTAATAAGTATTAGGTTCTCATTATATTGCGCTACACATTCAAAAAAATTTAAAAACAAAAACTATAATCAATCAAACCCAATATAAAATGTTAACATGCCATTGAAGATATGAATCGCTTGTCTAAGGAATAATTAAACAAAAGCAGATGATGAGAAAAGTGGGATAAAACCTATAAAATTTGTGTATTATTAAGAAATAGAATTTCTTTTACTTGTTAATAAGTTTTTTTTCTTCATAATTTGTTGCTGGATGATTTATTTCGTTTATGCTTAAAAATGGAAATAACATTTTTTTTCTCAGAAAATTATTGATGGTCAAAGAATTCTTTTTTCTCAAGAAATTAAAGGATATGTAACTCTACTTTTTTTAATGAAATTCCAGCTGAAAAAAAATATTGAACATAAATAATATTTCTAATTCATCATTGAGGAAATTATTACGATCACTTTCATACGTTTCTTATGTTTAGAAAATGAGTTACTTAATTACTATATTTCTTCCACTTCAATTATAGTATTAATTGATTAAAATATTAATGTTAAAGAGGAATAAATGAATTTTAAAATTTTTTGTGTAAATATATAAAATCTGTTACGTTAACTTAAATGTTTAGGCTGCTTATAAAAAAAATGAAATTTTTAGGGTGAGTATTTCTTAAAACAAAAATGAATTAATTAAGTACAATATTAATACTGGAAATTAATAAAGCTTATAGATACAAGTACACTTTGCATATTTCGCACACTCTAAACTTTGTAATTTGACTCATTTATCAATGATCACTTAAAATTGACCCATTTAAAATTGATCCAAATGTGCAATCTGTGAATTTTATTTAGAGTAAATTAATAATTTTGTTTTGAATAATTAGATTTATAGATTAAATTAATTTTAGTTCTTGAATTTTTTTTTAATACATGACTCAAAGAATTAATATATAAAGACTTTAATATTTGTAAGGATTAATAAAATAATTAGTGTGCAATGTTTGATAATTTTAAAGCTTAATTTATTTATTAAAAAAAAATTAAAAAATTAAATTGAAATGAGTCTACAAATTCATAGTTAAGTATTAATTTACTCTTTTATTTATTATTTAAAAGATGACACATTCGATGTTCCTAAAATACTTGAATTGGGATCAATTGTCAGGGGATGCGATATGAAGGCATTTACATTGAAAAATAATTAATACTGTGGAGATGATTTCGTTAGCCACTTTCAAATATCCACCTTAAAAAATAAAGGTATAATTGTGAAACAAAATTTATTAATACAACTAAAGTTTTTGCATGTATAATATTTTTATTATAACTCTACATATATTGAAATATTTTATTGCAGTTTCAAAAATGATAAAGTTAATACGCGCAAACATATATATTTTTTTAATTTTTTTAATTGTATAATTATCTTAATTTAAAGATTCATTGCATCTTATTAGACTCATTTACGAATTGAACCAAGCTATAACAATTATCCCTGTACTTTGACGTAATGTGTTTGACATAATTTTCAATAGAAAATTTATTTAATAACATGAAATAAAATTAAAAAAAAAATTAACTTTTAAAAAATGTGTATAACTTGATAATTTATTTAAATTCGATTAAATTTGTTAAAAAAATTATGTAAGTTAAATTAATTTAGATTAATAAATTTAAATGAATTGTATTTCAATAAAAAAAAATTAAATTTGCGTAAAAAGTTTGGTGTAACTCAATTAAAAAAAAAAGTAACTTTCCAATTTTTTTTATAAAAACACAACATCTTTCAATTTTACCAAATATAACACAGTTTACATTTTCAAATAATTTAAAATTTTAGTCAACAATAATTATTAATTTTTTAAGTTAAATGTTGTTTGATTTGGTCAATTGTTCATTCTTAATATATAGAGATATATATATATATATATATATATATAAACGAGACTGTTACAACGTAAGCAAGCAGTCACCAAGGTTACACACTAGAGCTAAATCAGTACACATGTCAAGGGTCGGTGAGACTGAAGCGTCTGTCAATGCTTCATCTTCACAGCACAACCATTGGACAAGAACCGGACGGCGCGGTGACGCGCCGTTACGAAATGTTTCAGTAAATTATTAATTTATTTGTTGTTTGAATTATTACATCAAATAGAAATAATTTTTAAATAAAAATAATATTTTAAAAAAAAGGTAGTGAAACGAAAGAGGACAAGACAGAGACGTTACTTTCTTTTCAAGTGAACGGTAAGTGGGTCCCGCTCCATTCTTTTACTATTCAACATTTTTTTTTTGTGAAAAAAATAATTAAGTATGTGTCAGATGGATCATGGATCCAAAGTCTTTGAAATTTTTAGATAATTTTATAAAATAAAAGAGACATGAATCCAAATATTTGAGTTAGTTAGTGTTATTTATTTATTAAATATTAAATTTATAGACTTATATTTATTTTTAAATTTTGCTTTGTAAAATATTTAATGATGCAAATCCATGTGACGTGGGCATTTAAAAAATGCATACAAAAATGGTTATTTGGACCATCGTTTTCAACTATATTTAAAAGTGCAAAATAAATGATAGCAATGCGCATGATTGAAAAAAATCCGGTTTAATAAATTGTAAGATACATTAATTTTTAATAATTCAAAATATCATTGTATTCAAGGTTACTCAAAACACTTGCAAACATAAATTATTATATTTTTTTTGGTAAAGTATTAATTTTTTTAATTAGTATGAAATAATATTCAAATTAATTTGAGTTTGTTTTGACCAATTTAATTTTATTCTGAGTTGAATTAAATCATAGTTTTTTATTATTATCGGGCATTAGCTAGTATTTAAAGAAATTTGAGTTCACTTTAATTAATTTGTTATTTCTTCAATTAAGTTAAAGAATGATATTCATACTAAAATTTAAAAATTTAGAAAAATATTAAAATTTCCTCATAATTCAAAAAATTTTATATAAAAAATAAGAATCAAATTTGTAGAAAAACATTTATTTTAATTTTTTTTTCTCTCAATCTCTGGCAAGTAATGATTTCGAACAACCCCACATAAGCCACATTTGCTGCTATGCAATAATATTCTCCCACTCTTTTTCATAGTTGAGCAGCCACCTTTTTGTTAATTATATAAATCCATCATCGCCAACTATAGTACGTAAAACCGCACATTAATAACTCAGTTTAAGATAACCTGAAAGTCACATTCTCTAGCATAACTCGATCATAGGTTAAGATTTTTGGCAGTTTGTAGATCAGAGGAAGACAAAAGGGTGAGTCATTTTTGACCTTGTGTGTGTGAATGAAAGAAATTAGAAAGAAAGAGATAGAGGAAGAAGAAAGACGAATAGTTGGCGTCTTTTGCCCTCCACGCAGCTTAAAACACGCAGTGGCATATATAGACGCTCCCCTTCACACGCTTTCATCTCCTCTCCTCTCCTCTCTTCAAGTCCCCCATTAACACCTTAATTATGTTTTTTTCTGTTTCATCTAAATCCCTCTAAAACTCAAACTCGAAATCACGAGTTCTGAAAACAACTCTCATAACACTCCCCTTCACACACTTTCATAATCTCTTTCTTTTCTCTCTTCTTTCCAATTCCTCCATTGACATCCTATTATGTATTCTCTTTTTTTTTAAACAAATTATTTGGCTCTACTAATGTTTTGATTTTTTTTTCTTTTTGGGCTATGAAACGAAAGATCCCCTTCAATTTTTGCATTATCATCTTTGATCCAAATCCAAAGATTCACAGCTAGAGAGAGAAAGAAAGAGAGACAGAGAGAGAACTTGGAAAAGCATGAGTTTTGTTGAATAAATTCACGAGGGGGAAGAAGGAAGACAGAAGAGGGAAAAAGAGAGAGGAAAGAGAAGAAAAGAAGCAGTTGATGAAGAGGGATAATAGTAGTAAGAGGGCTTATCGCATGTTTGCTTCACGCAAGCGGCTAAATGTGTGTTGGGTTTGGGGGTTAAGCTAGCTAGCCTTTGCTCCCTCGCGTGGCTTTAAAGTAAACCCCCTCATTAAAAATACACTAACCCCACCAAACCCTAAATTCGTACCACCATTCATCCTTTCCTCTCCTCTCCTTCCTTCCTTTATGAACAACCCCGCAAACCCTAGCTAATTCCCTAATTTAATTCTATATAAGAGAAAAAAAACAAAACTACCCATTAAAGATGAGTGCAAACTGTAGCAGTAGCGGTGGCGGCGGTGGCGGAAGTACTGGTGGAGGAGGAGGAGGTGGCCCGTGCGGCGCGTGCAAATTCTTGCGCCGGAAGTGCGTGGTGGAGTGTATCTTCGCGCCGTACTTTGACTCGGAGCAAGGAGCGACTCATTTTGCGGCGGTGCACAAGGTCTTCGGAGCCAGCAATGTGTCGAAGCTGCTTCTCAATATTCCAGTGCACAAGAGGCTTGAAGCTGTGGTCACCATTTGTTACGAAGCTCAGGCTCGGCTCAGAGATCCTGTCTATGGCTGCGTCGCACACATCTCAGCGCTTCAGCAGCAGGTGATTAATTAATTACCTATTTATTTATTTAATTAGCATTTTTTTTCAATAATAAACATTAAGCAAATTTTTTGTTGTTATTTGGCTCTGAAATTCCAACACAATATTACTTTAGTACTGATTTTATTTTAGTCTTATGAAATATTGAATCCTCTCCAAAAAATTAAATAATAAATATCTATTTAGTATTTGTCGGATGGCAAGTTGATTATTTAATTGATTAGCATTTTTGATATGATAACATTAAAAAAATTATTTTGGAATTTAAAGACTAACAATTTTATATGTATTATTTTAGTAATCCAAAGTATTAGATTTTGTTTTAATTCTATGAAATATTTAGTCTTCCAAAGATTGTATAACATATTTTAGTAAGATAAAATTATAGCAAAATTATACTAATTTTGAGTAGCAGGGTGAGACAAAAAATTTTTAGAGTTGATCTAAACATTAATCATGTGGGATGATCTAGATAAGGATAAATGAAGATGTTATTGGCATATTGTTTGTAAGAGAAAACTTAACCTATTACTTGTCAGTCTGTATCTTTGGTTGTCTTATCAGTATCTTCTCTAAGCTTTTTTATTTTCGTAGCTATGGTAAGTGGATAGGTGAATCTTAGAAAGTCGTCAGTTCTCTATGCTTCTTTTCTTTTCCTTTTGCTGGCTCAAGAATAAGCATCTTAATATCGAATTTCAGCTGTAGATCGAAGTTAAGATTTGTGGGTAAATATAAAGGGAGATTCTTTGCTTTTTTATCAGAATATAAAATCTCAAGTTGCCAGAAACTGCATCCATATATTTTGAATGTAATCTCCACCATTTTGTTTTGTTTTGATTTTAGCTTCTTCTGTTTTGGTATAGAATAGAGCGGTGAAAGCTAGCTTTGAAGTTCAATTTTGTTGCACAAAATCATTATTTGGTATATTATTATAGTATTTTGGACGTTATATGTTATTCAAAATGTTTGTATTTATAAATATTGATACTTAAGATGTCTGATATCATTTAAGATACTAAAATATTATAAAATGACACCATTTTAGATAGAATATTATACTATCTAAAAACTATACATGAGGGTGTGTTTGCAAACTATTAAAATCTCTCTCTACTAAACCACTAGTGGGCTAATTTTATCTTTTATATTCTTTCATTTGGTTTTTTCTAGCTAGAATTCAAACTAGAATGTGCAGTATTATAAACAATTTTAGTACTACTAAATTAATTAAATTTTTAGTCTTTGACCCTTTAAATCACATCAATTTTGGATTTTTTTTTTCAAACCCTAAGAAGAAAGTTGGGTTACCTAAGCCTTTAACGAGTAAGTTAAGGATATTGTGCTGTCCATATATAAAAATATGTTAGCTTTTGTTTCTTTGTTTAGGGTTTAATGTCCTCTGAAAGCTGAACAAAAGTTGAGTTTGGGGAAGGAGGGGATATAAGGGTAGGGGCGTAGGGCATGTCAGGCCATGGAAGAATGGAGCTTTAAGGACAGTTTCTATGCTTTTTACTGAAATCTATAACTTTTTGATTATTCATTAACAAATGACGCCGCTGGCGGTTACACAATAGATAGAGTCTATGACTTAACGCCTTGGTTTTCACTGGTTTAAGGGAGATGGTCGGTTAGTTTCTTGGGTTTAGGCAACTTTTGATAGAGACAGTTCATTTTATATTACTCCCAGGTAGCGTTTGGTTTGATTTTAGTTTCTCAAAATGCTTTAAAATATTTTTTTAATTATATATAATGAATATAAGAAATTTAAAATTTATGTGTTATATATTATTTAAATAATATAAAAAAATTAATTTTTTTCATATATCTCATACTCAAAATTTTTTATAAATAAATTTTTAGATATATAAAAAATTAAGATACCTTTATACTAAACGGAACTTATATTTTCTCCACCTATCATATTTTTTTCCTTTTGCAAAATGACTTTAATGAAAAATAAATAAATTTCACAGCCACTCTACCCTATTTATTTATAAGAGGTCAAGAATCGGAAAGGGTTGTAATGAATGCCTGAATGTTTAGCCATTGAATTTTCATTGGGATCTGTGTACTAACTTTTATTAACATTGCACAAATCTCAATAGAAACCCTAATGCAGAAATTCCAATAGGGATTCAATTGTCAAGCCCTTGAGCGCACACAACCTGATGAGAAAATACCCCTGCCAGCCTTCTTCCTTTAAATTATGAATTGCATTTTTTTTTCCATTTTAATGGTCTAAGAGCTTAGCTCTTATCTTGCATTATTTAATTACATAGAACAATGGAACAATGGAGCTCAGTGTATTTCCATAATTCCATCTTAGGTAGATAAGCACATACTTTGATATTGTAGTTATGTTAGCATAGGTCCAGAAAGATAAAGATTTACTTGAAACAAATAAAGAATTAAAAGTTGGCAATCGGTATTAGTTTACTTAGTAAAAATTAAATTTAAATATGATTTTTATTATCAATAGTTTTTTTAATAGACAATTTATAAATATCATTATAAATTTTTGATAAAATTTTGTCATAATCTAGTTTTGAAATAGATAGCCTCGCTTCATCATAAATTTTTAATTAATACAAAAAAAAAAGAATTAAGGAATTGAAAGTTTGTTCATATTAAAATATAAAGCATAAATAAATAAGTATATTTATATATACAGACGCTCCATGTGGTTATTTAATTAATTAATAGTCTTATCTTCTCTCTTATAAATAGTTTAAAAAGTTTAGTTGAATTAATTTATATTAGCTAATCCCTATGCTCCCATAATTGGTCACTGTCAGAAATTCTGATTAATAAACAAAAGCTTCATTTTTAAATTACGTACAAATATTGGTTTTCCTTCATCTTTGTTTTCTTGTCTTTAAGTTTAATCATATTTTGTTTAATTCTTCAATGACTTGGTTTCTACAAAACACTTGTTTTATAAACCCAAGGATTTTGTTTTGAAGTCACGCTTTCATAACTTTCATTCTTAGGCATATTCATCTTGCGTGAAACTCAACAAGATGTGTTGTTCAAACTTAAAAATTAGGACCCCAAGAGCGTGGTTAGGTGATAAATAAGCTGTACTTTCGTAAGACAAGCTTAAGCTAGGAATTTTAGAGGTTCAATTTAGTTGAAGTACATTTTGTGGGAAAAAAATAGTTTAGATCCTAAAAAAAAAAAATATTAGTCTCACACTAGAAAAGTGTGAAAAATACTTTTCAAAAAAAAAAATCAATTAGAATTTCTAGCAACGAGCCAATTGACTCGTTGCTAAGATTAGATATTTGAGTTCTCTTTCGAATCGGATAAACTAAAAGAATAAAAAAACAACTAGGATTTCTCACTTTCAAGCCCCATAATAATTCCCACACAAAAATAAAATTATAAAATGAAGAATTAAGCATTTAGGGCCTTCACAATGGTATGCTAGCTCAAAAGGGACGATTTGAGAATGGGTTATTTACTGTTTGAAGAGTGAATTGATAACTATCTAAACTGAGTTGTTATAGACATTAATTTTGTCAAGAATAAGCATAATTTGCTCAATTCGATTCAGTTTGATAAAAAAGTTTATTTTGAGTTGGATTAACAGGTTAGAACAGATTAATTTTTTTTAAAAAAATTAAGTTAAAATAAATGAATCGGATGACATTTTAAAAAAAATTTGTTAAATCTTACTCGAATAATCCATTCTAAATTAATTTAAATTTTTTGAATAATATAAAAATTTAGACAATTTTAAATCTTTTTGTTTTAACTCAATTTTTATTGAATCGAATTAACTCGACTTGCTCACTCTTAAACTTTGCTATGTACAATATTAAATAACTATTGAAATGTAAAATATTTAAATTTTTAGACTCTTTCACCCAATAAGCTAGTTTTTAGAATATGCTCTTCTCTTAGTTCAAGTACTAATACGGGTTTAAGTAAAAGGTTGCTAGTTTGAATTTTCTCACATAAAAAAAAAATTCAATTTTTTTTTGTAAAAAACAAAAATTTTTAATTAATCATAATGTACTTTTCCTCTTCATAACATTTTTATCTTCTTTGTTCAACAGGTAGTGAGTTTGCAAGCTGAACTCTCCTACCTACAAAGCCACCTTGCCGCATTAGAATTACCTCAACCACAATTCCCTCCTCCGCCGCAAGCGGCAATGGCACCGCCGATGATCTCATTGACTGACCTCCCGTGCCCCTCCGTCTTTGCATCCACGTATGATTTATCTTCACTTTTCGATCCCATGGCTCAAAATACATGGGCCGTGCAGCAACGGCCTGTCGGCGCACGACAATATTTGGGCAGTGGCCCATCGTCAGCCGAGAGCGTTGATGGTGGCGGTGATCTTCAAGCATTGGCACGTGAGCTTTTGGATAGGCACGGGTCTCCACCCGCAGTTCCGTTGCCGTGTTCTATTGCCTCATTATCTCCTTCACTTTCTAAATGATAAAATCTAATGACTATATCAACTAATCGATGAAGGGATTTTGAGTTTTCAAATTGAGCTGGTAATTGTTCTTTATATCTTTAATTTTTTTTCCTCCTTTTTTTGTTGGTTTTTTTTTAATGCTGGTGAACTTGTAAATGTAGACCTGCATTTTTAACTAGCCATTTTCAAATCTATTTTATAATCACTTCATGTTGATAGTCTATTATGTGGTTCATATCATAATATCTAAAATATAACTATTTTTGCCCAATTTGAGCATAACAATTAAAAAAGTTGTTTTTATTCTTTTTTTAAATCAGTTAATATTTATTTATATTTTAATTTTTTTTTTAAATATATTATGTTTACTGTTAAATTAATTGATTTAATAATGTTAAAATCGTCTCTAAATTGATGAGTTGACTTCAAATTTTAATTAAAGTTAAATAAAAAAATCGTGTGCTTTTTGTAACAAACTAATATGCTAATAGTTAATATTGAAAATTTTAAAATAAATATTAGAAGTTATCTTTCTTTTTAATGTATAACATAAAATTAAGTCTTACATCTCACAGTTTTTTTTTATTTTAGAAGTCAACACATCTCGTGGATTTTTTTTTTTTGTCAACAACCTCTTTTTGCAAAAGATGTAGGTATCATTTTATTATACTAATCAAGAAGCTTGCATTTCTGAAAATAACATCTAATAATTAAGAGCCAACACATCTCTAAACAATTTCATTAGACTGCAATACAAAAAAACTAATGGAAAAACTTGAATATCTTGAATAAAAGAACAAAAGAACAACACTTGAATATCTTTAGAGAGAGACAATAGATTTTCAATTCTCTCTTTTGGACTAATGGAAAAACTACATTGGATCAAGTACTGAAGTCAGCAAAATAGAAGATAAAGATAGGATAAATAAATTTTATAATTTTTAAAATTATAAAATAAAAAATTAGTATTATGACTAAAAAATAAAGAGGCAACACACTTTTTAAATTTTAATATATTAAATATTACATTTAAAAAATCAGAAATACAATTGATACAATAATAAAATAATAAAAATAAAAGAAGAGATAGAAATAACACACCTCTAATTTTTTTTAAAATTTAACTCTCTTCAAGCATTTTTTATATAATTGCAAGTTTAGTATTGTAAATTTGTTTTTTTTTATTTAAATATAAGTTTAACTTGTAAATAACAAAAAATGAAATGTATTTTTTGAAATTTTGACATATTTTTTAAGATAAAAAGAATTTTTTTTAAAAAAAAAGAAAAAATTATCTTAAATAGAAGGAGGGGGGGAGTGAGAGAGAGAGAGAGAGAGAGAGATTCCCCAACTTTGTCGCTGCCTGCGGCTAGGGTTTAGTAGAGGGCTAAAGGGGGAGCAGCGCTAGAGATAGTCCATTATGTTGGGTTTATCAACCTACTGGACTTAGAATCCCATGGGTCCAAAAAGTGTTGGGCTACATATCCTGGGGCAAGTTTAAAAGGAGGTTTAGCGAAACGAAGCAGCATTTAGGTAATTGATTAATGTCAAAAAAAAAAAAATAATTGAAATCATTTGATTAATAAAAAATCCATTTTAATTGGAAGCATGCACTTCACCTGAGCAATTATACTGTGACAACTAAGTGGTACAATCTCAACAATTAATCTGTGGAGTCTATTATTTTTGTGGGGATGTTTAATGATTGAATGCGAGAAGGACAATTTTAATATTAACAACAAAGCATGTGCACAGAAAGGCCGCATTATTATTATACCGATGACCCAATTGAATTAGTAGTATTTGAATCGTTTTTAAAATGAAAATCAAAATTTGAATCCTAACAATAACAAAAGGATAATTTTTTTTTTTATTAAGTAAAATTGGTTATATAAATTAAACGACGTAATAATAATTTAAAATTTAAATTTTAATCAAAGTTAAATTAATAATAAATAAATAAAACATTATATTAAGTGAGAACTAATAAATAAAAAAGCATATTATATTAAGTGAGAACGCAAAAGAATGTACATGTTACAGCTCACCTCTAAATGGTTTTAGGAAACAACAATCGGAGTGCTTCCTGCCGGCATTTTGCCATAAAAGAGCTTAAAAGAAAATCTTAAGAAGTAACTCAGACACCAACTTCTCTGGCACCAAAGTCTCTCAAAACAAGTTCCACACCTCTTTCACCACCCCCAGTTTTCGGAACCACCTTGCTAGTATCTCAGAAGCTTCTTTCCCAACCATAACGCCATCTCTCTCCAAATCTGTTAGAAACTTTAACGCTGTATCTAGCTTGCTTTCCTTTTCATATGCAACCAACACCAAAGCTATGCATTTATCACTAGGTTTGATACCTGCTTTTCTCATATTTTCAAATGCAATGCGAGCCTTTTGACTTTGCCCAGCCATTCCATAGGCATTAATAACTAGCCCGCACATCTTATCATCAGGGGAGATACCGGCCAGCTGAATTGCATCAAACACCCTTTGTGCTCCTTCGGGATCCCCGACCATGGAGTATGCTCTTAGTAATGCTTTGTAAACTTCGCTGCCTGCATGCATTTCTTGTTCATCCATTTCTTTAAGTAAATTTTCCCCTTCTTGAGGCATGCCAGCTCTGATATAGGCCATTATCATTGAGCCATATGATCTTTTATCCAAAGGCTCACCAAGCAATCTGATCTCTTCAAAATATTCCTTGGCTTGCTCAAGATGGCCAGCTTTGCTGTACATGTGAACCATGGTAGTGAGAGTTACTTGATCACAAATGAAGCCCCTTTGCTTCATGGCGTTGAGAATATTTTCAGCATCTTTAAGTCGATTTTGCTTGCCATAATAATGGATTATCTTCGTATAATCACGAGCATGGGCTTCGAAGGATTCTTCTAAAAGAGCGTGTTCTGCCACCTATGGATGTGTAAAATGCCATATTTTCAGTTTAGACTGCAAGTAACAAATAAATAAGAAGGTTTTACTCAAATGCAACCCAAAGCAGGAAACTTCTTCCAAAAGAATAAAATTTGCATACGTTCAGGTAATAGAGTTACTTTCTACCAACAAATAATTAAGGATACTAGTATGTAATAAACAAATAATTAAACAAACCTCAGACTAATATCCTACCCTGATGTAGAGAAGAGGTAAGAACTATATGGAGGAGTAAAAATAATGACATTAAAGGACTATATCATATTTAGTCAAAAAATCCATTAGAGATCATTGCATAACTGTAAGATACCTTCCAAATCGTCTAAGATAGGCAACATCTGAGAAAAAGTCATCTACCAAATATATCTAAAGGAAAGGATTAATTTCCTATCCAACAGCAGATGCTTGTGCGATATTCTATTCAGAATGAAAAAGAATGTTGCCAGAATATAGAAATAATGGACATCTGTCCTATGTTTCTCCAAAATTTTATTATAATACATCCAACACATTACTGGATTTTTGTCCTAGCAGAACATTGTATTTTACATACTAATTTGCTCTACATGGAAATCCAAATGGGCGAAAATAAAATTCATGAGCCAAAACTAAGTGAAGAAGAGGTCAAAATCAGCAAAAGGTCTGAAAGGGTCAAGCTTGGAGTAGAGGAGGGCAAGGTTGGCCCCCACCAACCCGAGGGCAGCTTGTGCCTCCACCAACACAGCAAAGGGTGGCTTGAGCCACTCCCCACTTAATTTGGTGAGGATGCCTTGAGTTGCCCTCTACTTTTTAAGCGAGGTTCAAGACACCCTCTTGTCTGATGTCTCTCACATGTGCTCTATAGTAGAGCCTCACCTGTGAGATTGTCTCACTTTAGCCAAATTATGTGGTACCAAGACAAAGTTGGTCAAGGCTAAACGGGAATTCAGCTAGGAATGTGGTCTGATTGGCTTGAGGTAAAGAACTATGTTAAAGAGGTTTCCCGTGACCAACTATTATGATGGTTGAATAAGCACATTCTACAAGTTGGGCGACCAAGTCCTATTGAGGAAGCCACAATAGGATGTGCACCAAGGTTGTATCTCCACTCTCATATGGTTGTTGATGCCCATCATCAATGGGCATTTAACCCTTCAGGTTGCAGAGCAGGTAGATCAAAGAGAGCTTAGAATCAACAAAGCTAACAGAGCAAGGGCAGCAGAGTTTTAGCAAGTTCACAGTGCTCCTGCTCTCTGTCTAGCCAAGAACCCACAGTAGTTAGCATTACCCTTTTACCACCAAATCCATTACTTCTTGTTCCCTTGACAATGCGTCTGATTATTCACCTCTGCATTGACCAAAGAACCCAAATTTCATATTTCCTACCTTGCTCCCCCAAAACAAAGCTCTATTCAAAAACCTTTGACACACAAATGGTTTCAAAAGTAAAGCAGAATTTTTCTAGCGAAAATGAAAATAACTCACTCCAAATTTAATAAACTCCCTATAATTTGAGTTTTGGCAATCAATCAGTTTAGACTTTCAACATTTGAAAAATAATCTCTCCCGTTCACTAAGTGAAAGAAAGGAAAAGGGGTCAATCAACTGGCAGGACCCATACTCCTAGAAAAAAATTCTCTGATTTTAATGACTGGATTGCATTTTCAGTTAGAATTTATAAATTCATGGCATTTGGATGGAAGTAGGATATTTGCAAAATGTTGGAAGTTTGAGTGGGTTAATTTGCCAAAGGGTCAAAGTTGAGGCATGCTATTTGAATTTTGGCCAATTTTTTTTTTCAAATAATACGGTGAATTATTAAAATGTTTATATTAAAAAATAAAATAAAATCTAAGAAAAGGAAGGGAAAAACATATAAGAGATATCATACAATCCAGAGAAATGGTAAAATACAACTTTCAGCTTCATAGCTGAAAAACTTCATACTTCATTCACATGCCATTAGGGGCATAATCAGCTATTATTACCATTAAGGAAAACATTATAATTGGTTGTAGATTGACACTATGTAGTCAATAGCTCACTGTTATAGTCTTATAATGAATACCCATTTTTATTTGAAGACTCAATCTTTCAATAAAAATATGGTTGTCATACTTTGGGTGGATTCAGGACTCACCAACACAAGTACATAATAGAAATAGCATGCCCAAAGCCTGGTTTGGAGGGTGAAAAATCAATTGAGCTGTCCTCCAAACCGGTGCCCAAACATGCACTAAGAGAGGTAGAGCACTGTAAAATAGATAGACAGAGGATTTTTTTTTTATTATTAAAATAAAAGCAAATGGCTGAATAGAAGATAGAACAAGAAAATTTAATGTCTATCAGACTTGGATATCACAAATGGTACCAGACACACCATACCCTTCTAATGAACCAACAAAAACATCATGCACTATAGCGGACAAAACTCAACCAAATACTTGACAAATGGAATCCATACAAGCAAAAAAAAAAAAATCTTGTCCAAGCAAATAAGAAATACTAATGATAATGACAATGAAAATATTTAACCACTATTTTCTTATAAAAAAATCATCAGCATTATAAGATAGTAGAATCTTAATATGTAGCTGCCCATCCCACAGCCTGCATAAATTACAACTTGATTTGCATCAACTTCACGTTTAAGTTAGGTTGAAGTTTGAATTAACAGCCATAAATCACATATATGTTCCACTCCATATCATAGTTGTCAAAATTATGCAATTCACGATTTGAATCTTACGATTCACAAAACCAAATATATGAATCAAAGGTTGAATTGGAAGCAGCCTTGAATTGGCCACAAATCATACGAATTGATGCGATTTAAGCCAATATGACAACATTACACGATTTTATGATTCAAAAAAGTGTGAAAATACAGTTTCATGTGTGTTTTTTCTTTCTTTCCCCTTTTTTTTCAATCAGAAACCCATAATGCATATGACAAGTCATTTAAGTTTATGAAAACACATAAGCTAGTGAGTTTGATTGTAAAAATATCTCAGGTATTAAAAAAATTTCTTCCCCCATTGCCTTTGCCACTAGAACCTATCCCTTTTTAAAGAAAAAACTCTTCCTACAGAAGCTAATGAACTGTGAGTCTGCCTTCTATATCTGTGAGTTAGTTTTCTACTTGTTAAACATCAATATTTCTGGAACCATGTGTTGGTGTAGCAGTGTGTATTGTTGGCTTCTACAAAGAAAGCAAAGAAGGATATTACTTGTGATCATTTCAATAGTTAATCACTCATGAATTTATGACTTATGAGCTCATCTGTGACTTATGGTTAAAATTGTTTGTCAACTCTGTGTTATATTTACTATCTTGAGTATTTTTTTTTTTTCATATTATAGGTATTTACTTATTTCACATATTATATTTCAAGCTAGTTTTCATCTGTTATTGAATCTTATAATTTGATACAACTTATGATTCACAATTCAAAATTAGGTCTTTCTGATTCACGATATGTATGCTCAAGATCCAGAAATTTTCAGATTGCAAAAGCAATTAGATGGGGACCTGGCCCTACTAAATGTTGGGATGACTACCCCTGATCCTGAATATCTTACTTTCCTTTATTTCAAAATACCATCCATGAGATATTAGAAAATAACTCCAAATGGAAGCACCATTACATATCAAATAAAGAAGAAATCATGTTAGATTCCAAAATCATTTAGCAGATACAGAAGAAATAAAAAAGTAAAATTTAAATGAAATAAGAATATGAGAAATACCTCCAGGTAAAAAGGATGATCCATCATTTTCAACTGTTTAAGAATCAAAAGCCAGTCTGCCCTGTTGGGCCTCATGATTCTCACCCA
Organism: Gleditsia sinensis; assembly: GCA_037074535.1. Taxonomy (NCBI): domain Eukaryota; kingdom Viridiplantae; phylum Streptophyta; class Magnoliopsida; order Fabales; family Fabaceae; genus Gleditsia; species Gleditsia sinensis. The sequence goes on along the minus strand of CM073469.1, from coordinate 14,717,881 downwards.
AGCCCCCAACAGATCAGATATGTTACCCTTTTCAGGAGAAAAGCATATAATCTGTCTCATTAGGGCCTTACATAGATTTTCCATCTTGAAAGGAAGTTTAGATATGGCCAGTTTTTGTGCTTCTGTAATATCACGGCCTATCTCAATCCACCTAAACCCTCTTGGGATTTCTTCTTTCAACTCTGTTTTCACAGTGTCCTCCTTACTGACTCGCACTAGTACTGAATCACAATGGCGTTTAAGGAAATCAAAATACATGGGTTTTCGAAATAATGAGTCTCCACGGGACTTATCGTGATAAAATTTGGTTATATCATTGGTTATTGTGTGGTTTGAGAAGCAACAATTTGACAGCAGGTTATAGGAATAGGTTCCCATCATTAAAGTAAGATTAATAAAATACTGACTGTTATCTCCTCAGGTATTTATCTTGAGCTAGCAAGCTGGAGGAACAGAAGAAGTTGAATTATCCAATCCATGAATCAAAAGAAGGAGGACAACACAATAAAGCAACTTCGACATGTTGGCACAAAAGGAGCCAGAGGGGCATATTTCCTTTCTCCATTTCCTAATAGTGTAGCTGATGTTCAAGACAGCAAGAGACCCCCAAAGATGGACCTTCTTCTTTTAAAGCACTCCCTTTATAATGAGACGCTGAAAAATGCTTGTCAAAGTCAGTAGTAAAGATAAGAAGAAGACATTAAATGTCACTAGTTCATTTGCTGTCATGCAGAAGTTAAAAAAAAACTACTTCTGAATTTTATTTATTTCCAACATGACTGTCTTCAACAATAATATTAATAACAAATTTGAGTAACAAAATCTAATTGACAAAGAAAATATTTTATAAATACTTAGATCTAACCGTTTGTTCAGGAAACAAAAAGGGGGAAAAGAAAATGAGAGGAATGAAAAATCAGTAATGTATTAATGAATTTAAATAGGTCATGATTCATTGACAATTTATCTCCCACTCCTCTTTTGTTAGCCAAAAAAAGGCTCAAAACCTAAAAGTATTATGTGACTATATGTAGACTACTATGGCAGCAGGTATTGTAATTTTTGAGACTAAGCAAATTTAAGTCAAGGAAAACAAAACAAAACAGTAAGAAATATAAAGAAGGGTTCCTTCTTTCAAAATAAAAACAACCAACGTACTGAAACACTTGTTAATTTTCCATTGTTTGAAAAGAAACCACATTAACAATTTCTGATAAAATAGATAAAACCCAAGCATAATAAAACAACAAAACACACAAAGCTTCAAAAGCAATCAAATTAAGCCAAACTACAATTTTCCAGCACAACCAAATTTGAAATTGACTAACATTTCAGCAAATATTCAATGGCACCACCCAATCCCGTATACACTACAAAGCAACCAAGCATTAGCACCACCATATTGCATCAAATTATCACCAAATCTAATTCCCATCTCAGGTTAAGCCACAATACAACCAAGAGAACAAAAGGGATTAAATAAGCAAACAAGAATTGAGTCAAACGAAATTAGTGGAGCGGATTCTTACCCAGAAGAAGAAACACGAAAGTACACTGTAATTTGAGCCTCCTTGTCTTGCCCGTGAGTTCTACATGGAGTGCAAGGTTTGCCCAGCCATGAGACAGAGAACGAGAAGCTCGGTCCTTCAGAGAGATAGCTGGAGTGTTTTATGGTTATGCAGAGGCAAAGGGCGTCGGAGAATAGCAGGAGGCCGAAAGAGTATAGATAAGAGTGTTTTAGACAGTTTCTCTCTCCCTCTCTTTCTACTGTCTAGTAGATAATTTTACTGTCTAGTATTGCGATATGTCATAGTGTGTTTTAAAATTACTTTTATTATTATGTATTATAAGTTAAATATTATTTATAAATAAAATATTATCTATATTAATTATACATCAAATATCAACTCTAAAATATGCGTCTAATTTTTGTTTAATTCTGTTAATAATATTTTATAAAAGTGTTTTGAAATTCTTAATAATTATTTACTTAAATTTTTATATTGCTAAATTTACTAAAAACATCCATTCTCTCACCTACAAGAGTTTATTTTATTTTTTATAATTAATTATTTACTTCTCTCTTCCTATAACATTATTTCTCACTCATTGCTTTCTTACTTCTCCCAACGCCACCATGTGCTTCGTCCAACTGAAAATGACAAAGCAAGATTATTGAACTTCTTCACTCATTGACGAACCAAGTCATGGATATCTTACTTTAAATGTTGGCCAAAATATAAATAATTTTTTTTAAATAAATTATTTTATTACATTATTCTTTACTTTATTATAAAAATATAAATAATTTTTTTAAAAAAAATATAAGTAAAATAATATTTTATGCTCTTAATAATATTTTTACACTGCTTTTTCTTTTATTTAAAAATTATAAATTTCTTTTAAAAGTAAAAATATATTTTTTAATTAATATCTTTATTATACAATACTCATTTTTATTATAAAATTATACATAAATCTCCCTTAAAAATATACTATAACTAAAATTTAATTTAAATATCTTAATTTTATTATATAAAATAAATAGCCAAAAATAAATAAATCAAATATCACCTTCTTAAATTTTTTTTCTTCTTTTATTCCTTATCAATATCTTCATTACACTTCTTTCTCTTTTTATTAAGAAAATATAAATCTCTCTCAAAATTAAAAATAAAATATTCTCTCTTTTCTTAAGCTATTTCACAACTATTTTGAGAAGGCAGTGAATTAGAAAAAGAAATTTGTGAAGGTGCTTTTTATTTTATTATTTATTTCTCTTTCTTAAAAGATATCTAAAACATTTAAATTAATTAAGTTATAGCATTTTTTTTTTACTTTTAAAGAAGATTGTGCATATATTTTTCATAATAAAGTAGAGAGTAAGGTACGTAATAAATACATTAATTGGAGAAAGAATTTTTTTATTCTATATTTAAAATTTTAAGGACTATTTGTGTATATTTTTAAAATAAAAAAGACCATATAATAAGTGTATTATTAATGGAAAAAAATAATTTATTTATTTTTCATTTTAGTTCCTTAACTTTAGGCCTATTTAATGTGTCTTAAAGGGGTAGCAAATGGTTGGATTTTGGTAAGTTCAAAAATAGTTGAATGAGCTATAAACCATTTAACCATTTATTAGCTATTCAAATTTTGAAGGGGTCATTTTGGCCCATATCCCCTTAATTGAGCGTTAAATCCAATTTATCAGCCCATTTGATTTAAAACAACATTAACCCAATTTATTTTAATTTTTTAATAATTAATTAATGATAATAATATTTTTTGAAAAGTGAAGGTAAAATAATTAATTAATTCAATTCATTAAATAAACACTTTTTTATTTAACTAATCTCATACAATGAAATGTCCAATATTTCAAAAATAAAATTATATGATATCTAATATGTATATGATATGATATGCAACTTAACACTTTAAATTGTACTAAAAAATTATATTATTTTGTTTCATTGAGATCGAATCAAACAAATAATATTTCAAAATTCAAAATTGCATAGTATCCGAAATATATATATATATATATATATATATATATATATATATATTGAATTATTTTGATATTTAATTGTGTCACATCTTATATTTATACTTCTTATAACTTGTTAAATATGATTAATAACATTATTTTAAATTAGAAAATGACAACCCAGGTAAGAGAGTTGTCATTTTCCTTTATCCATCAATTAGTCTATCTATTAGGGTTGTCATTTTCCCTCACTCCCAGCATTGATGTAGATACCTTTTCTTAATGATTTGAGGATATATATATATATATACCAGAACCAAGGCCTTAACGATGAACCCTTGGGTTCCTGAATAGATCCCCAACTCTACCTCCGCTTCCTTCCCATATCTTCAGTTCTACAAAAGCTTGGCCAGCCCCACATCTGCACCCAACACTGAGTGAAGTTCAAGTGTGTCGAAGAACTATTGACGAGGAATCCTGCCTCCATTCTGTCAAAACAACAGCTGATTTTAATTCCAAGGGCTATCTATTCTGCATAATTCTTCTCATCTCAATTTCATCATCAAAGAAGAAGCCGTAAACCCTATGATCAATCTCTTCAATCTTGAAACCCTTCGGCCTGTTTCATATATTACACATGGCATTCTGCAGAGTGCCGGTCATGATAGGTTTATCCGAAAATATCTTCCAACTAAACTATTCTTGGCAATTTGTAGTCCAACCTGTAACGTCTCCTCATCAAGGTCTAGTACTTCCTTCTCTCGTCCTCCATGAAACCCTACAGCAATAGGTTCTGTCATGAGTCACATTATCGTTCACGTAGAATTCTATGAATACCAGAATCGATCGACAATTCGGAATGTCCAACGAGATCGCAAGTGTTGGACTATTTAGCACGTTAATCAGTGTTAATGGCGACAATCCTAACAATCTTACTACTCCTCGTCTTTGCCTTCCCCAGAAACCCTAGCAAAGAACGCGAGGGTGAGAGGGAAATGGAGGAATGCACCCATGGATCAGCTCAGCTCTTTTTTTTTGAAGAAAAAGACGTAGTTTAAAACAAGAGTAGGTTAAAATAATATTAGTTCCATTATCATACTCAGATTCGGATGATAATAGGTGTGTTTGATTCTATTTTTATTTAAAAGTTATTTTATAGAATAAAAAAATTATTTGATAAATTGTTTTAAAAATATATTATTTTTTATTTGTCTGTGTTTCGAAAATAAAAATAATTTTTTATTTTAAAAACAATTTATTTTTAAAATTTGTTTAGAAAATAATAATAATAATAAATAGTTTTTAAACGAATTTTTTAATTTTAAAAATAACCAAATTAAAATAAAAAATTATTTTTAAAATAAGAAAACAAACAGTCCCAATATTATTAAACATTTTCCTCAATAATATTATTCTTGACAATGGAAGTGTGGCGATGAGCCGATGATGATGGAAGTTCCGTGAAGACAGTCAACAGTGGAATGGATAATGTTGACAATGGAAGTGTGGCAATTTGTTTCTCGAAGATTAAGGTTGGGGAAATGGACGAATAGAGGCTTTGAGGTTGGTTGATGGATCCTATAATATTAGACTTAGATTTGAACCCTTAAAAATACACTAAAAAATATTTAAATTCGAACCCCAATCTCTTTTTGATTCTCATATAATTATACTCGGACTCAAATGGGGAAATTTTGCAGGTAAAGTATGAATATTTTTACCACCTCCAATCTAAAATCTGGGTTAGTTGGAAATGGATTGTTCAGTTTCACCAAATCTGTTTACTTTCCCTCTTGCTCGATCTCACCCATTAATTAAGTTGCTAATCTAAGTTTCATAAAATTGACTCTATTTATGAGTTTATTTACTTAGTAAAATAAGCACCAAAAGTTGAATCCACCAACTGGGGAGATGATAGGGAGAGAAAGAAAGTGGTGGCGGATCATATATAACGAGAAATACTGTTATATAATTGTCCTTTTGCTTTTAAAGAAACAAGTTTAAAGTAAAGAAAGCTTACCTCATTTTAAAGTAAAAAAAAAAAAAATTATTTATTTAAAGTGTTTAGATCATGATACGTGATATAAATAATTTTAAAAAATATTATTTTATCATATATCATAATTTAGACATTACTAGTAAATATAAAAAAATTATTCAATAGATTAAAATATTTTTCAATAAAAATATATTTCAAATCTCAATAAAATTGACAATAATACCGTAGTATTGCCATCGTGCTTTTATTAACCGGTAAACACACTAACAAGAGAGACGCGTTACTTGAAACAAAGCCATTTTAGTTCCTCAAGAATACTACAGTTAAAAAAAATTACTAAATTAACAATTTGTTATGAAATAACTTAAAAATAGAGAGAGAAAAGTAAGAAAGAAACAAAATAGTGAATTGTTATCTTCATTCATGTATGAGGACAAGTAGGTGAGAGAGTCTTAATAGTGATATACAACTGTAGGATAACTCTCTAGTGATAATTATCCTCTTAGATAATTACTGAAAATAATATCTTATCAGATACGATAATTGAAATATCGGGATGATAGACATCTACACAAAGTATTTATACACACTCCCCCTTGGATGTCTATTCCTTAAAAATGTGTCTCGTTAAATCCTTACTAAAAAAAATCCTGTGGGATAAAAACCTAATGAAGGAAAAAGAGTACATCATTCTTTTAAGACACTATCAAATAAATATGACAACATCATTTGATATTCTTAAATTTTCGAACTCCAATATTATATACCAACTTCTCAAATGTTGTAATAGGAAATGCCTTAGTAAACAAATCTGTCAGATTATCACTTAAACGAATTTGCTGAATATCCACATCACCATTTTTTTTGGAAATCATAGTGAAAAAGAATTTAGGTGATATATGCTTTGTTCTATCCCTTTTAATATACTCTTCTTTTAATTGGACAACACATGCAGCATTATCTTCGTATAAGATTTCGGGATCATCTTTCTAGACAAGTCACAAGATTCTTGTATGTGTTGAATCACATATTGTAGCCAAACACATTTTCGACTTACCTCATGTAATGCTAAAATTTCTACATGGTTAACTGATGTGGCAGAGATAATTTGTTTCATAGATTGCCATGAAATTACAGTACCCCTATATGTAAACAAATAGCCTGTTTGTGATCGTCTATTATGAGGGTTGGATAAATATCCTGCATCCGCATAATTAATCAGCTTAGACTCAGATACATTTGAATAAAATAGGTCCATATCTATTGTTCCTTTAAGATAACAGAGTATATGCTTAACTCCATTCCAATGCCTTCATGTAGATGAAGAAATATATCTTGCTAATACATTAACAGCAAATGATATATCAGGTCGAGTATAACTAGCAAGATACATCAATGCCCCGATTGCACTAAGATATGGTACTTCAGGACCAAGTAATTCCTCATCTTTTTCACGATGTTTGAAAGGATCTTTGTTCACATCTAATAACATCACAACCATTGAAGTACATAATGGATGTGATTTATCCATATAGAATCGTTTTATTGTTACATAATTTTATTGATACACAAAAATGCTATTATTTAAATATTCAATTTTTAATCCAAGAAAAAACTTAGTTCTTCCAAGATCCTTCATTTCAAATTCTTTCTTTAAACTTAACAGCTTTTCAGAGCTCTTCAAGAGTTCCAATAATATTTAAATCATCAACATAAACTGCAATTATGGCAAACTCATTTTCAGATCCTTTTATAAAGATACGTGGACAAATTGAGTCATTTCTATACCCTTCTTGCAACAGGTATTCACTAAGGCGATTATACCACATACGCCCAGATTGTTTTAAGTCATAAAGTGATTTATTTAATTTGATTGAGTAGTCTACTCGATAACTAGAATTGTATGCTTTAGGCAACTTAAATCCTTCAGGGAGTTTCATATAGATATCACTATCAAGTGAGCTATACAAATAGGCTATAACAACATCCATTAGATGCAAATCGAACTTTTCACGTACTGCCAGACTAATTAAATATCGAAAAGTAGTTGCATCCATCACAGGTGAATATATTTCTTCAAAATCAATTCCAGGTCTTTGTGAAAAACCTTGGGCAACAAGTCTTGCCTTATATCTCACAATTTTATTATTTTTATTTTGTTTTCGCACAAAGACCCATTTGTATCCAATTGGTTTTACATTTTCAGGTGTACGGACTACAGGTTCAAGAACTTTTCGATTTTCAAGCAATTTTAACTCTGCTTCAATTGCGTCTTTCCATTTTGGCCAATCATTTCTTTGCTTGCATTCTTGAACATACTTTGGTTCATGATCCTCATTATCATTTAAAACATCGCACGCTATATTATATGTAAAATTATTGTCGACGTTAACCTTTTATCGGTTCCATCGTATTCTATTTATAACATAATTAATTGAGATCTCTTCATTTTCAAAAATTTTAGGTACCTAAGTTTCTTCTGAAACTAAAACATTAATTATGTCTTGGAACTCTTCTGAAAACTCTTCTGGAGTTGTTAAATCTTCGATTTGACCATCTTGATTCTTAACTCCTTTTCTTTTTCGAGGTTTTTTATCTTTGAAACCAACGAGCCTACTACGTTTCATGTGGGTCTCAGGCTTATTTGCAATGGTGAATTGTCCAACAGGGACATCAATTTTAACTGGAGCATTAGCAGCTGGTATATGTGATTTAGTAATTTTTTGAGTCAGTAAATATGTCTGACAATTGGTTGGCTAAATTTTACAAATGAATTATCTTTTGAACTTCGAGTTCACATTGTTTTGTACGAGAATCAAGATGAGTTAGTGATTATTCATGCCAACTAATTTTCCTTTTCAGCTGCTTATTTTCTCCCCCTAATATTGGAAAAATTGATTCATCAAAATGACAATTAGCAAACCAAGCTGTGAATAGATCTTCTGTTAATGGTTCAAGATACTTTATTATAGAATGAGATTCATGTCCAACATATATTCCCAACCTTCTTTGAGGACCCATCTTAGTGCATTGTGGTGGGGCAATAAGGACATATACTACATATCCAAAAATTCTTAAATGAGAAATATTTGATTCCTGACCAAAAACCATTTGTAATGGGGAGTGTTCATAATAACTTGTTGGCCTTATGCGAATTAATGATACAGTATGAAATATTGCATGTCCTCAAATAGATATTGAGAGTTTTGACTTCATAAGTAATGGTCTTGCAATTAACTTCAGGCGTTTAATAAATGATTCTGTAAGACCATTTTTTGTATGAACATGTACTACAGGATGTTCAACATCAATTCCGATAGACATACAATACTCATTGAATGTTTGGGAAGTGAATTCACCAACATTATCAAGGCGTATTTTTTTAATTGGAAAATCAGAAAAATATGCTTGTAATTTAATCAATTGCACAAGTAATCTCGCAAATGCCAGATTACGAGATGATAACAAGTACACATGTGACTATTTAGTTGATGCATCAATTAAAACTATAAAATACCTAAATGGTCCATAGGGTGGGTGTATTGGTCCACAAATATCGCCTTGTATTCTTTCTCAAAATGTGAGAGATTCACCCATAATTTTGACTGGTGATGGTCGAATAATCAATTTTCCTTGAGAGCAAGTGGAGCATGAGAAATTATTCGATTGAAAAATCTGCTGGCTCTTCAATAAATGTCCACTTGAATGTTTAATTATTTTTTGCATCATAATTAGTCCGGGATGGCCTAACCGGTCATGTCAAATAATAAAATTATTATGATTTGCAAACTTCTGATTTGCAATAGCATATATTTCAATTGTATTTATATATGTATAGTACAATCCAGAGGATAATGTAGGTAACTTTTTCAATATGCATTTGTTACCTAAGATTGTACTTGTAATATGAAGATACTCAATATTTTCTTCATTTGTTGTCTCAATGTGGTATCCATTTCGGCAGATATCCTTGAAACTAAGTAAGTTTTTAAGGGACTTGGAGGAGTATAAAACTCTGTCAATATGCAGTTTTATTTCTCCAAATAACATTATACTAACTCTTCCAAAGCCTTCAATTAACTTTGTACTACCAGATATAATACTAACATTGGCTCCTTGCATTACTAATTGGGAAAAATACTTTTTATCTTTAAAAATTATGTGAGTTGCGCCACTATCGACGAGACATATCTCTTCATTAGTGATGTTGGTATCAATAGAGGAAACATTCGTTCTTAATTGGAAAATAAAATAAGAATAGTCAATATGAAAAAATAGTACATAAAATAAAATAACAACTTTAAAGAATGAATTGTACTGAAAAAAGAAAAGAAACCTTAAAGTTTAATGTCATAGAAATTATACAAAAAAACTTATTTTTACACTACCATCACCAATTAAATGATCAATTTTTCCATCAGGATGAGCAAAAAAATCTGTAACATCTAAATGAGTTGCGTCAATATAGCCATCATTGAGACTATCTTCTTCAAATAAATTGGTCTTTATCTTTTTCTCTTTAATAGATTTTTGGTAAATATCAACAAGATGCCTTGGTGTACGACAGGTACGTGACCAATGTCCTTTGCCACCACAGCGATAGCATGTATTTTCAATATGTTTATTATTTTGTAGACCTTTCTCCTTTTCATTTTTGGCCTTATTATTTTTTCACTTCTGGTGGAAGGCTATATTCTTGGAATAACCACCACGACCACGTCCATAGCTACGGACAAAGCCACGACCACAACCAGGACTTTGACCTTGAATTTGTCCATAGTGGTTATATGTTGCTACGTTCACTTCAGGGAATGGAGCAGTGTCAGTTGGATGGGACTCATGATTTTTTATGAGAAGTTCATTATTTTGTTCAGCCACAAGAAGGCAAGAAATCAACTCAGAATATTTCTTGAATCCTTTTTCATGATATTGCTACTACAGGAGCACATTTGATGCATGAAGTGGAGAATGTTTTTTCTAACATATAATCATCAGTGATTTTTTCTCCATATAACTTTAATTGAGAACTTATTCTAAATAGTGCAGAATTATATTCGCTTACAATTTTAAAATCTTGTAAGCGAAGATGCATCCAATTATATCAGGCTTTTGGAAGTGTCACAGTTTTCTAGTGATCATATCTTTCTTTTTAGGAATTCTAAAAATTAAGTGGGTCTTTTACAGTAAGATACTCATTTTTCAATCCTTCTTGCAAGTGGTGGCGAAGGAAGATCATGGCTCTACTCTTATCTTGGTTAGATACTTTATTTCCTTCTTTGATAGTCTTTCCAAGGCCATTTGCATCTAAATGAATTTCAGCATCTAGCACCCAAAATAGGTAATTTCTTCCAGTAATGTCAAGCGCTATGAATTCAAGTTTTGCAAGGTTCGATATTTTAAAACTATCATAAAATATAATGTTAGTTAATAAACATTCATAAATAAAGTGAACCATTTCAAATAAAATATATCATAATAAAAACATGTAAATTCGTGATAGGCTTTACTGGGTTAAAGAAACTACATGAAGATAGAAGAGATAAAAACATATATTAATTGATTAAAAAGAAACTACATGAAGAACTATATATTGGGTTATTAAAAAAATCATTTAATAGAAGAGATAAAATATATTTACTACACTTAAACCATTGTCCTTCAAGGACAAATTTGAGATAATTAAAATTGTTGCAGTCCTTCAGGGACAAACTAAAGTAATAAAATTTGCACATAAATTGGTATAGTCCTTCAGGAACATACAATTTGGTACAGTTTTTGAGGAACATATAATTGTACATAAATTAGTACAGTCCTTTAATGACATATATGTGCAGTCCTTCAAGGACATATAGGTGCAGTCTTCCAGAGACATATAATTGCACATAAATTGGTGTAGTCCTTTAGGGACATATAATTGCACATAAATTAATGCAGTCCTTTAGGAACATATAATTTGAAACAGGAGGAAGAGATATTTAAATAATAAAAAATTGTATATAAATTGATGTGGTCCTTTAAGGATAAAATAAATTAATAGTAATATAATTGTACATAAAGATTACTAACCTTGAAGCAGAAGGTAGAGTATCGTACTGATAACGTGTTATGAAATAACTTAAAAGTAGAGAAAGAAGTAAAAGAAAAACAATAGAGTGAATTGTTATCTTCATTTATGTATGAGGTGATAGTTATACAAGTATGTGAGAGTTCTAATAGTGATATACAGCTGTAGGATAACTCTATAGTGATAATTATTCTCTTAGATAATTACTGAAAATAATATCTTATCAGATAGGATAACCGAAATATCGGGATGATGGACATCCACACAAGATATTTATAACAAAATTTTTTTTTTATTTTTAATACACTTGATTTTAGTTCCTCAATTTTTTTTAAATATATGAGTTAAATTAATAAGTTCAATTTAAAATGTTGAAATATTATTTGTTGTATTTGTTTGATTATCTGGTATATATATGTTGGAACAAATCACTTTATCTATGTGTTATTATTATTATTATTTTGGTACACAAGAGTGTCCCAACATATAGGGAAACTTTAACAAACTTTTGTTAAATGTCTTTTTTCTTATTTTTTTAATTTAAATAAAGAAACAACGGAAGAGTTTAAAATCTTAGGCACAAATGATTTCAATGCCTTTTATTTCTTAAATTCTCTCATCTTCGTATGTCCTAAATTCATCTTTGAACAACATATACTGAGTTGGAGCCTGAGAGCCTCCGTAATAAGTTATTTTCTTGAAAAACCTTTATTTATGCTCTATCTTATTAATATGTCCTAGATCTTGAGAATTAATTTACGCTTTCTTCTATAATATGTTCTCTTTTTAATAATCCTTTTATGTCAACATGATTTTAATGACTTCTTTGAATTGCTCTTTTTCTAATACTTTTGTCAACATTATTCAATTTCTAGTACTTTTTCTCAATATGATCTCAATTCTAGTAAATTTTTTTTAATATGATCTCATGTCATTCTAGTAATATACATACACTTTATTTTAATTTGTCTAAATATATTGCTCTTTCTCTTTTTGAATTGCCCACTTCCACTTTAACTAATTTTATAAGAAATATTATGGATAAAAGTTGATTGAAAGTTGAAAATAGAGTTAATTTAAGGTATATATATACAAGGGGTGAACTATTTTTTTTGAATGAGAATACAGTGAATTAAGGTTAAGTAGTAGACTTAAGTACTCATGCAAAAAATGTAAAAATATGGTGGTCAAGTTGAAACATAAAGTATGATTTGATATATTGAAAAATAATTTTTTGTAGTCTTACAAAATTTGAGATCTTCATAGAAAAATTATAGAAATGACCTCATATTTCCTATTGAAGGCAATGATGATTTAGAAGACAATGTTGAGGAGAATAATAAAGTCATGATAATACACAATGTATATAGAGTTGCAAATACAGATGAGATGAATAGCCACATAGAAAATAGCAAATAATCAAATTTGCATGACATATACATTCATGCGAAAAGGATAAACATTGAATAAAAAATTTTGTATAACTTTTGTCACTACCATGGCATTGCCATCACTATTACTATCATTATTACCCTTGCACTCCCGCAACTACTGCCAATATCACCATCACCTTGCCACCACCATTATAGTTATACTATTATTATTGTTATGGTTACTACCACCACCTCTAATACCATCTTATCAAAGCTATTGTCGTCGCTCCTGCAATCATCGTTATTATCATCACTTTACCACCATCTTGTCAAAACTATATATATTTTTGAATATAATATAATATTGTCACTACCACCGCATTACCATTAACACTATCATTATCATTACTATCATTATCCCCCCCCACAATTGTTACTAATATCACCATCACTTTACTACTATAACATCCCGTAATTTTTATTTTTAAATAATAATATTTTGCTATAAATAAATATATTTTTATTTGTTTAAAAATAATTATGTTCTGCTAAAAGTAAGTATACTTTTAATTAAAGTAATTATTGTTTTACTTAAAATAATTATATTAGCCTTTAATAAAATTTTATTGTATTTTTAAAAATATTCTTTCTTTTATTATGTATAAAAATATTTATTTTATGATTTTTTTATTAATATTTTTATCAAGAAAAGTCATAATTTAAGAGTTTAACTAAATGTTTATGAGAATATAAATTTTTAAAAAATTTTGAGATGTTTTAGGATAAAAACAGTATTTATATGAATATATATAAAATAAAATTTCATTATTCAATTATTAAATAATAATAATTATTATTATTATAAAGAATAAAGAAAAGGGAGAGAGGGAGACGGAAACGAAGCAGAAACGTGAAATGCAGAGGAAGAGAATAAATAGTAAAATAGTGTAAATAGTATCTTCATGTTTTCTCTTTAGATCTAGAGTGCCTATTGGTTTCTGATATCAAAACTAAAGGTACCACTAGATTCAAGACGAAGAATATTACGATTTTGACCGAACAATTTTTCAAATCAACCGTAAAATTGCCGTAGATTGAAAGTAAAAAATATCAGAAAAGGTAAACTCTGAAACTCTTACTTAGAGACCTTAAATTGAAAATCTGACACCATAGATAGATTCAAGAGTTAAATAAACTTTAAAATATGAAAATTTTCAATTATCTAACAACTTTTTGTTCTTAGTGAATAGTATTTTTCGGCGGTAAATAGTGTTTTTTGGCCATAAATAGTGACCAAGTTCTCAAAGTTATTTTCTTGATTTTTAGATTCTCTAAACACGTTTTTGAAGTCTGTTTAGTCAAATGTAGATTGGAAAAGTGCATTTTGGGGTTACCCAATCTAGAACCCTTACCTTGTGAGTAATATGATTCTTTCTATGACTTATCCTGTATATTTGATTATGTTTATAATATATTTACACTTTTATATATTTCTAAAATGTATTAAAATTATCTAAATTGCTTACAATTTTGATTATAGTTCAAGAAGAGTATAGTTTTGAGAAATGAATTTTTGAACTCATGGTATATCTGATTTCACGTGTATTTCTCATTAAATAGTGAAATAAATATTTATGCACGTGATATTGATTTATAAAACTATATGATTACCTCAAGAAAGGGCATGTATATGTGATTCTAAATGTATTTATCATTATTTGACAAAGTAAATATTATGTGCATGAGGTATTGATTTGAAAAATTATAAAGTTATTGATTATGATAAAACGACAAGTATAAAACTCACGGCGAGTTGCTTGATAATTGTACATTACATTTGATGAATATACATTTATATATATGTATTTATATGTATGGATGAATATCAACGGGTTGTATGGCTTGTGACGGTACCGAATAGGGAACGCCTTATTAGCCTGAGTGAGTTGAAGGAGAGCCGCTCTAATCGGGTGACAGTGGTAATGTGAGGAAGAAAATGGGTGATGGACTTACATTTCTTGATTACTATTGTGACTGTAGTCAATCGGTCACTATGCGTATAGCAAATGAGTGTGTGGGCTGACCAGATCGTCGAATGAGACAGGTCATTTTAAATTGGGTTGACCAGATCGCCGAATAAAACATGTCATTTTAAAAGTTATAACTTTATCTTAAAAGCTTATTATTTTACTATAGTTTATACAGTTGAGTATAACAACATTTGTTTAATGATTATACCGTGCTGAATATGGTTTTGGATATTTGAATATCCTTTTATTTGAGAATATTTGAAATACAGGTCCCATATAAATGTACTTTTGACATGTATTTTCTATATGATAAATTTTAAAATATGTGTACATCCATATGTTGACCTAAGAGGTCATAGGAGGTATTATCTACTCACTGAGTTGTCAAACTCACTATACGATATTTATATGTTTTTCAGATAAAAATATAGAGTTTGGTCCTTCTCCTTCAGATAATTGATCAATTAGATGATATGATCTCTGGGTTAAGCCTACTGTAATAACCGTAAAATTTAACGAAAATTTCAATTAAAGGAAATTTAGAATAAAAGAGAGAATTTTGACAATAGAGATAAGAACCGGTGAAAATATGTATATTTATTATATGGATTAAAGAATTACAAAATAAATATGAGAATTTATGTTTTGGCGCGCTATAAGCAAATATATTTTTATTTATGTAGAAATGATTATGATTTGTTAAAAGTAAGTGGACTTTTAAGTAAAAGAAGTATTGTGTTGCTTAAAATAATTATACCGGCCTCTATTAAATTTTTATGGTATTTTTAAAAATATTTTTTCTTTTAATATGAATAAAGATATTTGTTTTGAAATTTGTTTTATTACGATTTTTATCAAGAAAAATCATGATTTAAGAGTTTAACTAAAGATTTACGAGAATGGAAATTTTTAGAAATTTTTGGGATATTTTATGATGAAAAACGGAATTTATATAAAATAAATTTTTATTATTAATTATTTAATAATAATTATTATATTAAAAAAACAAATGACAAAATAAAAAAGGGAAAATGTAGGTTATCGTCTGCAAAAAAATTGGAAACGGATAGGAGGAGTGAATAGTGCATTCAATTTTCTTCTCTCGATCTGGAGCGTCTATGGGTTTCTAATCTCAAAACTGAAGGTGCTACTGGATTCAGGATGAAGAGTACTTCAGTTTTGACCGATCAGTTTTTCAAATCAACCGTTGAATCGCCGTAGATCTGAAATAAAAAATCTTGGTAAAAGGTAAGTTCTGAAAAACTTTATTTAGAGACTTCTAATTAGAAATCTGACTCCGTAGATAGATTCAAAAACTAGATAAATATTAGGATATGAATTCGTTTTGTTGATTCGGTAAAAAATTTTGTGACGGTGAATATTGTTTTCCGGCGATAAATAGTTGCGGTGAATAGTATTTCAGGCGTGAATAGTGTTTTTCAGTGGTGAATAGTGACTGAACTTCCAAAGTCATTTTTCAAGTTTTTGGACCTTTCGGACTCGATTTTGGAGTTTGTTTTACCGAATTCAGACCAGAAACGAGGATTTTAGGGCTGTCCAATCTAGAGCCCTTACTTGTGAGTAGATGATTCTTCCTATGGCTTGCCTTTACTCTTCTTGATACTTGAATATGTATATGATTATGTTTATGAGATATTCACATTTTGATATGTTTCTGAAATGCATTAAAGATATCTGAATTGCTTACATTTTGAAATATAGTTCAAGAAGAGTATAGTTTTCAAACTGGATTTCTGAATCCATGAAATATTTGATTTCACATGTATTTCTCATTAAATAATAAAATGAATATTTATACACGTGGCATTGATTTATAAAGATATATGGTTGCCTCGAGAAAGGGCATATATATGTGATAGACCCTGAATAGGTAACTTATAACAGATGAATTTTGAAATACATTGAACATGTGATTTTTACATATATTTTTCATTATATGGTAAATGAAATATGTTATGCACATGACATTGACTTATACAGTAAAATGTTTGCCTCGGATATGGGCATGTATACATGATTTCCCTGATTGGGAATATTTGACAGATGAATATATTGAGACTTAAAGTCTGTATTATATTGAGAATTTTATACTGGATTATATGACATATGTTCATATGGTATTTTCTGTGGAGGAATCCTATTGGAAACACTGTCTGCTAACAACAGGTGATGTTAGTCTTGGTGCGCACCTTGATTGCCTCAGCTAGCAGGGGAGGTGGTGCTAGCCTCGTGTGAGGGCCAACACACGGAAGATGATATGTGAAGGAGAGCGAAATACCTCCTATATATGGGCGAGATGCCAGTTATATGATGGCGAGATGCCAGTTATATGAGATGTTATTTGCCATCCCTTGTTGTGTGCTTGGGAAAGATCCATACAGAGTCCCTTCGCGTGTCCTCTTAAATGGTAGTAGGGCAAACCTCAGCGGGATGCTGAGTTTAGGCAAATCCTATACTACCAAAGTATGGAAGGGGTCAAACTCTGGTATGGTGGTTCTGATATGAGATCCTTCGAATATTTTATGAGACATGTTTTGATGCATAACATATTTTGATTAATGATTTTACAGTATTGAAAACGAATATGAACTTGACATGAATATTGTTTATACAGTACCGCTTATGGTTTGAAAGACCTGATTATGATTTTTGAATAGAGAATATTTGAAAATACGGGTCCCATGTGAATGTACTTCTGAAATGTAATTTATGAATACTTAATTTTTATTAGACGAGTACATCCATATGTTGACCTGAGAGGTCTTAGGAGGTATTATCTGCTCACTGAGTTTTTAAAACTCACTACACATTGTGGATATATTTTTCAGATAAGGGGACAGAGTCTGGTCCTGCGGATATGTGATCAGCTAGATTGTCTACTCTCTGGGTGAACTTATGTTGCTTTCAAGGCTCACGTTATATATATTGTATTTGTATTTGTATTCTAGAGTATGCTCTATATGCCACAGGCAGGATCCTTGCTTCTACTGTTACTCTGGTGTTTATAGACGTAAACTATATATTGTATATGTGTATGGAAACTTATATGTATCAGTTTACCTGATAAAGAATGGCATTATGTACATTTATGGAAATATCTGTTCATAGTATATGGGTTTCACGTGCCCTAAAATTAGGATCGAGACACTTACTTTGTTTCCATAACTTATAGATTTTGATTTATATTGTACTTGTACTTTAGAGTATACTCTGAAATGCTACAGACAGGATCTTTGCTTCTGTTGTACTTTGATGTTTATAAATTTGGTTTATATATTATATATACATAGGAATACATATATGTAAAAGAGTGTATTATACATGTTATAGAAAATATATGATCATAAAGTAAGTGTTTCACTTACTCGTAAATTGGGGGTGTTACAACAACTACCGTTATAATCATATCATTGTTGTCGTTATCGCCACACAACCACCGCCTCCAATACCATCTTGTCAAAACTATTGTCGTCACTCCTACTATCACCATTACTATCATCAGCTTACAACCACCATTATTGACTTTGTTATAGCCATAACTATTATTGCCGCATTATAGCCACTACTGACACTACTATTATAATTGGTTTTTGTCAACATCTCCTTTATAGTCATACTTTTGTTACTTTCACAATCATAATCATTACTCCTAACATTGCAACCACTACTATTATCGTCGTCATTTCATTGTCATTATCGCTATTATCAGTGTTACTTATTTTATACGCCACACTAAAGAAGACCTTAAAAGAATGACAAAAATCATAATTTTGTCCTAGATATATAGACGAACTTTTAATTTAGTTCTTCACATATGAAAGTATTTGTAACATTACCCTTAAGTTCATTTACCAAAATTTGATTCAAATTTAACTTATTATCCAAATTATAGTTTCAAATTTAACTTATTATCCAAATTATAGTTTTTTTTTATCATATTTATATGTTTTGATATATAAATTGACATTTATTTAATATTGACTTAGTATTCATATGACACTCATTGACAAAAATTTTAAATAGTGTTAATTTAATTAAAAAATTAAATTTTTTGCCTATAAGTGCCACAAAAGTGTCAAATTAGTGTTAATTGATTGCTAATTCATATGTAAATTCAAATAATAATTTAAATTTGACATCAAAAGATGATAAATTAATTGAGGAGTGATATTGTAAGTATTTTCATATGAGAAATGTTAAATAGAAAAATTAATATGTGAAGAACTAAATTAAAAAATTATTTATCTATCAATAATGAAAATAATATTTTTTTTAAATAACAAGAAAAAAAAATTATGGATTTGTTTGATCCTATTTTTGTTTTTTTTTTTAAAACTATTTCTGAAAATTATGTTTAAGAATTCTTTTGCAGAACAAAAATAAAAAAAATCTGTTTGATAAACTGTTTTGAAAATATGTTGTATTTTTAGTTTTTTGTGTTTTGAAAATAAAAACAAAAAATAAAAACAATTTTTCTCTATTTCTATTTTTCTGTTTTAAAAATAACTTATTTTCAGAACTTGTTTTCAAAATAATAATAAAAAATAGTTATCAAACGAATTTTTTATTATAAAAATAATTAAAAATAAAAAATAATTTTTTAAAATCAGAAACAAAGATGCCCTATATTTTAAAGCATTTGAGTCAGAGGGATAAAATCAAGATTCTTGAAAATAAAATATAGGAATCAAATATTTTTATATTTTGTTCAACTTTAGAAAATAAACATTTATGGAAATACATTCTGAGTAATATTTCATGGAAATAAATTACCATATATTTCTATGAAATATTCCCATGGAAGATGAAAATATGATATTCCCATATATTTAATATTTAATTTAAAATTTAAAATTTAAAATTTTTAAATCCCAAATTTAAATTTTAAATTCTAATGTTTCAAGTCCAAAAATTTAATATTTAAATTTTAACCTTTCCTTTAAATCTTCTATCTCATTGTGCGTTCTATCTTTTTTTTTTGTTTTTATAATATTTTATTTAATTATATGTGTTTTATTTTTTTTATATGTTAAAAACTGGTAATTTTGAAAAATTATTAAATATTTTTAAAAATATTATGCAAACTAAACATAATGATATTATATTATATTCCTAAAAATATGACTATTAAAAATTACATTTTAAAATATATGCTCATTTTCAAAAAAATTTATCCTGCGAACCTAACCGCGGAACCAAATGCCATCTTAGAAATACGTACCCTGCATTCACGATGAGAGGAGGGCGTTCCCGTCAATTCCCAACTGAACATGGACCTTCGTGCCTATGACTAATGCCCGAAACCGAACGGCGATCTCAAATCACTGACCCCTCTTCCCTGCGATGCTATCAGATCCTGAAGCTCACTCCTTTCTTTCCTCCTCCTCTGAGAAATGCATAACAATATGCCAACTTACGGAGTGAACTCGCCACCATTGTTGCATCGGCTATAGAGCTCAACAAATTCACTTGCGGAGCTACCTCATGGGAAGATCCTAGCCGAAGAGGTTGCATTTTCCGTTGTCCAATTTCAGATCCATAGTGCCACTGACCAGAGCTCATTCCGACTCGGGAATGGCTTCTTCGGAAGCTGATTCCCGTCTGAGTCAGGTTGTTGGCCCTGCCCTTGACAAAATCATCAAGAACGCCTCCTGGCGCAAGCACGCGAAGCTAGCTCATCAATGCAAATCCGTTATCGAAAGGCTCAATTCGGTTCAGGAGCAGCCGTTACCCGGTTCGCCCTCCGACACCGACCCTGAGAATTTGGTGCCGGGTCCCCTTCATGACGGTGGTCCTGTTGAGTACTCGCTTCCGGAGTCTGAATCGATTCTTAGCCCTTTGATTAATGCCGCCAACTCTGGCTTCTTGAAGATCGCTGATCCCGCCGTTGATGCCATCCAGAAATTGATAGCCCATGGTTACCTGCGAGGCGAGGCAGAGCCCGGAGGTGGTGGCCCGGAAGCTAGGTTGTTGGCTAATTTGATTGAATCAGTATGTAAATGCCATGATTTGGGAGATGATGCGATGGAATTGTTGGTGCTGAAGACGCTCTTATCTGCAGTAACGTCGATGTCGTTGAGAATTCATGGTGACTGCTTGCTCCTGATTGTGAGGACATGCTACGATATATATCTAGGAAGTAAAAATGTGGTAAATCAGACGACGGCAAAGGCATCATTGATTCAAATGTTAGTGATAGTGTTCCGGAGAATGGAAGCGGACTCTTCTACAGTCCCAATTCAACCAATTGTAGTGGCTGAGTTAATGGAACCTATTGAAAAATCTGACGTGGATAACTCAATGACTCAGTTTGTGCAAGGTTTTATTACAAAAATTATGCAGGATATTGATGGGGTTTTTAACCCAGTGATGCCTAGTAAGGTTTCTTTAGGTGGGCATGATGGTGCATTTGAGACCACTACAGTGGAGACCACGAATCCTACGGATTTGTTGGATTCCACGGACAAAGACATGTTGGATGCCAAATACTGGGAAATCAGTATGTATAAGACAGCGTTGGAGGGAAGGAAAGGTGAGTTGGTGGATGGGGAGACGGAGACAGATGATGATTTGGAAGTTCAGATCGGAAATAAGTTAAGGAGGGATGCCTTTTTGGTGTTTAGGGCACTTTGTAAATTATCTATGAAGACGCCTCCAAAGGAGGCATCTACTGATCCGCAGCTGATGAAGGGGAAGATTGTGGCTTTAGAGTTATTGAAGATTTTGCTGGAGAACGCTGGAGCTGTCTTCAGGACTAGCGAAAGGTATATTTAAATTGTGTGTCATTATGCCACTTTCTCGATTTTTCCCCTTAACTGGACTTTATGTTTGTGATGCTTAGTTTTAATGTGATCAGTTTTATCAGGTAGAGAAAAGATATGCCTCCATTTAAATATGTTATTAGACAACATGAAGACGTAGTCCCGAGTAAAAACGTAGTACTGAAAGCAGCAACCCTTACTACATTGTCTGGAAATTCTCTTTAGTCAATGTCACTTTCTCAGTTGTATATTAAATCATTTAGGTTGTTGCCATGAAGATGAAACTGGGAGGACAGTTTTGGCAAACAAGGAGGATTGGAATATCTGGATATCAGTGTCTTGTCTACAATATATATGTATACCAATTAAGTAAACATCATATGCTGGTAACGATATATATCATGTATGCTACAAGATCTAGGTTATCTGGAGAGAGGTATGTCATTATGTTGTATCTGTGAATTTCTAGTTGGGGATTAGTAGATTAGACTCTACATAATCTGAGGATATCCTGCTATATGGAAATCCCTTGGTCGCCAGAAATCCTTCTGAGCAGGATGTTTGTGCAGTTTATGATCAAGACCTAAATTCAGAATGTATATAATAGCTGAAATCCTAAGTTCTTTAGTAGATATTTGTGCAGTTTTTGGCTCAATAAGAGTGAATACCAGTCACATTACTTTCACATGAAAAAGGGGGACTTTGCTTTGATCTTAATCAATTTAACTTTGTATGCAATTCCAGAATTCTGAGGTTGACAAAACTATTTATTTTCTTGCCCGTTGCCCTACTGCTCGTGCTTTTTGGAACAAGCAATCTGGATTTTAAAGAGTTCTAAGGTAGAGATAACATCTGGACAATTTAATAAGTTAGGTCTATTTATAAATTTGCTGAAATGATATTAAGTGTATCCATAGTTTATGTCTCTTCATATTAAATAGGATCAATTCCTTGCAATTTATAATTTTCCTGACTTTACAATTCCTTGTAATTTTTCACTGCTAGTATGGCTGCATTTGATTTAGTTCATGTTTCTGGTAATCTTTTAAATAGTTCAAGTCTCTTTAGCAGACCTATATTATAAGGGAGCACAACTATCATTTATGTAATAGATGTATGAGAATTATAAACAAGAAATCCCAATCTTATGGAAGAAATTTTGGTTGCTGGGAGACCTTTAGCTAAATGAGTTACTAAGTATGTCTGGTTTCTGAACCTCTAGCTTGATAAGCACTATTCAGAGGCACTATTGTGCCCATGCAAGTCATGAGAAGTTGCAAGAGTTTTATTTTTCAAGCTCCCAGCAAAAGTAAATGAATAGTTGGATGGTTGAATCCATAAAAGGAGAAAATGGATCTTGCTTTCTTTATAATTCCAGTTAACTTTATTTTCTATGTAATATCCTTCATCAAAATGCCTGTTTGTTCCAATATCTGTTGATTCATCAGGAGTTAGTTGAGTAACTGAGCAAATAGATGAAAATGCCATTAATTGTCCATGAATTCATCTTCTGGTTTTATTTTTTAGGGTGTGCATAGACTATGATTGTGTTGTGATTTTTAGTTTCTTTCTTGTTGGCTCTTGGAAATGACATGGACCTTTCCTTTTCAGTTTGAATTTTCTTGATTTAAGATTTCATTAATGAATGGTGACATAACTTTTTTCTGTTTTGTTTATAATGCTTGACGTTGTATTTTTCTCTTATTTTATCGTATAATTTTCCTGGATGATAAAAAATACTAGTAATTGGTTATATTTCCTTGTGATGAAGCAGGTTTTTAGGTGCCATCAAGCAGTACTTGTGTTTATCATTGTTGAAGAACAGTTCTTCAACTCTTATGATTGTTTTTCAGCTATCTTGCTCCATCTTCATTAGTTTGGTATCCAGATTTAGACCTGGATTGAAAGCAGAGATTGGAGTTTTCTTCCCTATGATTGTTCTCAGGGTTTTGGAAAATGTAGCTCAACCTAATTTCCAGCAAAAGATGATAGTGCTTCGTTTCCTAGACAGGCTATGTGTTGATTCACAGATTTTGGTTGACATATTTATCAACTACGACTGTGATGTCAATTCATCGAACATATTTGAGAGGTGTGCTATTTTTTTTATTTGATTTAACTTTTTAATTATATGTGTAATGCATGATTCAGATGAAAATATGGATCTCTATTTTTGTGGCACTTCACATGCTTGTATTCATTTTGTGCACAATTTGTGCTGGTGTGGTCGTGGTCAACTTGGTTGTCACTTAATATATGTTGTTTTTATTTAATTGTTCTGGTCCTCCTAGGATGGTTAATGGTCTTCTTAAAACTGCACAAGGTGTTCCTCCTGGTGTAGCAACCACACTTTTGCCACCTCAAGAGGCAACACTAAAAGTTGAAGCCATGAAATGCTTGGTTGCTGTTTTAAAATCAATGGGAGACTGGATGAATAGACAATTACGCATTCCAGATCCTCATTCAACCAAAAAATTTGAATCTGCTAGCAGCCAAGAAGCTGGCAGTTTGCCCTTGGAAAATGGAAATGGTGAAGAGCTTGTTGATTCTCATTCTGAAATCTCCAATGAAGCATCTGATGTTTCAACCATCAAGCAACGGCGGGCTTACAAAATGGAACTTCAGGTAAGCAAATGCATGCAAGTTTTAAGGAGCATGTATATCTCTATTCATGCTTTAGTTGTTTATTGTAATTGAAGCTGATACTAAATTTATGGCAGGAAGGTATATCACTTTTTAATAGGAAACCTAAGAAAGGAATTGAATTCCTCATTAACGCTAACAAGGTGGGTGATTCGCCAGAGGATATAGCTGCTTTTCTTAAAGATGCATCTGGGTTGAACAAGTCTTTGATTGGTGATTATTTGGGAGAAAGGGAAGAATTACCCTTGAAGGTAATGCATGCCTATGTGGATTCTTTTGACTTTCAAGGGATGGAATTTGATGAGGCAATCAGGGTCTTTCTTCAACGCTTTAGACTCCCTGGTGAGGCACAGAAAATTGATCGAATCATGGAAAAGTTTGCCCAACGTTATTGCAAATGTAATCCAAAGTCATTTTCTAGTGCCGACACAGCATATGTTCTTGCTTATTCTGTGATAATGCTTAATACTGATGCTCACAATTCTATGGTGAAGAACAAGGTGTGCACTGAGAATCCTCTAAATTTATCTACATATGATTATGATGTAAATAATGAAATATTGTTTTTTGGCCATTGTATTATGCAGATGTCAGCTGATGATTTTATAAGAAACAATCGTGGCATAGATGATGGAAAAGATCTACCAGAGGAATACCTGAGGTCCTTGTTTGAAAGAATATCTAGAAATGAGATCAAAATGAAAGAAGATGATCTGGCCCCCCAACAAAGACAGGCTTTGAACCCTAACAGAATTTTGGGCTTGGATAGTATCTTGAATATTGTGATACGTAAGCGTGGGGAAGACAGTGAAATGGAGACCAGTGATGATCTTATCCGACATATGCAAGAACAATTCAAAGAAAAAGCTCGCAAGACAGAGTATGTATACTATTAGTATTTTCCCATGCTCTGGAAGAGATTCTTTACTGTCCAAATTCATTTCTTTAGTGATTTACACTTCACACCATTAAACTTGGTTCTCTTTTTGGCGTGAAGAATATTCTGGTGCCACTGTTCCTTCAACTTCAGGCTGTTATGGTCCTCCCACTTATATTCATCTGTTGATTTACATGGTCAATGTCTGTTTGAAGCAAAGTGTATAAATATGAAACAATCACATTAGTGTTTTTATATTACATTCTTTTATTTATTTTTATGCCAAATGTTCAACTTTCTTTCGAATGCTAATTCGAAGTATTCTTGTTTGTTGCTGATTCTTTTGTAAATTATTCTAGAACTTTCAGATCTTCTTTCTGATACGTGTTTGCTTGCAAATTGTAGGTCAGTCTATTATGCAGCAACAAATGTGGTAATCCTTAGATTCATGGTTGAGATATGTTGGGCACCAATGTTAGCTGCCTTTAGCGTTCCTCTTGATCAAAGTGATAATGAAGTTGTAATAGCTATCTGTCTTGAAGGCTTTCGCTATGCCATTCATGTTACTTCCGTGATGTCCATGAAGACTCATAGAGATGCTTTTGTGACTTCATTAGCGAAGTTTACCTCCCTGCATTCTCCTGCTGATATCAAGCAGAAAAATGTAGATGCTATTAAGGTTGGTAAGCTTTTTACTTCTCTTCTAGCTGGCTCATATACAAATAAAATGTAATAAGCTGGAGTCATTATCAATTTGTGATTCTCTTTGTCTTTATGTACTTCCCACTGTTGGACTTAGAGTATGCTTTAATATTTTATATGATTTTAAGTTCATATTTACTCTTGTTCTTAAATGCCTACATATGTTACGTTTTACTCTTGTCCTTTTTCATTGTCATCCTTGTTGGAAAGATAGTATTTTGCTGATTACATGATTATATAAGCTGTATGATTGAATTTTTGGACATAAATAAGCTAACATTGGCATTTTCTTTGGGATGGGGTTGGTGGTATTCCTTGAAATTTTATTTTTGCACTGTTGCACAACTCCATCTGGATGTAAGCTAATCATGTTGTCTTCAATATGAACTCTCATAGGGTCTGACATTTTTTGGTGGACTGACATAATGCCAAAAGACTGAATGTCTTTGGTGTCTCCAAGTGGACTCAGAGACCAGCTTAGAGATCTATCCAAAATACTACTAGCTACAAAAAGAGTGGGGAAAAAAGGAAAAACGTAATTCATGAGGAAAGTTGAAACATGGAATATGAAGGGTTTTTTTTTCAATCTCTAATTCTTCCATGTGTTTCTATTATTCTAGGAAGAAAAGGTATAAGTTGGCTCACTAAGTTGTTTAATGTGATAATGAGATCCAAAAAATGTTGGATGAATGGAGAAGTATTTTAACCCTGATCTATAAAAATAAAGGAGACATACATAACTGTGTCAATTATACAAAGATTAAGCTCATGAGCCATACTATGAAGTTATGGGAGAAGATAATTGAGCAAAAGATTAAGACAAGATACTTAAGTCATAAAAAATCAATTTGATTTTATGCCAGGAAAGTCAACTATGGAAACAATTTACTTATTGTGGAGATTGATGGAAATTATCAAAGGAGGCAAAAGGATTTGCATATGGTTTTTATCGATTTAGAAAAAGCATATGATAGAGTGTTAAGAGACGTTTTATGGAAGGTTTTAGAGAAGAAAGGAGTACGTATTGTGTATACTCGAACAATCAAAGATATGTACGATAAGATTACGACTTGTGTGAGGACGCCAAATAGGGACACAAGATTTTTTCACAATTATTGGACTACATCAAGGGTTAGCTCTTAGTTCATATCTTTTTAATTTGATTTTGGACGCAATTACTAAACATATGCAAGATTTGGGGTCTCGATGTGTGATTTTTGCAGATGATATAGTCTTAATTGGTGAATCGAAAGAGAAAATAAATATAAAGTTAGAGTCATGGAGACAAGTTTTAAAAACACATAGTTTTCATATAAGTAGAAATAAAACATAATATATGGAATGTATTTTTAGTAAAAGACGAACAAGTACGATTTTAAAAGTAAAACTTGGAGACCATGTATTAAAACAAGTTATAAGTTTTAAATATCTTGGGTCCATTATACAAAATGATGGTGAAGTAAAGGAGAATTTAAATCATATGATTCAAGCGGGATGGATGAAATGGAAGAAGGCTTTGGGCGTTATTTGTGATAGAAAAGTGTCGCTTAAAGTTAAAGAAAAAATTTACTGTACAGCTATAAGATTTGCTATATTGTATGATACTGAATGGAAGGTTTTAGAAAAGAAAAGAGTACGTATTGCGTATACTTGTGCAATCAAATATATGTACGATAAGATTACGACTTCTGTGAGGACGCCAAATAGGGACACAAGATTTTTTCATAATTATTAGACTACATCAAGGGTTAGCTCTTAGTCCATATCTTTTTAACTTGATTTTGGACGCAATTACTAAATATATACAAGATTTGGGGTCTTGATGTATGATTTTTGCAGATGATATAGTCTTAATTGGTGAATTGAAAGAGGAAATAAATATTAAGTTAGAGTCATGGAGACAAGTTTTGAAAATACATAATTTTCGTATAAGTAGAAATAAAACAGAATATATGGAATATATTTTTAGTAAAAGACGAACAAGTACAATTTTAAAAGTAAAACTTGGATACTATATATTAAAACAAGTTATAAACTTTAAATATCTTGAATCCATTATACAAAATGACGGCGAAGTAAAAGAAGACGTAAATCATAGGATTCAAGCGGGATGGATGAAATAGAGGAAGGTTTCGGGTGTTATTTGTGATAGAAAAGTATCGCTCAAAGTTAAAGAAAAATTCTACCGTATAGTTATAAGACTTATTATATTATATGGTACTGAATGTTGAGCAGTTAAAAGATAACATTAAGATAAACTCAATGTTGCAGAGATAAGAATGTTGCGCTGGATGTGTAGACACACTAAAAGAGATATGATTAGAAATGAGTGCATTAGAGAGAAAGTTGGGGTAGCACCTATTGTAGAGAAGATGGTAGAATCTCGCTTAAGGTGGTTTGATCATGTGTGGAGAAGACTTACAGAAATCTTTTTGAAAAGAGTAGATCAGATGGAGAATAGTTCGATAGTTAGAGGTAAAAGGAGGCCAAAGAAAACAACAGGTGAAACTATTAAGAATGATTTAATAGTTAATAATCTATTTATTGATTTCATTTATAACAGGTCATTGTAGTATTGTTTGATCTATGTAACCGATCCCATATAGTGAGAAAAAGTTTAGTTGTTGTTCTTGTTTCTATTGATTCTATTTTTGCTGTTAAGTTATATGGAATCCCCTTAGGAGGGAAAGGAGGGATGAATTTTTATCATCCTTTCGGTGTGTCTAGTTGGTCATGTCAGGCAGAAAGGAAAATTTTGGTAGGCCTAGGCAATATATGCAATTAAATGCATGAAATAAAAATAAAAAGAATGATGTACTGCTTGTGAATTGTGACTTGTTAGATTATATGTTATATACAAAGCCTGACTTATGCTTCTTCATGTTTGTTCTTTTGTGTATGTCAATCTTAATCGCAATAACTGAGAAGTACGATCTAGGGCAATATTTACTCTCCTAAAAGAGAAGAAAGCCAAAAAAGAGAAGATACAAGAGCTTCAGTAAATAACAGCGCCTCCCAAACTCTATTGAAATCAGTCAAAGAAACTCCCTTAAAACAACCATGAACAGAACGCCAAAGGGAAGCAAAAGATAAGGCCCTTTCCCTTAAGACGATGCTGCAAAACTTTTAAAAATCCTAGCATTTCTTTCCAACCAAATACACCAAATCATTGTGAAAACTGCAAAATATCACAAAACTTTGCCATCTTTATTTTGTCTGGAATGATTATAATGGATTAATAAAAACTGATCCAATTTTTCTGGCCGTGTTTACACTTTGAGACTGCATTGGATGAGTGTGCTTTTTTTATGATGGGTCCTTTAATATTATATTTTTTTCTTGGGTAAAATCTGTTCATATTATGATTACTAATTACTATATTATTACTTATTTGTGAAGCAGTTTCTGTTTTCACCCTCTGTACAATTTGCACAAAGACAGTGCAGAAACTTTCAACCACAAGTTTATGTACTCATTTCACAATACAACAGTAACAAGAAGTATAGTTATGAAATGGATTCTCTTCAATAATTCAGCCCTATCTTAATATACTCTGCAACCACTTTCGTCACTACAACAACAATAACAACCAAATCTTTTTTTACTAAGTGAAGTCAGCTATATGGATCAAACGACACCAAAGTAACTTATTATAAATGAGATCAATATAGAAATTATTAATTGTTAAATTATTTTTAATGGTTTCATCTTTAACTATCGGGTCATTCTTCATCTAATCTACTTTTTTTTACTGGAGCTTCCGCAAGTGGGATAATTACCAAAATGACTGAACAGTATCTGAGAGACACATTATAGGCCCTTCAATGTTGGACCTTTTAATTTAATTGTAATTTATACTTGTTACTTATATCAAATGGTAATTTGTTGTGGATATGACTTTGGTTTGCCACCTGTGTTGTTGATAGGCAATAGTTACTATCGCTGATGAGGATGGAAATTACTTACAAGAAGCTTGGGAGCATATCTTGACATGTGTTTCCCGGTTTGAGCATCTACATCTTCTCGGAGAGGGGGCTCCACCGGATGCCACATTCTTTGCCTTTCCTCAGAATGATTCAGAGAAAACAAAGCAAGCAAAATCAACTATTCTTCCTGTTTTGAAGAAGAAAGGGCCTGGGAGGATGCAGTTTGCAGCTGCCACTGTAATGCGGGGTCCATATGATAGTGCTGGTAGAGCAGTCACATCAGAGCAGATGAATAATCTAGTTTTTAATTTGAATATGTTGGCACAAGTTGGAAGCTCAGAAATGAATCGCATCTTCACTTGGAGTCAGAAGTTAAACAGTGAGGCCATAATTGATTTTGTTAAGGCTCTATGCAAGGTCTCTATGGAGGAATTGAAATCACCATCTAATCCACGGGTTTTCAGCCTTACAAAGATAGTTGAGATCTCGTATGTATTGTCCTACTACTACTACTTCTACTTAATACATGCTCCCTCCTTGCCCTCCCTCTGAATTTTTCAATTTGCTTTCTCTTGGGTTATAGGTGTTGGGGGTTATTGTTGAACAAAAAAAAACATCAATTGCACTTTGGCACCCTGGTCTTTATGTCAGTTGCACTGTCCTCTTCTATCAATAAAATTTAGCACTGAGATCTTGATTTCGTCTTACTTGGTGCATTGCCCCAGTAAAATACCCAAATATCTTCTATGCGATTTAGTCAATTTGGTCAAATCAACTACTTTTTGTATCCAATTCTGGTGAATACATTGAAAGGGGGATGTGAAGAGATCAACTGTGTAGTTTTAATCCCTAGGTTTGGATGATAAAAGAATTGAGAAAGTGCTTAAATTTGTTAATAAGCAAGACATTGCAACTGCCCCAAAAGATCAAGTAGGAAGGTGCAGTTGATATGAAGGAAAGAATAAGTTGGGCAATGGATTGGATATATAATTTGTGTTTCATGATTCATTGATGTTTATACACTTCCATAAAATTATATTGTTTGACATGATATTTGTGTAACAACAGGCACTATAATATGAACCGCATCAGGCTTGTGTGGTCAAGCATCTGGCATGTTCTCTCCGATTTCTTTGTAACCATTGGCTGTTCTGGAAACCTTTCAATTGCAATTTTTGCAATGGATTCCTTGCGCCAGTTGTCCATGAAATTTTTAGAGCGGGAAGAGTTGGCCAATTATAATTTTCAAAATGAATTTATGAAGCCTTTTGTCATTGTTATGCGAAAGAGTAGTGCTGTTGAAATTAGAGAACTAATTATCAGATGTGTCTCTCAAATGGTTTTATCACGCGTCAACAATGTCAAATCAGGATGGAAGAGCATGTTCATGGTAAAGCTGATTAACTTCTGTTCTTCATAGAGAGCTCCAATATACACACAATGATTTTGTGTGCTGAAGAATATTTCTTTTCACATATTTCTTGTGGACTTAATTTCAGGTATTCACAACAGCAGCATACGATGACCACAAGAACATTGTACTCTTGTCTTTTGAAATAATTGAGAAGATTATTCGAGATTACTTTCCATACATCACTGAGACTGAAACCACCACCTTTACAGATTGTGTTAATTGTCTAATTGCATTTACCAATAGTAGATTCAACAAAGAAGTTAGCCTTAATGCCATTGGTTTTCTTCGGTTCTGTGCAACAAAACTAGCGGAAGGAGACCTTGGCTCTTCATCAAGGACTGGGGACAAGGACACTTCTGGAGAGATTTCTTCACCTTCACCTCGAACAGGAAAAGAGGGGAAACAAGAAAATGGACATTTGACTAATAAGGATGATCATCTTTATTTTTGGTTTCCTTTATTGGCTGGTGAGAGTGCTGTATTAAGCTTGTCTGGACATGAATTAGAGCTAAAATATTTTGCTTATGTTTCTTTGGTCAATTATTTTGTATGTCATGCTAGCTGCTTGTTTTAATTTCTAATTTTAAGAGGCTTAGCTTGTTAAAAAAAAGCAGCTACTCATCGTATATTTTGTGCAGGTTTGTCTGAACTTACCTTCGATCCCAGGCCTGATATAAGGAAGAGTGCCTTGCAAGTGTTGTTTGAAACCTTACACAACCATGGCCACCTCTTTTCACTACCTCTGTGGGAAAGAGTATTTGAATCAGTCTTGCTTCCACTATTTGATTATGTGCGGCATGCTATTGATCCTTCAGGGAGTAGCTCACCAGGGAATGAAGTAGAGACTGATGCCGATCTTGACCAAGATGCATGGCTTTATGAGACATACACATTATCCCTCCAATTAGTGGTGGATCTTTTTGTCAAATTTTATGACACAGTCAATCCACTTTTGAGGAAGGTATTGACTCTTTTGGTAAGCTTTATAAAGCGCCCTCATCAAAGCCTTGCTGGCATTGGTGTTGCTGCATTTGTTCGTTTAATGAGTAATGCTGGGGAGTTATTTTCTGAAGAAAAGTGGTTAGAAGTGGTTTTGTCACTGAGAGAAGCAGCAAATGCAACACTTCCTGACTTTTCATTCCTTGACAGTGAAGACTTTTCTATTAGAAATCACGAACTTACTTCTACAGCTGAAGATAATGGAGAACTTGCTGAATCGGGCTTGTCTGATGATGATTCAGAGAGTCTGAGAGTTCGCCGTCTTTATGTATATTTATCAGATGCCAAGTGCCGAGCTGCTGTTCAGCTTATATTGATTCAGGTAAATTCTTATTCTGTTCCTCCAAATTCCAAACATTGATATAATTCCCTGTAAAAACAAATATAAAGGAAGAAATATTATTAATGTGATGTAACCAATAGAGTTACACTATTTTAGTGCTACTGAAATTGTGTGTGAACTTCGGAGGAATATGTTTGAATCTATACCTCATTTTAATGCACATTAATGTGCATTGATGACCACAATTTCACATGCCAGAAAAAAGAAGGGATATGTTTTCTGACAATGGATATTAACTTTACTGATTTTGGCAGGCGGTGATGGAGATCTATAACAGTTTCCGTTCCCACCTTTCAGCAAGAAGCATGCTAGTCATGTTCAAAGGTTTGCATGATGTGGCATTACATGCTCACGAAATTAACAGCAATATGATTTTACGTTCAAAACTACAAGAGTTAGGTTCTATGACCCAAATGCAAGACCCTCCATTGTTACGCCTTGAGAATGAGTCCTACCAAATGTGTCTTACGTTTTTGCAGAACCTTATAGTGGATAAACCTCCTAGTTATGAGGAGGCTGAGGTTGAATCCCTTCTTGTTCGGCTTTCTCAGGAGGTCTTGGAGTTTTATATAGAAATTGCACGTTTTGAACGGCTATCTGAACCGTCTTGTGGCAGACAGCCACATTGGTCCATTCCTTTAGGTTCTGGGAAGCGGAAAGAATTAGCTGCACGGGCACCTCTTGTTGTTGCTACTCTCCAGGCTATTTGTACCTTGGGAGATAGTTCTTTCGAGAAGAACTTGGCTCATTTTTTCCCTCTTTTTTCGAGCTTGATAAGTTGTGAACATGGATCAAATGAGGTTCAGGTAGCTCTCAGTGATATGCTTAGTTTATCTGTTGGTTCTGTTTTGCTACGCTCATGTTGATCTTTGGTAAGATATATCCTGCATTTTGAGATGTGGGGTATTTTTGTCTAAATCTTTTTGTTCATATTTCCCCCTCCGTCCTTTCTTTGGATTACTTGTCAGAAATATAGTCCCATAGTGTATTAAAGGTTACTAGTGGTTATCTGTTAGTTATACCTTCCAAATCTTCTGCACGTAGAAGCCTAGCTTTTCAAATCAGAATTGCTCTGTATTAATGGGAGCTTTAATGTTGTATGCTTACTTAACCCCTATTTTTTGTAAGAGTTTTGCGGCATTAATCTTTCTGTAAAAAATTGCTTATTAAGCTGGAGGGTTTTCCTGTTACTTGGTGATTTATCTGCTAGGTAGTGATGTAAAACGTGTAGGGGTGTATATAGGTTCGGTTCGGTTCGGTTTTGGACCTCAACCAAACCGAACCGACCATAAAAAAAAAAAAAAAATTGGACCCATTCGGTTCGGTTGGAGTCCAACCAACCGAACCAAACCGAACCGCCAAGAGGCGGTTCGGTTTGGTTCGGTTGGTTCGGTTCTCATAAAAAAAAAAAAAAATTTTTTTTTGCCAAATTTTTTTAATTTTTGGCCCATTTAAATTTTTTTGGGCCTAATTTTTTTTAATTTTTGGGCTTATTTCGAATTCTTTGGGCCCATTTCAAAAAATTTTAAAAAAATTATGTAAAATATTTTTAAAATATAATAAAAAATAAATTTAATAATATAAATTAAATATATTAAAAATAATTTAGTTCGGTTCGGTTTGGTTCGGTTGGACCGTCCCAACCGAACCAAACCGAACCGAACCGGTCGGTTTTTAAAAAAAAAAAACTGAACTAAACCGATTTTAATCGGTTTGGTTCGGTTTTTGGTCGGTTCGGTTCGGTTTTTTCGGTTTGGTTCGGTCCGGTTCGGTTTTTGTTCACCCCTAAAAACGTGTGTTCTATTGCTCCAATTGCCATGTATACAAGGATTTATAGTTTGTAAGTTAAAATTTATTTAATTGAAGATTAGTAATATAGATATTATGCTTTCAAGTGTGGGATTTGCCAAGCCCTCTCTTCCTCTTTTGCTTAGTTTTTTCTTCAGTGTGCGTGTGTGTGTCTATATATATATATATAGACACGCACACTCGAGATTCAAAGCCAAGTATTGTACTCTAATCCCATTTCACTGATACCACTTGAGCTGTGCCAATGTGCCCCAGATTTTTTTTTGTGAGGTGAAATTCAGTTCTTTTGTTTTTCTTTGATAGAATCAGTTTTGTTTTTTTAAATTTTATTCTCAAATGAATGAGAGTCAATATTAAATTATTTATAAATTTTATATGTTGGAGCTATTTGAATAATGTGTAGTGAATGCTAATCATTAAAAATGTATAGTAAATACTAATTCGATAATCCATGTAAATTGAGTTCATATAACAATGTTTTGGGTAAACGTTCATAAACGGGAAAAAAATTTACAAAACAGACCCGCTTTGAATACTACTCCTTGTAGCAGTCATTGTTGAATTATATTTTTTACGACTGGACTATACTGATATTTTTTGAGATTTAATTAAATTATATTTGACATTTTTCTTGTTTTAAAAATAATAATTACTCTTTGACTTTTGAAACTATATTACAGATATTTCTATTGAGTTATTTTTTAAAATTTTGAAAGATGATTTTTCTCACTGTTTTGAAAGTTAGATTTTTTTCATCTCTTTAGAAACCACCTATGACAAAAAATTTCTAAGACAGCCAATGTGTTTATTTGGATTTGTGAACCTTCCAACGTGACTTTTGCATATTCTGCTGGACAAAAAATAAAATTGAAAAAAAAATATAAATGTGTATATACAAGTAAACCATCGATGTTGAAAATATTTTTGTTAAATAAATATTTTATTTTCTTACGAGATAAAGACCCAAATACCAATTATATTATATTTTATTGAATGGTTGTATAAATCTAAATTTGATCATGTTAACTTTTAAAATTTTATTAATCTCATATAAATATTTGTCAATTTAAATTTTAAGCAAAAAATATTATAAGAAAATTTGATCATTTGGTATAATAGAGTTCGAAGTTCTTTAACAAATTAGATGAATCTTGTTCAAGAAAGTGAGAAAAATTTAAAAGTTTCGATAAAATTGTCTTTTTAAAACAAAAAAAAATATAATTTAATCAAATCTCAAGAGAAGGAGCCTATTTTTATTTAGAAATGGTTGTATTATTAACTTATTTGTATTCCAATTGGTGTTTATTTTACAGAGTTATAAAAATGGGCTTCCCATCTCACCGAAATTCATAATGAGCTACAATTTTATAGTGTGGTGTTTTCACAAATCTCCGTGATTCTTATGACACTTGTAGCATCGCCTACCAATCATAACTGAATTAAAATTGTACACTCTGAACTCTGAACCCATTTATATCAGCTCATGTGTGTGTAATTTTATGTGGGATTTCAAATTGGATGTACGTCAGAGAAAGGGCTAAACCAGCTTTACCAGTTCAATTTCCTGTCTGTCACAGTTATGTTGGAACCTTTTGTTTTGGGTTCTTTAAAACAATAAATGTAAAGAGAACGAGTTCAAATGCTTTTGGTATAATAAACGTAAAAGAACAAGCCCTTGTTATATATTGAGTAGTAAGATGAGGCACTTTCAACAAGTCAGGTTTAGATGGGCAAGAATATGAAATGAATGCTTATGATCTGGAATAAATGCTCTTATTCCAAATCACTGAGTGATGACTAATTGGATTGCTGCTTGGTTGTTTTAGGGAATTGAATGCATGGTGATTGATTAATGATGCTCATAGTAACAATTGGTTATAATAATAGCTCTTTTGAACATCAAAACTTTGATAGAGAAGATGAAATTATGCTTAGAGATGATGAATATAACTTGAAAATTTCATCTAAACTCGATCAAAAAAAATAATTTTGGATGAATTGAATAGGATTGATAAATTTATACGAATAAACAATTTTTTAAAATATGTTTAAAATTTACTTAATTTGACTAATACAATAAATTTAACTATTAAATTTTTTTTTATGAAATATTATTGTTATTCTACTTTAACGTTACTCGATCGATTTGACATTATTTAAAATTTTTAAATAATTTAAAATTTTAATTGATGATCAATATTAATTTTTCAATCTAAATATTATTTAGTTAGATTAAATAATTTATTAAATTAAACCGGTATTTACAGCTAATTAATTAAGGATTGTATTTATACTTTTAAAATGGTAGGAAAAGGCTATTAATGCAAGAAGAGACCTTGGAGATCTTAGGGAAGGCTGGCATCCAGGTATTTTTGAATGGTCATTAAATGCAATAGGTTTAGGAGTCTCTTCTAAGCACGGAGAAGGCAAATATGCATGCTTATGAAGGTGTTAAGGTACGCTTAGGACACCTTGTACCTCTAACAAAGGAGGCTCCTTGCAACTCCTGAGGAAATTAGGAGGAAGCTAACTAAGAATAGACAATACGGTTACCAGAAATTGGGAATATCCCTCTTTTAGAAAGGGACAAGTCTTGGCTTTTCTTATGCCTTATAGCAACACCAAACCCAAGAAATCTGATTCTTGAACCCTAAATTTGTATAGAAGTGGTCTTGCATACTTGCACGAAGCCTTTCTTACTTGGGTGAGCTCTTCTCTACGACGCACTATCCAGAGGGAGAGCCTTAAATTAAACTCCTTTGCACACTTCCCCTTTACTTGAACATGTCATGGACTTGAAATCCTTTTTCATGTTCTAAGTTAACATCCCGCCTTGAGGTTTGG
Source organism: Gleditsia sinensis (assembly GCA_037074535.1). Lineage (NCBI taxonomy): Eukaryota > Viridiplantae > Streptophyta > Magnoliopsida > Fabales > Fabaceae > Gleditsia > Gleditsia sinensis. Next base: position 14,680,580 of record CM073469.1, on the reverse strand, counting down.
CCTCCCAAGGCACTTAATTAAACTGGACTTCTTAGTTTAATTCGGACATTTTTACGAACTTATTCTCAAACTCATGCCCCTGTTTAACGCATTTTGAAGGTAGGCCTTCGTGACACGTTTTATTAAGAAATACTTATTGACTTCTTTTTGTCTCTGGGAAACCCACTTACATCTCAAAAATTATAAATTATTCTCTTTTTTTATAATTAATATTACTATTATACAATTCTCTTTTTTATTATAAAAATATACACAAATTTTATATAAAAAAATATATACAATTTTTTTTAAAAAAGTAAAAATAAAATACTCTTTTCTACCTTTGATTAATGTTTTTATTACAGAGTTTATTTATTTATTATGACAATATACATGAATTTTTTAAAAATAAAAAAATATTATAACTTAATATTTTTATTATAGAATTCTTTCTTCTATTATGGAAGCATATTCAAACTTTTGGACCAAAAAAGAGTAAAATACAGCTCTCTGATTTACAAAAAAATATATATGAATTTTTAAAAAAATTAAAAAATTTATATTACAACTTAATTTAAATATTTTAATATTTTTTATAAAAGATAAACAGATAAAAAAAAAGAAATAGATAAAATATCACCTTCTTAAATTTCTTTCCTTCTCAATTTTTAATCAAATTTTACAGAGTTTTTGCATTGACGGTTATACAATTTTATAAATAGCAAAATTTATATTTAATTAAAAATAAAAAAAATTGATGATTTATACGATGATTTATATTTTGAACCGAATTAACGAATCTATTTGGTTGGTTCGTCATGCAAATCCCTTCATCGTCGTAATAAAGGAGCCGGACGGAAGCTGAGATGGGTCCCATCATACGAGATCTTGTCTCTGACGAAGCCATGTATGCATAACTGTCTGCCATTGATACGACGTGGATTCCAAACAATTCTAACATGTGGCTATAAACCGCTTCCAGCAGTCTCCAGAAAGCGAAAATACCAGAGTTTCTTCGGTGGCTCATCAATATATTATTAATATGTATACTGTGTATTAAACGGATCACAACTGATCAAATCCAACCAATTCAAAATTGATAAAAAAAATTAATAACGAATAGTTTAAATCAATTTTTTTAATAAAAAAAAGTGATCGATTCAATTCTTGTTGATTAAAAAATTTTTAATTAAATTAGACTAAATTAATAACTACAAATAATACAACTACTTATTTTATATTTTATTCTCTCAAAAAAAATTTACTTTCAATTTAAAAGTGAATAAAAGGTCGAATCAAATGATGGAGTTATCAATTAATTGGATAAAAATTGAATTAAAAAAAATAAAATTTTAAATTAATTTAAGTTGAATTAATCGAGTTGATCGAGATAAATCAAGTTAAATCGAATTGAATTTAAAAAATTAAAAATTAAAAAAAAATTATCCAACTTGTTCAAATATAATTTTTTTATTTATTTTTCTTTTGCCTCTCCTTTTCATTTCTCTTGACGACATTTACAGCATCCCCGCAGTTAGACAATAGAAATCGATGCAAGCAAAGTCCTAAACAGAGGAACGAGCTCCCCCAGGGGAGTTGATTGACAATGAAGGAAAGGCCCATCTGCCAACCACGCATGATGTTTAATTTCATGTTATCCCCGAGGGCCTTTTTTTTTTTTTTAATTATGATACTACCTTCTCTTATAATTAGATTACCAAAGGGAATTTGTGCTAAAACAGATTAGTTTGAAGAGCGCATTATTGAGTGTAATTTTCTTAATTCTAAAATGTCAACGAAAGGATAAATGTGCTAATTTGAAACTTGGGCCACAAAACTGTCAGATTGAAAAAAAATTGGCCTATTCCAAAAAAAGTCAAAAAAAAAAAACTCAAATATATCAACTGAATCAAACTAAATTAACTTTTTACAATTCAATTTGGTTTAATTCTCCAAATTTGAATCAGTCAATTTTTTTTGTAATTGATTAACCTCAAAAAAGGCCCAAATCAAAGAAAAAAATATTTATAAACTGATTGAATCAAATCAAACTGATCAGCCAATTTTTTTTTAATTAATTAATTTCAAAAACTGATCGAATCATACCATTATACACTTTTAATTTTGTAATAAGACTAGCTCTTTTCTAGTAAATTTGGTTCATTTTACTCATTTTATTCTTTCTTTATCTACTTTCTCTTTTCTAAGAATTCTTTGAATCATGGAGTGCTTATGTCACTTGATCTTCGAAATCTGTGGTGAAGCCATTGCTCTAACATGGTGAGTACCGAATTTCTTAAAGATTGCCCGAATTAGATATCCACTATGCACCATCGACCCCACTCAGACTTCCGCCACTCTAATTGAAATTTCATTCATTACTATATTTATACGACGGAGATTGATCAATACATTGAAACTGGAATTTTGTGATTTTATTTTCAGCATATATATATGTATATATATATACACACACTCCATCTTTCAAGTCATTGTAATCAAGACCACTAAATTTTATTCAAATCAAGAGAGGGTATACGAGGAAATTGGGATAGAAATGGCTTTTAGAGGAAGCTACTCGATCGCCAAGGCTTTGCGTTATTAAATTTATATTTTTTTACCCAAAAAAGACATAAATGAATTACTCTTTTAGTCTTTTAAAAAAATAGTTTTTTTAATTTAATCTTTTAAAATTTAACTTTCTCATTTTAAAAGTCCAAAGAAGTGTTTATGTGGTTTAATTTAATAAACATGTTTCATCGGAAACTAAGAATTTTTCGTTCAAAATAATAAAAGGATGAGAATTTTTTTTAACTAAATCCCTAACGTTAGGTAAAATATAGAGTAACTAATTAGGTTAGATAAACTCTTAGTCATACTAGTTAAATAAATCTTTAACATAGTTAATTTAATTTGAGGATGCTTTTTAAAATAGGACAATCTTTGAAGGACTCAAATTACCAAAAATATTTATCTTTCAAATATCAAAATAATAATATTCCTTCACCTTTATGTACACTATTTTATTACAAAAAGTTACGTAAATTATTTACTATTATATTAAATATTGTGAAACCATCATTTCTTACCAAAATATGGACCATTTAATAAGCAGAGGAGAAGAAAGGCATTCAATTCTCTTGATGGAATCGTACTATTTTATAACCTCGTTGTCATTATAATGTACCTTCAAAGTTCCAAGCGATGCTCACCATGATGAAGCAGAAAAGTATAATTAATCATCTCAAGCACAGTAACCGTATGGTCCACAAATATATTAAAACTTTGCACAAAAGCTAATTGAGGTCACATCTATATGTAAAACTACTAATTGTAAGCGTTAGTCTTGCATCAAATTATGATAGACAAATAGACATGAAAAAGAACCGTAAGCTACGTGCTGTACTATATATTCCATGCTTTTGATGCCATTAGAAGCTAATTAGTTTGGAAAAGAACAGATTCTTTGAAAGGAAATATATAAGGGCGGTTTCTGATTCTGATAGCCCTCTAAACAATGTTAATTTTAACGAGCGGAGTTATAGATTCTTCGGTTTCTTAATGTCTTAGTTGTAAGAGTCTAAGAATCATAGCTTCGAAGAACAAAGTGGAAGCCACTAGGTTTTGACGTTCGGCTTAGAGAGGGAAATTTGAGTAATTAGCACGACGTCTTAGGTTAAAATTTTCGCTATCATGTACCCAAAAAAGAACAATGTCATGTTATTAATTTACATATATTTTAAACTTTTTATCTGTCATAGACTAAAATCTTATTTTAATTCTCTAAAGATAGGTTCAGTATTATTAAATTAACAATTTAATCTTTAAATTTAATTAATGATACATAAACTCACTTAATTTTAATTCTTAAATTTTTTTAAATTTACAAATTAATCCCAAAAACTATCAAATTTATTGTATATATATTAATCTCTTTAAAAATTCATATGCAACGAGTTTAATATTTTTTAGTAATTAATAAAATATATAACGTGTAATGAATTGATAATTTCTTGAATTAATTTGTCCACTCAAAAAAAATTAAAAGATAAAATTTAAATAAATTATTATTAACTTACTTAAGTATCAATTTGTTACCTCAAGGATTTTGTCTCGGTTAATTATTACTTAAAATATTTTTTTTGTAGCACTCTTATTTTTTCGTCTAATCTGATCTTTCAGTAGAGTTAACATAATTGATGATGTAGAACATTTTTTTATTACATATCACGACGTGGGATATACTACTCTCATTAGCTTTCCCCTCTTATCTCTCAAAGAAAAATGACGTTTTGAGGCATAAAATCCAAATATAGAAGAAAAACCTAAAGATAGCACATAAAAACAACACACTCGATCATTCACATACGAGAGCGGTGAGAGAGGATAGAGACTTGACCGAAGGATGAAAGTGATAAAAAAAACGAAAATTAATATAATTGAGAAAAAAATCAATTTCAAGAAATTTTAAAAAAAATTAAAATAAAATTTTAGTCTGTAATGAATTGACGAAGGGAGAAGAGACACAATTTGGATTGAAAATTATGAGTAGTTTATTACATGAGGTATAGTAAACTAATTGAATTTAAACTTTTTAACTGTTATAAAAAAGAATGAAAAAGCCAATTATTGCACGTCGTTGAGATGAAAGTCATGAAATGATGAAACTAAGAATAGTGACTCCGAGTGTGTCCAAAATGTACCCTAAGTGTGTGATCTTGGGGGACTGCTCTATGGAAGAAAAAAAGCTCAGCTAGAGAAACTAGACAAGCTAAGAATAGAATCCAAGGAAACTAAGAACATTAATTAATAAACAAAGTCTATATTGGCTTTGGTGGAATAACAGAGAGAGAGAGAGAAAAGAGATAGCTAGGGTTTCAAGGAGCATCTATTCTATTATTCCATAGCCAAGACAAAACTCTGAGTTCTATTTTATTCATCATTTCTTTCTCACTTTATGCATTACTCACATCCTCCGCTTTGATTCACTTCCCATCAATCGCAGTTACAGAGAGAGAGAGAGACTTTAACGCTTGGTCTTTGATCGATCAGGTCCGTTTGTTCTGGTTGTTGCCTCGAAAACGAGCTTTTTTCACAGAGCAGCGCACGTGTGACCCAGTACCCAATGCTCATCTCTCTGCCTCCATCATAATAAACCCTCATCACTCAGATAGACAGAGACAAACACAGAATCACAGTGAAAGGCCCATAACTTCCCGTCACCTTGTTCCTTGATGAAATCCTTGAATTTTACCTTCCAACATCTAATAAAGATTCTAACTCAGTAACATTCATATATTCACCTTAAAAAAAATTGTTATGGAAAGCTTGAATATTTTTGTTATTGAATCTTTATATATATATATATATATATATATATATATATATATATATATATATATATATATAAAATGACAATTAAGAATTTCTAAATGAAAATACATATTCAATTATGGACTTTTCATAACCTTTTCTTGATAACTAAAAGTTTGATACAAGAAAAAGCTACCATAATTTTAAAGTCAGAGTATATAATAAGTGGACTAATTACAATAGTATTTATAGATTGCAAATTAAAAAAGATGGTTGATTAAATTTAAATTTTATAAATAAAGTATTTTGATTTTTATCAACTAAAATAATTTCTATTGGTGACTTTCCATTAACTCTATAAACAATAATAATTGCAGTAACAAAAATGGTGATAATTGTCTTGACCCAAAATGGCATTCATATATTTTTATTTTTACTTAAAATTATGTATTTAATTGAAATTTTTTTAACAAAAATGCAGATTCAATAGTACAAATATACTTAACCTACTAAGAGGAACATTCTATAAACAATAATTGCAGTAACAAAAATGGTGATAATTGTCTGTACCCAAGAAAAAAAGGTCATATATGATACCATGATAGTAATTATGACAATACTAATTTTTGAGTTATGGGTGTGAAAAGGTTGGGAGTTTGGACGTGATAATGGGAGTCAGCAAGAAAGTTAGAGAGACTGATGGTAATGATAGCCGAGTTTAGTGTATATTGTATAATAATATATTGTTCTAAGAACAAAAGTAGGTTAATTATTGTGTTGTTTCTAAGACTTTTCTTGGAATAGATAAAGATTTAGCTGTTCTTGTGATTGTAGTGGGGATTATTTGTAGATCATGTACCAGAATCTGAATCTCAAGAGTCCCAGAGAAAACCCCTGCCTCTAACAAAAAAAGAAAAAAAAAAGATATTTGTTATTATCTTTTACTTCATCTTGAAAGAGTGTCTGATAAATTTTCAGACAAGATACCGGAATTTCGAGAAGAAAATGAGGAAGAGAGAGAGAGAGCATATGCGGCTGCTTCATCTTGAAGCAATTACGAAATCCAGAAATCAAAACCATTTAGATATAATGAAACCCCACCAAAAAATCATGAATTTTTACATTCTTCTTCAATTCAACACAGATCAATACCATGATTAAAGCTTAATTTAATTAAACGTAATCTAAGTTATGGAACAAGGAGAATGAACAGTGATTAAGAGATCAAAGTAGAGAAGAAAAAAAAAGACCCAGAAAATCTAACATATTGGTTAAAAAGGAGGACGAGAACTGCCACCCCAGTAACCCTCAGCTGGTAATTGGCATGAATTCAGAAGATTTTGAGGCACTCCATGAAACAGAGATGAGTTAGGATCTGGCACTAATTGTTGCTGCTGCTGTTGTCCTCCAATTCCCGGTGACCCTAACTCGCCACTCCCCGGAACCGCCACCGCTGCCTCCTCCTCCTCCAACGGCAGTCTCTCATACGCCGCATTTCCGAAAGAAGCAGCCATAATAACCACTGGACCAGACGCCAATAACGGACCTACCACGATGCCTCCGACCACCTGACCTTGACCTCCAGCCAAGTATATAGCCAACCCGGAAGCCGTAGGCGGAGCCGGAGGTGGCAGGAACGAGCCAGATAAAGATAAAATCTCAAATCTCCCATGTAAGGTCAGTACTGCACCAGGCGAAGCTGGTTGTTTCAGAGTAACATTAGTGACTGTCCCACTTCCACTCAGAATGCAAACCCCACGCTGTCTCCGCCGCGCAAAGGTGGAGATGCTCTCCATGATATCGCAGCCGTTCGCAACTTCGACGACGTGGGATCGGAGAGCATTGGCACTATCTCGGGTTATTATGATAGGAGGCTTGGGCTTATTCTTGGAGCCAGCAGGTCTACCACGAGGTCTTCTAGTGATCTCACCCTCTCCTCCTTGGCCGAATTCTTTGCCGTCCTCCGTGGCGGCGGTTGTGTTTTCATCGCGATCTCGCTTCTGGCTGCGGTTTATGCTGCCATTATTGCCGTTTTGTTCATGATCTTCATTGTTTTGGTGATTGTGGTGGGGCTGCTGGAATTGGTGGTGGGAGTGGAGATGAAGATCTCTACTAAGAAAAGGAGGTGGGAGAGGACGCCCTTGTGCAGCTACTGGATCCATTTTTGCTTGAAAAATTCACAACCCTAGATTGTCTCCTTGAACATACACAAAAAGCTAAAGCGAATTGAAAGGAGAAAAAAGAGAGATTTCGATATCTTGGGGGTGCTTCTTTTGGGGCAATTTTCTCAGGTTGCTTTTGGCGCTTTGACAAATAGGAAGCTAGCTGCTGAAACTATAGCGTACTTACCCTCACCAGAAAAGGAGAGAAAGATGGTTTTCTGCTAAGCCCACCAAAATTTGAGCTGAACTAGCCATCATCTCTGTCGCTCATGCGCGAAGAACTTATTTGGAACTAGTAGAAACTTTGGTATCTGAAAGCTTCCCTCTATGGAAGTAAGAATTTGTGGTTCAGGGGTTTGGAAGAAATAAGGTAAGGAGTTCTAAGAAAGGAAGAGAGGAAAAAAAAAAAGGAGTTTGGGACTTGTGTGTGCGAGAGTGTGTGGGGTTAATAAGAGGGTGGTATCTCCCTTTTTTTTTTTTTGTAGTTTTTTACTGCCATTGTTTGGGTTAGGGTTAGGTCCAAGGAATCGGATAGACGACGGGTTTGATTTTGGTAAGACAGCGTGCGCATGGGCGGTGATGTGGGCCCCATTTCCTTCTCTCCTCTCATGGTGGGTCCCAATTATTCAACACTACCATGCTCTCTCTCTCTCTCTAATTTTTTTTTATATTTCTCTGTTCTGTGTTTTTCTCATAAGCTGTGCAAATGTCTCCATCCCAAAGCCTGCAAATAAGAACGCAGTGTGTCCTTCCTTTGTTGGTCGAAAACCTCACTCTAATTCCCTCGGTCTTCCTTCTTTTCCTTCACTTTCAGCTCTCCCTCTCTTCTCTGCCTTTGAAACTCATTGCATCCTCTGAAATTTCCCAGAAGTATACTCCAAAGATCAGCCATTTCCCGTGCTTCATATCTAGCTCTTACTTATGAGATGTCTAGCATAACGTAATCTCAAATTTTATAACATTTTTATTTTTATTCTCAACTGAAATTTTTTATTTATTAATTTTTATAAAAAAAAAAAAGTCAAGTGAAGTTCATTAAGTATTTACTATAAATTATAAAATTTCATAAGGAAGAATTATTTTAAAATAATTAATCATATAATACTGAAATATAAAAATTTTCAAATATTATGCTTTTAGTATAGAATCTATAATAAACATTTTAAAAATTAATTACATATAAGTCTTTTCCTTCTTATAATTAAAATTTTAATTTATTTACCTATTATATTTAAATCCTTTATTATTTAAATTAAATATTAATTTTAACAGTAATTGTTTAAAATTATTAAATTACTCTTTATTGTACTTGATAATTCATTTTTCCTTTTTTGATAATTTTATATAGTTACTATTAATGTTAAAGCTTAATTTAGACCATAAGGGACTAAATGCAATAAAATAGATAAATTAAGAGTCAATTGTAAAAATTAATGAATCGCAGAGAAAATTGAAACTGAGGGAAAATATCATAGTGAAAAAAATGCAACTTTTCTTAATATTTTAAGTATTATAACATAAGATACAATATTATATGATATATAAGATTTTAAACATTTGGTATGACTATTGATACATCCCTAACTTTGCATTCGTACATTAATACATCAATTTCTTCGTCACTGAGTTTGTTTCTAATTCAATATAAGCACATGTTCTTATAAATAATTAATATTTTAAAAAAAATTCATTCACTGATTTTTCAAATGAATATCAGCATATATAATTAACCTCTTATCTGTTATTTAAGTTGTTGCTAGGAAAATAGCCTGCAAATCTGCAGAAAAGCCAATCAATTATCAGTTACATAATAAATTAATGATAAGAAGCGAATATATATTTATAAATCAAGTGGACTTCAATTATTAAGTAATTTTTTATTTATATTTTGAATATTATATTCCTAAATGTAAAATAAAAAAACACGGGAAACTTCCAGAAAGTTGGATATAGAGGACATAATTATGAATAAAAAACTGAAAAAGGGACCATTATTTAATTGTGAGATGAATGCAATAATATTGAAGAACTTATTTAGGAGACAATTTTATATAATATTGATGCAATGTAATTTTATATCTCATAGTATCTAGATGTTAGTCATTAGATTTTGCAGTAAAAATTGACTTTGTTAAAAAAGTTGTCTTTCATTGGATATGACAATTAAAAAATTATTATATCACAATAATATAATTAATTTTTATAAAAATAATAATATGAGATCTCGATACAATATATCATTAAAATTAATATCATCATATGACATCTATTATTTTAAATGAAGCTCGTAAATTTAAATATAAATTTTTTTTTATGAAAAAAATTATTTCATCTTTAGTATAAAATATCACTAAAATTAATATCATTATATAACATTTATATTATAGTTACAAATTTTTTCTTTTTATGAGAAAAATTATTTCATTTTATAGTTACGAATTTTAATAAGAATTTAAATTTATACTTATAAATTATTTATAAAAAAATTATTAATACTAAAAATTAATTTTACAAATAAAATATTTCAATTGAATTACTTCCATCATAACATCATTACATTAAGCACAAAAATGAGAAAGTGATTCCTATGAAGCAAAATAATAGTGTCCCTTTTATGAGAAAACAAAAATAACAGTGTCCTTAATTGTTGCTAAATTAATTAGAAACAGAATCGCTACAATAATGCATATGTATGTAATCATAAAATGCGGTGTAAGGATTTAATAATAATAAATATAAAAAAAAAAAAGGAAGCGTTTTTCTTTAAAGAAAAAGAAAGAGAAATGAGAGAGACGGAAAGGAAGAGGGGGGGGGGGAGGCATGTGGGGTCCTGGGAAATTGGGATGGACCCACCCGAACAATTGGGGTCAGGGGGCGCAGGAACTGTCTCAAGGGTCGACCCTTGCTTTTAGGAATTCAAAAGCAAAACGCTCTTTCTCTCTCTCTTTCTTGTGGTTTCGGCGTTTTTAAGATTGTGGGACCCACTTTTGGCAGGATGCCTTACGTGTCTCTTCCCCGCTCCTTCTAGCTCTGTTCTTATCAACAACTTAACTCGAGACCCACGCGCTTTTTTCCACGCTCCATTGGAACCCCACCTACGAAGACCAAAAAACTGATGACTTAGATCCTATTTTTAATTATTTAAGTTTTATCTCTAACAGGGTTTTATGTGATTATATGATAGTATTTGAGATATTCAATATGATATCTACTAAAAAATATAGAATTTAATTAAACTAATTAAGAATAAGAAATTTATCAATAATTTTTTTTACTTGATTTCAAAAAATTGATAAAAATTAAGGGTATAACTATTTTAAAAAATAATTTTTTATTTAAAAAAGCTCGTTTGTTAATTATTTTTTATTTATATTTTAAAAAAAAATTAAAATAAAAAATAACATATTCTCAAAATAATTTATTAAAGAAATTTTTTATTTTTTTTATAAAATAATTTTTAAAAACAAAAAAATAAAAATAGAATCCCCCTGAGACTTTAATCCATAGTTATTAGATTTACCACCTTAGAAATGCTCTATGATTCAAATTGGTACCTTGATTCAAGTGTTATATACCAATCATATAACATCAGATGAAGGCAATTTGAGTAATAAAGTTGATTACTCTAATAGTGGTAAAATACACATCAGTGATGGACTAGGTTTGAATATTTTACACATAGGAAATTTTGAGATAGCTTCCCCTTATAATTCCTTTACTATTCTTGCTTCAAACCAATTACTTCGTGTTTTTGCTACTACTAAAAACCTATTTAGTGTACCAAAGTTTGCACACGATAATAATGTCTTTTTTGAGTTTCATTATTATGATGTTTGTTTTGTTATATTATAGGAAATCCAGTAAATATTGGTCTTGAATTTTGTTTTTTACGGACTCAAGAATCTGAGTCTAGAAAATCTATTACAAGTTGTAATTTATCTTATATTTTTAAGTAGTTTTAATTTATTTGAATAACTCAAATGCTTTTCTTTGACATAGTAGATTTGGTCATCTTTCCATACAGTCGTAAACAATGTACTTGCTTCCTATAATTTTCCTACTTTCAATAAAAAGATTATTGGTGTTTGTGATTCTTGTTGCTTAGGAAAGTCTCATAAGCTTCCTTATTCACATTCTAGATGTGTGCATGATGAACCATTAGCTTTAATAAATTCTGATATTTGAGGCCCATCGCCTGTGCTATCTAACTCATGGGGGTGGGGAATTTACTTCCAAATCCTTTTAATCTTTTCTTCAAATTCATGGTATAGCTCATAGACTTAGCTGCACACATCTCCCTGAACAAAATTGTGCTGCAAAACCAAAACATAGACACATAGTGGAAATGGGTGACGCCTTTCTAGCTAAATCTGGTTAAGCTCTTAAATTTTGGGATTTTTCTTTTCAAATTGTTGCTTCCCTTTGCTTGATAATAAGTCTCTCATGAAACCAAATTATCACAATGTCAAAGTCTTTGATATATTGTGCTTGCTTTGGCTCTTTCAAAAGGATATGTGACACAATTAAATGTAAATAATGCTTTTTTAAATAGAGTGTCGAACAAAGAAATGTACGTGATACAACCGACTAGGTTTAAAACAATAGTACGACTATAGTGTTTAAGCTACAAAAAGTACTCTATAGAATCTCCGGCAATCTCTGTGGAGATCTCCATGAATTGCACAAAAGCCATCCCAATTGAAAGTTGATGCCAATTTGCCAATATAATTAATATCTGTAGCTTTACTAATCATCCTAGAATTAGCAGTCAAGCACATGAAACTTGGCCTCTCGGTGCTACCAATTGACATATAAAGTGGTCTCTGTCAATGGAAAAACGCAAGGAATTGATTCTTTTTTTTCCGTCAACTTTGTTACATGATAGGTTCATTTGCATATTGGATGATTTAATAAATGAACAATTAATTTAATAAATACTTAACAATTAACTAAATTTTTTACTGAGTGAATTAATTAAATCTGTTAATAAAATTGAGGCGAGATAAATACGAGTTCAAATTTTCTATTAAATATAATAAAAATGAAATCATAAAACAAAAGTCAATATAAAGTTAAAGGCTATTAAAGATGAGCCTTGAGAGAATAAATGGGGGTAAGTGTTGTATTGAGTTTGGAGAGAATGGACAAAAACGATAGTGATGTAGGATGAATGGCAAACCAAGGCGTGTGGGCGTGAATGAAAGTGATGTGTCGTAGTAAGAGAGTTTGGGTTAGAAGAAGCAGCAGAGAAAGAGAAAGAGAAAGAGGCAGTAGTGGCAGTGTGGTGGGGGGCGCTGATAGTTGCGGTGACAGAGACTAACAGCACAGCACGAGTGGCCGTTCCGTGCAACTTAGGGGCCCAATCAAATGCTTCCTTATTGCTTCTTGTCTTTCTCTTCCCCCCAATTATTTTTCTATTTTTACCATTTTCAGCGAGGCTGTCATTGTCCTCTCCCATGCATCTCTATTTCTTCCTAGTTCCTACATCTCTCTCTCTCTCTCTCTCTCTCTCTCTCTCTCTCTCTCTCTCTCTCTCATATTTCTTAAATTTTGTAATAATTTAGTAAAACTTCATCAAAATCAAATAAAATTTTACAAAATTAAAATGATATAATTTTAAATTCAAATATTTCTCTAAAAGGTATATATTAAAGTTTATTAATATAAATTAAAAATTTATAATTAAAAATATAGACATAATAATACAAAAATAACATCTTAATTATACTTTTAGGCTTTTTTATAGAAATATACTAATTTAATTTCTTATAATTTATAATATATATTTTTGTAGTTTCAATAAATGAATTAAAATAATCTTTTCATTAAATTTACTATATATTCTGTCATTAAAATGGTATATGTACACATGCACATTACTAAATATATTGCTGATGTGTTTTTTTAGTAGCTGAACATGATTTCATTTAATAATGTACACATGATAAATTAATAATAAAATAGATGATAAATTATTAAAAATTTATTTAAACTTATTTATTACAATTAAAAAAAATTAAATTTATATTACAAATTGTAAAGAGACTAAAGACATGTTCTTGAAAATAAAAAGGACAAAAGTGCAATTAAACTTAAAATAATTATGTAAAAGGTAAACTAACATTGATTCTTAAATTTATAGATCAACTTTAGTTTTGAATTATATTATGCACATAAATTAATATTTAAATTTATCAAATTTGTTATATATTAATATCAAGACTAAGATATCAACGTACCACCAACACAAGTTAGCATAAGTGGTAGATACTTGGATCTTTTAAACATGCTGTTTTGGGTTTGAGTTTAGATCGTGTGTATAAAGCGAACTTATTTGAGAGAGGTATTACCCATTTCGGAAATTTCAATTTTTCGAGAGATTAGTCTCTTGGTTACCAATTAGAAGGATATCGTTGATGCAAAAAAGAAGAAGACATCAATGTACCAAAGGACTCCTCCATAAGCAAAATATGAATTCACAAAAGCTTACGCAATATTTTTTTTCGGGGGGGGGGGGTTATTATGTGTTGATGTAGTACATAACTCAGACTGCTTATACAAATAAAATACTAATGTTATGAAATGTTTAACATGTTGTTTTTTTAATAACATCTTCACTTTACTCTCAATTGTAAAATTTAGAAAAATTTACATTTTCTCGCTCTAATTTTTACATTTAAATACAATTTTTATACTAATTTATTAATTTTTGCCATTGATCCCCTAATTTATCTATTCCATTGTACTTTACCCCCTTCATTAGACATTAGTTATAATAGTAGTTGTATAAAATTATGAAAATATTTTACATATAGAGTGTCAAAAAAATGGATGGATATTTTGATAATTTTACATATTTATCATTAAAATTAATGTCTAATTTAAATAGTAAGGGACATAGTGCAATAAAATAGATTGATTAAGGGGTTAACTGTAAGAATTAATACATCGGGGAAACTGCCATTGGAGATAACGATGCAAGATGAAAAAAAAAACAATTTCTTCTAGAATTTAGAATTCATGCCGTTAAGAAGAAGAAAAATAGTTTTAAAAAACTCTCTCCTTTGAAACCGTACCACAAATTGCCTATTTATTTTAAATTAGCATAAGATTAAATATAAAATCAAGTATTAATGAGAAATAAATATGAATCTTTATGAGTATAGATTTGGTTTTATAAACAAATCTAGCTGAGTTAAAAGGAGCAAAAGCTAGCTATGTTTATAGCTAGCTTTAATATCCAAAATAGGTCATGTCAACATAGGTTAATATATACACATTATCCAAATCGGTGTCTAATTAATATGAATTAATGTCAATTATGTTACTAAATTTGGTATATGAGGAAAGTATTTTATTATTAATTATGCAAAACTTACCTAAATTGATATGTGATTCTCCATTAATTAATTTTAGATGTTGTGAAAAATTGAATTGTATACTAAATAATCTAATGAAGCTCACCTAATTAATTAAGTATTCTCTATTGATTTTATCTAAAAAATTTTATTTATTGGCTTGTTGGTTATAGTTGTATATATGTATATATGAATCTTTTCCTTCAATATTATGTATTTTAAATTTTTTTGATTTAATTATTCTCTCTTTTTTTGTAGTCTTGTTTAAACTTTAGTAATAGAAGTTAAATTTAAACTATCTATATATCCGTTTATTCAAACAATAGTTAATTAGACTATCATTAATGAACTCTTATTATCAATTTAATCACAAATTATCAGTAACAATCATGCAATCATTAAAACACGTGTCATTGTATATATGAGTAGGCCAAATCACATTCAATTTAGTACATTGAAAAATTAATATCAATATTTATTTCAAATAAAAAATTTGAAATATAACAAAACTTAAAGTCAATAGGAACACAACTTTAAAAAAATGAATACATCATGGTAAGAAGAATTGATTTGCTAACTAAATTTTTAATATATATGTGAAAGATATAATATAGGATTTCCTATAATTCTAGGGTTTAATTAAGACCTCTGAAAGTTCATGGTAATTACTAATTAGTTACAAAGTTTAAGGAAGGCGTGGGATTTTTCTTTCTAAAAATATATTATTAGAAATATACTAAACAAATAATTTTTCAATTTTTTTTGGCTCTATTGGCACAATAGTATACTTACTTCTTTTAAGTATATAACTAATCTCACTTAAAATAATAAAATTGTTCCTTCTCATAAACATTTTTTTATAGATTTAAACTCTTGACATTGTAGAGTCTCTTAATTGCTGAGTTCAGATTTATTTACCATTCATGTAGAAGCTTATGCCTCGTATTAGGTATATATGCTAGCTATTTGAAGGTGCAATGTCAAATTAAGTTTAATTTATAAAGTATCTTAGTCAACGCATATATTTGACATCAATCCCACCTTCACCAAGAAAAGGCTTCATTTTCAACTTTCTAATCACCATGTATAACCTCACTGATGAACTCAATGAAAAATATCACTCTGAGAACGAAAAAAAAATCCATTTATTATAAATTGAAGCCAAGTGGTCTTATTATAAGATACTAGAAAAAAGAATAGGGCAAATAGACATGACTATCGAAGCTTAAGGACATCAAACATGTGCTGTATTTATAACCCTTCTCTTGTTGAGTTTATCGGTTTCGAGAGCAATTTCAATTCCTTGAGAGAGAGATCAGAGAGAGGGAGAGAAAGATAAGAAGAAGAAGAGAATAATAAACTAACCATTTGTAGAACTAGGGTTTTGGTTATTGGTTGGAGAATCTAATTTAACTATTAATTAAAGGTCATCCCCTCCGAGTTTTTCTCCTGTTCATGTTACTTTCATCCTCTTCATCACATTATCAATCCCTCTCTCTCTCTCTCTATTTCTATATAGCAGACAAGTTGAAACCAACCTTACTATAAGAAAATAGATATAATTGTGATAATTCACCAAACCTTCCCTTCACTTTCTCAAGAAACAAACAAACAATATATATAAATTAAACTAAACGGCTAGAATTAAAAAAAAATACAACAACAATGCATCGATCGCTTTCGATTTTGCAGTCAACGATTCCTTCACCAACTCTTTTCCTACGTTCTGAAATTTAAGTTTTTCTTCTTCTTCAATATTCATATACACATAATACAAACCCTTCTTCTTCCAATTTGTCTCACTATTTTCACCCATCAATTGGTTATACCCCTTCTGATTATCTTTAAAATTCAACTAATTTTCACTGGGGTTGGTAGAATCGAGCTGCGTGCTGCTTCAGCTTAAAGGAATTCAATTTTATTTCTGTCAGAAGATCCTTTATTAATAAATATTTATTAATTGTCGTGCGTCCCGTTTTGAAATTTAAATTACCTATTTAATTTTTAATTAAATTTTTTTCCTATTCCCTAATTTTAATTTTAATTTTATTTATTTCATTAAAATTAGGACGATAATGTTAATTGGATGATCAAAATTAAAGAACTTTGGGTAGTGGAAGTAGTTATGGAATTTAACTTGATTGAGACTGATAATTAGGTAAAAGGCTGACGAATGAAATTACCTTTAATCTTGGTGCTGTTAATTGACCAAGGATATTACTATATTATATTTGTAACACAAGGCACATAAACTATGTCAATTGGATTAGCAGAGAGGACCTTTATTATGTGTGGACCACTGAGTTCACTTTACAACAATAATGAGAGAAAATTAACTTACCACCTTGCACTCATAGGTAGAATGATAGGCATCATTTTAATTTTAATTTTTCTTCTAGTTTTGATTATATAGGGTACAAAATCATATTATTTATCTTCAAAACCATTGAATATTATTTTAATGAGTTGTAATCTTCAAATTTTTTAATGAGAGGAAATGAGCTTACCACCTTGCACTCATAGATAGAATGATATAGGCAACATTTTAATTTTAATTTTTTATTTTTCTTGTAGTTTTGATTATTTAGGGTATAAAATCATATTATTTATTTTCAAAACTTTTGAATATAATTTTTTTATATGTCATTTAACTTTAGTCTTCGAATTTTTTTATTGCATAAATTAGTTTATGAAATTATTAACTTGTTACAAGTTAGCTATATATTTTGCTAATTCCTGAAAATATTAAGATCGTTACATATTAATAAGGATTAATATATAATGGATTAATATTAAAAAAATTCAAAAATTAAAGATAAGTGAGTCTATAAATTTTGAGATTAAGTTGTCAATTTAATCATTTTTTTTTCTAGTTCAGTGGCTTCCATATAGTTATGTTGAAACAATTCCCAGCTTTTTCACCAATGAACAGCTTTAATTAAGTTATAGATAACTAGTTTTTCCAAATCTAAATAAAGTTGCACTATTTGTAAGAATCCACGAGAGATCAATAGCAAATATAAAGTAAAAGTTTGTATAAAGCTGATGAATCGAACTCCCTAACTTTCTATTTTTCTCCATTGCTTAACTACTAAGCATCTTTCTTCTATAATGCAAGCATCAACTCTTCCTATTAGAACTTCACAAAAGTTGCTTTGGCTTGTGTCAATGGCGCAAGCCAAGATTCTAGGGTTCACAAAATTCATCAACCAAGTGCAAACAAAATTTAAGTGTAAGTCTAATAGTGAAGAGTGTGAGTAGCTAATAGGAAATCTTAATTGGATTTAAATCTTCGCTTCGCTGTGTACTAAAAAACAACGTTTAGTTCACGGGATTTGAGGAAACACAAAGTCTATAAATAATAGAAGATATGAAAATTCTCAAGAAAAACATAGTCTTCCCTTTAGAGACGAGAGAAGCAAGAAAATGAGCAAGTAGTGTCTAAAGGCTCTTTTTTTGTATATATTAAACAAAAGATTATGCAGAGAGTTCAACTTCTTAAAAGATTGAACTATATATTCATCTTTAGAAGTGTTTTGAAATCGTAGTATCAATTTTCTATTGGGTTGAATTATAAATTACAAAAACTAATGTGAGAATTTTGGGAACGAACTCTTGAAAATCACCCAAAAACAAATGGAACCCATTATTTAGTTTAGTTAAATAATATGGAGTAGTAAAGATAATTAACCCAAAGAGTATGGACCACACAATTCCAAACAAAAGGTTAGTTTTTTAAACTATCAATTCCATGTGAAAGGCACTCGAACCCAGCACGATGGTGCATGTTCTCACTGTTTCACAACCCACTTTTCACTCAAAGTGGGTTGAGATTGTTGCAACACATCTCTTGTCCTCCATGGAAAGCCAATGCCAAAGCTTTCAAATTAATGTTAATTTAATTCAAATCCCACTGAGCATGGGATTATTTTAAGGGATAATTAATAAACATTATGCCGACCAAACTGAGGCTGCCATGTGACGGATTGTGATGGATTTGGAACCTTTCGAGCTAGGTACTTTAGTTTATTACCTTGTTTTGGATTGAAACTCTTGAAACCATTGGGTACCATAATGTCAACTATTTTGATTCAATTTGATTGGTGGGTTCATGGTCATAATTAGTGTCTCAATTAATCTTGAAATGATCCCATTTTGTGTACTTTGAATTTGAACGGATTCAGTTCTTGTCTCTTTATTCTAAGGTCGGTCGTATTTATTGTTGGGGAACCTAATTAATTGGGAGTTCATTAGATTGAAAGATCACCAACTTCAATCTTTTAAGTCAAGGTGATCATAAAGAAATTTAGGGTCAACTCTAAAAATAAAAATAAAATTATTTTTTATAATTTTATAGGTAAATATCAAGTTAACTGTAATTAATTTATAAAAACTTAAACAATATATAAATGGAAAAAATTACATTTATCCACCATGATACTTTATATTTTTTAATATAAAAAATACTGTAATATTTTTTTCAATTTATATGTCACATTATTATGAGTATCTTCGTCTAAATTAGACTTTAAGTTTAATATTTCCAAAGTCACGTACATTTTTGTATTATTCAGCAAATTGAAAAAATCTACTATAATTCAAGGAAGGAGATCAACTTGACTATCTAATTAGGAAAAATAAACTGGAGACGGAGTATAAAAAAGTAGAATGAGGGATATAGTATACTTTTTAGATTTTTAAAATGAGGAACGTCAACGTTTGATTTAAGCAAATAGATATTCATTGTAATACGATATATAAATTGTGGAAAATATTGCAGTCTTTTTAGATTAAGGGATTGAAAACTGTAATTTAGAGTATAGACAAGGGAGATTAAGTGCTACTATCTTTGTCTAATTTTTCTAATTAAAAATAATTCACTCTGCAATTAGCTTTCTTTTATTTATATATAAGGGAAAGATAGACTATCCTAGTACTGTACTAATTTGAAATAAAAAGAAAAAAAATTGTGCACTAGATTTCTTGTGCTAATTTAAAGAAAAATTAAGGAGAACTGAGGTGATAATTAAAAATTATTCATCTGAAAATGAATACTTATATTTATATGTATATAAATCAAATCAATACAGGTAGATGTACCCACACACAAAAAAGAGAGAAAGAAATGCACTCCTTAAACAATTTAGTTCCAACATATTTGGAAGTGCATACAAATATATTTATGTACATAGTTTAGAAACTTCTTGGAGAAATTTTCAAAGTTAATTTGCTAGTAATTAATTTGTACTTTGTTGGGGTTTAGGGAACTAATTATTATAATAAACAGATTACTACACTCTGCTATGACACATTGGTGTTTGTTAACTATGAGAAAAGGATTTGGCTTTAAAGAAAATGTTTGCTTACAATACAATATATATATATATATATATATATATATATATATATATATATATATATATATATATATATATATATATATATAATTCTTGTTTTAAGTTATCAATGAAAAGTGTTTTTCTCTTTTTTATTTAATAATTTGTTTATTTGGCTTTTAAATTGCTGTATGATTGGTATAATTTTCAGAAAAACGTAAAGAATTCAATAGATTAATGTGAACAAACAAAACACTATGATTGCGTTTGAGATACCAGCAAGACTGTTACATGTTCCCTTTATCTGCTTTAGGGAATTAATTAAAAATTATATGGATTTATCCACTTGGGATATAAAAACAATGGTTGATCGATATTTTTAATTAGCTTCATATTCTTTATGAAAATAGGGTGATAGATTTTGAGGAAGATTTAATCATCTAATTATAAATATATATCAAGAGTAAATTAGTAATTTAGTTATTGAATTTATAAACTCGATTAGTTTAGTCCTTGAATTATTTTAAATACATTAAGAGTTCATTTTAAAAAAATATTAGACTCATTGTGTATTAATATTTCAAGACCTTAATATACAATAAGTTTGATATTTTAAAAATTAAAAGAATAATTAATATGCAATGAATTGATAGATAATTTCAAGGACTAATTTATATAATATTCAAGAAAATTTGGATATTAAAGTTAAACATATTTATAAATTTAGAGATTAAATTGTTAATTTATGTATTTCTTGTCAAATCAACTTAAACATATGTATGGGTTAAATTAATATTATACTGCATGAAGTAAAGTACTTCAATTTAAAATTGAGATATCTAAAATATAATAACTAATCATAAACCTGTTGGATTTGATACAATTAAGAGTTTTTTCTCATGCAAAAGGGAACCTTCTTTGTCTGGGTTTCCAAGTTGAATATTTTTCATTGTTACAATGAAGTTCCAATCTTAATTTGAAACTAACAATTTGAAATGAAGCACTGAATCTAAATCCCATGTTTTAAGGTTTGAAAAGAATTGTGCTAGTCACACGTTATTTAGACACATAGGTATGCATAATATAACTATGGGAAAATTTCATTTTACACTTTGATAATTATTAATTTTTATAATTGATCCTCTAATTTATCTATCCTATTGCATTTATTTTTTATTCTCCAAATTAGCGTTAACTCTAAAATTATCATTTTGAAATTATCAAAATATTATTTCCATAGAGAGAAGGGTAAAATGGAGTATCAAACAAATAGAATAATATTTTGATTATTAAAGTGCTTACATGATAAATTGATTTTACTTTAATTTTTTTCTTTTATTAAATTCAGACTTATCTATTTGTGCACAGTCAAAATGTGTGGGGGAAAAGTTATTTAGAAATTTTGCTAATTCATAACTTAAAAAAATGTGAGTGGGAAAAACCGAAAAAGAGAGGAATGAAGGTTTTTTTTTAAAAAAAATATTTTGGATATGAGGGAGGGTTAAAAATTGAGACAAAGGAATCACCTGAAGCTACCTCTATGGTGGAAAAAGGATTTAAAGTTTGGGACCTAACCAAGAGAGACGAGCTATTCGGGTAGAGTTCAAGTCTAGCTTGATCAATCCAAACTATACTAAATTAAAATAAATTATACATTTTTTTAGGCCCACTTATAAAAATTAGATGGTCAAGCGAGATTTAAGTAGATTTTAAAAAATTACCTTTAATAAATTAATTTAAAAATTTATCTATATAAATCAGTCAACCCAATTTGATCCACCTAATTTTTTTTTTAATATCAAATTTGGATATTTTTAGACAGGTTATTATTATTATTATTTTGGACAAGTGAAAAAACTACATTAATACATGATTAGGCCCTAAAGCCAATAAACAGAAGACAAAGATAGGATAATCCTTCAGTTTTTGAAAATACAAAATAAAGACCTAGTATTTGGACTAGAAGATAAAAAAGCAATACACCTCTTAAATCTTAATCTACTAAATTATATTTCAAAAATTAGAAATACAGTTAATACAACAACAAAATAAAAAAAAAAAGAGGTCCATCTTGGAGAGGCAACACACCTTTCAAACTCTCTTCAAATCTTCTACACAGCAAGTTCATAGTTGTAGATCTAATTTTTTTCACTCATATTCAAAATCAATCTGTAGATCTGAACAAATGAAATGTATTATTTGAAGCTCTAACACTTTTTTTATAACAAAAGGAAGAAAACTTTCCTAAAGGAAAAAAAATACTCTCTTAAAAGAGAAAAAAAAACTTTTCTTAAAAAAAGAAAATTCAAAAACCAAAAAATATAAAGAACAAGAACGAGAAAAAATGAGAGGAAGAGGGGGGGAGATGGCAGCCATTCCCCCTTGCACACTGTTTTCTGGTGGGGGAGGCGGGGGGGTTGCTCTGCTAAGGTTTTGGCAGACGCAGCGCAGTTGTTTTAGACAGGTTATTTGAGTTATGCTCTATAATAAGATCTATCCACAACCTACTTAGGTCCAACATCCATAATCCACTAATTTAGCCTATGGTATTGATTGACAGAGCCCTTATGGTGGCGAACAGGCCCAATAAAAGTAATTGGCCTTCGTATATAAGCAAATATATAAATAAAGAATTTTTATTATTAAAAAATAGAATAAAAGATACTCATTAATCATGAATATATATAAAATCTCATGCTCTATCTCTGCTTTTGAACTTTAAAGGGCTCCACTATATATACTTTATAATCCCATGCTTCTTTAGGATATTATGAAAGGAAAAAACTTAAATTTCTTTAACAAAAATATAACATATGCATATTTTTTTAATTAAACAATACATTACTAATTTTTTTTAAAAGAATACATAAATAAGATTTTTCACATGTAGTATATAATTTAATTGAAAATTTTAATAACAAACACTTAAAAAACTGTATTTAAAAATTTTGAAAATGGTTTCCTGCCAAAAGGCTAAAAGAATATCGGTATCCATAACTCATATTGGTCTCTCTTTTAGATCAAATCGACAAAGAAAGAATTTGATTTATTGACAAGCAATTTTAAGAAAGAATGAGTAACATAATATTCAATTATTGATTTTTTTTTCCCCCTCCACAAGCTCTCAAACAAGAAGTTGTTTCAATGAAACCTCCCCTTCTCTTCTATTTTCTTCCTTTTTCCTCCTTCTAAAAGTACCATTAAGTTCATCTAATTTGGAAGATTGTAAAAAAGAGAAATCAACCATGATGTATTTTATTATTCATTATTTCTGAAGCTTACATATCAATAAACTAAAACATTATAATTACTCATTTTAATAAAAGATAAATTTGTAAAAAAAAGGACATTATAATTAGTTTTTTTTTCTTTTATTGTATTTTTTTATTTATTTAATACCTTGTTAACTTTAAACATCCAAATAAAGAGAACGAAAAGTTATCATTTAAAGTAAGTTCGGATAGAGGATATAGAGATAAAGGGAAGGGAAGGTGAAGTTACGTAAAATTCTTCCCTTTACTTGGAAGATCAATTTTAGGAAGAGAAAAAAAAAAAGATTTTGAATTAATTCTTCTTAACCTCATCTTTTTAATTTTTTTTTAACTCCTCCAAATTGAAAAATTTTAGAAGAGATACTTGACTATTATATTCATAACTATTTGATATTAATAATTACAAAGCTAATGGTTGAAATTATAATGTTATTATACAAATTTATTAAACAAGATGAAACTCTAGTGTATCAAGATTTATAGTTTGATTTCTTAACTTTATAAATAAATTTATTTTTAAAATTTATAAATTAATCTTTAAAATATTTTTTGGGTGCATCATAATATGAAAAATTCAATTCTCAACATATTGGTTGCAGTATGTCTAAGTAAATAATAGGCTTCTTACCTGGCACAGTTGCCACTAATCATTGTTTTGATATATTAATTATTTTAATCTGTATCTCATTCTTCCATTAATTTGGTTGAATATTATATGGTATAAGCCTATTCAAACGTTATTACTTTGTAATGAAATTCAAGAATTTGGCACTAAATTGTAGTGGGAGCCCCCAATAAAATTAAAATGTTTACAAAAAAATGGTCATGATCATGATTATTTACACCTCAAAAGAACAGAAAAATTGATGATTTTTATTACTTACATAAATCAATAATACAATATTGGTCAGCTCCATTAGTTTCGACAAAAAGCAAGCCATGGATGCTCAGAATTTGACTAGCCCTGAGCTGAACAAATTATCACCATCTCTCTCCTACCAACAGCCTCATTTCCTTTTTATCAATATACAAATACAACATTCTAGTTCAATGATGGCTAGAAACTACAAAGAACGAGCTATCCCATTTCTTGCACAAAAATTGCAAGGTGAAACATCAACTGACAACAAAACCGTCAGAAGTACCCTGAGTATGAGTCAGTCTCACCTGGCTTCAGGCCAAAAGCAAATAGGAACAACTGAAGGAAGATTTGTAATCAATACTCTATACGCAGTCGCCGCAATTCAGATTTGAATGTGGAGATAGAGCTCAGAGTCCGCCGGGCAAGACTCCTTATGTCCTCTCTTGAACAATCCCTTGAAATCCGGACTAGCTCCCAAAGGGCACCTCCACTTATCATGTCTTTTGCATTCACTTCTGCAAATTTTATAACCTATATTGCTTGAATTTATGCAAGGAGATTCTAAGGGAAACCCAATCTAACAAATCATTTATAAATAGACATACATACATACATACATACATACATACATATATATATATATATATATATATATATATATATATATATGCTAAATACATTCTTCAATATGATCTATTTCTAACATGTTTACAAATAAATTTATGATTGGTTTGGTCTATATCGGGTTTAATGAGTTTCTCTTTATGCGGGTTCTAAAAAACTTAAAATATGGTGAGAAGTCCTATTACCGTGCTGTGCCAAGTGGCAGAGTGCAAGCTCAATGTGGCGCCTGATTGGCGCAGCTTCATCGTTAGCATTTTGTACTATCCATGGAAGAGCACCATCTTCTATTAAAAAAGATCTACCACTTTTTATCCCTGTGAGTGCAAAATTTAATTTTCAGGCTACAATAAACAAGAAGTCTGTTCCATTAGTTGTCTTTCGTGGTGGGGCTGCTGTGGATTGGGGAAATTGATTGTAGGCAAAGACTTCCTCAGAAACATAAAAACAAAAATAAGAGTGAATTGCAATTTAGATAGTTAAAAGATATAACTTTTCTCACTTTAGTCCATTAAAATTTTGCTCTTCCATTTCAATCTTCCAAAAACTATTTCATCTTAGAACATGTTCTCATGTTAACTCCATGAACAGATATTTAATTAGATTTATTTCGCTAGCCAAAGAAAGAGCTTTCTTAATTTACCTCCTCATCTAAACCACAGTTTTTTATTAGGAAAGATAAACAAATTTGTTAAAAAATTGTTAACTAGGTTAAGATGAGAACATTATTGAAGACAGTATAGTCTTTGGAAGACTAAAATGAGAACATAAAACATTGAAAGATCAAAATGAGAAAATGTTTACGTTTTTAGGATCAAAATAGTAATTCATTGTAAAAATAACATTAAGGTTAAACAGGAACTGAAGTATTTTGATGGCAGCTGCCAATGAAAACTTTGTCCATTTTCTATCTAATTTAACGCATCTCTACCTGAACAGTTTCAGTTTTCACTACTGGCAATTTATAAGGACAGGCAGGAAAGCAAACCTTGACTGGAAGCACGAGACTCGCATTTTGCAAAGTTGGCAATTCCTCGTGCAACTTGGGAAAGAACATCAGGATGTCCACATCTTACAATTCCCAGTAAAGCCTTTATACCTCCCTGAGATCTCAGCTTCATTAATAACTTATCTGGAAGAGAAGCATTAAGACAACGGTAAATATAATTAAAATTGAAACCTCGCATGAATAATCATGAACGGAAAATGTACAGATAAGACCACAATATTCCTATACAACTTAACCTAACAAGATCAATAGAATGAAAAACATTCACATGAAGTTAGCACTTCACAGCTAAGTAATAGTGTTTCTGGCTAAATTTTTGAAACTTATAATATTTATATGAGATTTTGATCTTAGAACTTTGATGATTGGTCATGATGTTGCTATATCATGTTACATATTGATCTTGCATGTGATGTATGTTTGAATACTTAGGTTGGTGTAGATAGTTCTGCATGGTTTTGGCTATGGGTGGCAGAATTTTTAGCTTCGGTGTTTTAATTTATGGGAACAACCTATAAGGAATTAAAATCAATGGTTAACATATGAATTATAGATATATGTCTCACGGATTTTTAGCCACTGGAAACATTCCATTTGGAGTCCATATGAGGTAGATATGGTCCGATTAGTAGGCAAATGTCAGAAAATCGTTCATCAGAGAACAATATGTTAGGATAGCTTCTGTACTTTAATTTTTGGGAATTATCTGTAGGGAATTAAAATAAATGGTTAACATAAGAATTACAGATATATGTGTCACGGATTTGTAGCCACTAGAATCATTCAATTTGGAGTCCTCTGCTCTTGTAATGCTTTTCTTTCCCTATCAATAAAGTTTCTTTTTCCATCAAAAGGAAAAAGACTCTTAGTGATATCTGAAAAGTTACAAAATAGTTTCAACTGTATTAAATATTGTACTATTACGCAAATTAACTTTTTCTAGACATGCAGACTAAGCAATATTGTATTAAATATTGTACACAAGGTTAGTTTTAACTTAGTTAATGTTAGGAAGGAAAAATTTCACCAAGATCATTAAACATTTACAGATTATGGAATAAATATATATACATACATGAAAAGGTTTAATTGATACAGGCATAAAGCATCATTAATATTAAACCTTGAATAACTTTTTATATGACGGATTTCTCACAAAATCTACCATCAGTCATGAATATCGTCTGGGTCACCAAATTTTACATTGATCCAAAATTATTTTGAATCCCAACAATATATCAAACAGTGGAAAGCAATAAATATTGATTTTGTATATATTGTGTGCAAGTGCATAGTAAAAACACTTGTTTATTATGATTATGAGTGGGAAGCAAATCCTAACCATTGAATTTTACATGAATTGTTGGTATTAAAACATACTTAAATGGTATCCTGCACTTTAGAGAGAAAAGCACAAGGTGAATCACCATTGGCGACAAAATTAATAGTTTAGATTTTTATAAATTATTACTCTATGAGCAACATATGGATTTGTGAAAAGTTACTTATTTTTCTCATGCTTAGTTACTCACAATTCACTCTTTAAAATGCAATGTGCTCTTTCAAAGAGCCAAATCCCACTTGATATACATATATATAATGAGAATAGATAAATTGACAAGTATAAAACTTGAACATATTTTAATGTCTTGGTAGAGGAATTTATTTTTACTAATCCCACTGTTGAAGTATAAGTGATTAATATTTATTTTGCATATCAAAATTTAGAAAATTTTGGACAAGAATATAATCAAATAGTTTATATTTCTTATATTTAAGGAAGTGCATTTATGAGTTAAGTAATTCATTTATTAATCAATTATAACATTAGACATTTTATTCTTATTCTAATCTAATCTACGTTTAAATTATGCTTATCTAAATTAATTTAAGCATCTATTATAACTTAAATTATTTTGCTAAAGAAAATAATATGAATCCATAATTTTATTCCTATCTTAATTTAATTAAACAAAAAATTAAAAAAGCAAGTATTATTTTACAATGAGAAAAACAATTGTTTCAAATATTTGAAAACTAAATGCATGGTAACGTGCTAGCTGAACGAATAATTAGTATCCTAACAGCTAAATATTCTTCCTGATGTCCTTATTTGAGATAGCTAACAATATATTCTCAGGGGTTGAGAAACATGCATGACTAGAAAACAAGTAAAAGTGCTAATGAGCTTATAACTCACATAGCAAAAGCCTCAGTTTTTGAGACTGAGATGAGCTATATGTGCATGGTTCCATCCCTATCCCATGCCCTTTCCTAACTCCTTACTCCCCAAAACATGGACCTTCTATGTAACCAAAAAAAAAATGGTAAATATACCATTTCCGCATAGATTTGCAATAGCGCCAGCTACCATTCGAAGAGTTTGTGGATCTTCAGCATCAGATGCAGTCATTGATAAGAGAGTAATTCCGCCTTCGGCCATTATAAGTTCTTGATTGGCTTCTATATTTGCCACAAAAGAAAGCAAAGAAATATCCAAACAAATATTGGTCAAATGCACAGAACTACAATTAAATAGTAATATCACCAAATTAAGCAAGATATAATATTCTCAAACACTGAAAACAACTATCAACAGTTACCATTCATGGCAAGATTGGCAATTGCCCCTGCTGCTACTCTGCGAACAGTTTCATCCTCATATCTTCTAAGAAGCATAAGCAAGGAAGTAAGACCGCCAGCTTCTACAATTCTTTTTTGGTTTGCCTCTGCATATTACATTGAGACATACTATTAAACAAAGTAGTGAACATACATAAGATAAATTGGTAACTACTATATAAGACTAAAAGTCTTAAATTGTTGAGTAAATACATAATTTAGACCCTGAATTTACTAGGTCATTATATTTTAATCCCTGAATTTAATTTATTGCACAGTTTAGTCACCGAATTTATCAAACATCAGACAATTTAGTCATTCCGTTATTTCTACATTAACTGCTTGCTGATGTGGCCCGTTAAGTGCTGACATGACACGTTAAATGCCAACTAATCATGCCACATCAGCGTTGACTCAGCTTTAAAAAATAAATAAATACACAATTTAGTCTATAAATTTATTAGGTCTTTACAATTTAGTCCTTTAACTTATTATATCTCGACAATTTATTTTGAATCATGCCACATCAGCGCCGACTTAACTTAAAAAAAGAATAAATATACAATTTAGTCCTTGAATTTATTATGTCTCTATAATTTAGTCCTTTAATTTATTATATCCCTATAATTTAGTCCCTAAATTCATGTCATTACATAACTTAATTTTTGAATTTATCAAACATCAAATAATTTAATCATTATATTATTTTTATCTTAATTGTTTGCTAATATAACTTGTTAAGTGTTTACATGATACGTTAAATGCTAACTAATCATGTCACATTAGCATTGACTCATCTATAAAATTTTGAAATAAAATTATTCCCTCAACTTCATACAATGTTGTTTGCTTCAAGTTGTTGAACTAAATATTGCATTCGTTTTGCGGGGCAAGAAAAACTGTAGAAACATTCAAATAAAAGGAAAGTGTCGTAAATGTATTGACAATTCAATAAAAAATTTATTCATACTATCAACTATTTAGTAGCAGAGTGACAATATTTTCTATAAATTAAAGCACATTTTTCCCTGTCCCCAAAGAAAAAAAAGGATAAACAAAAAGATCTGCAAGAAAAGAAGTATTTTATTAAAATACACAACAATATTCAAACATAATCACAAGGGTTAACTAATAAATATCAACTATAAAATTTTCAACGTTAAAATATATGAATTAGAGCAAAAATTATAATAAGTTAGTGTGAAAATAATAGAAGGACTAAATTGTTTAATCGTTGGTAAATTCGAGGATTAAGTTGTACAATGACTTATTTCAAAGACTAAATTGTAGGAATATAATAAATTCAAAGATTAAATTGTGTATTTACTATTTTTGTAAGCTGAGTCAATGCTGATGTGAAATGATTAGTTGATATTTAACGTGCCACGTAAGCACTTAACGGGCCACGTCAGCAAGCAATTAATCTAGAGATAACGGAAGGACTAAATTGTCTGACGTTTGATAAATTCGGAGACTAAATTGTGTAATAAGTTAAATTTAGGGATTAAAGTATAATGACTTAGTAAATTCAGGGATTAAATTGTTTGTTTACTCTAAATTGTTTGTAAGGCTGAACATGAATTCAATCAAAATTGGGAAAACAAATTGATGGAATATTCTAGAAATAAACCTGATCATGGAGAAACGAAGCCTGAATCTACTACCATTATCACTTATATTGACTTTGAGATTCAAAAGTTTAGATTATTTTTCAAAATAATTTCTTGAATAAAAAAGTTTATAATTTTCATTTCAGTTGAACTTCAGGACAATCTGGCTGCTGAGCTTTGGCTGGAAAAAAATTGTATTTTTTTTTAGTGAAAAGACTGGTCTGAATTTGATAATATCTGGCCCAGTCAGGTCTATCTAGAAGTTTCCTAATCCATATAGTATCTTAATAGGACTCTAATTTTATTATAATTATCTTGAAAGTTGAATTGAAACTACTCAAAACAATCCAGTAATATCTTTAATATAACCGCCAGTGCATAAACATCACCAAAAGTTAATAGTGTAATTATAACTGACCTCCTTTGTGCTTGGATCACAAAGGAAAGGAAATTATGACCAAGAGAAAACTTAAGTATGATTGCACTGCAAAAGATATAAAGACAATCTGAAGACAGGCTAACATACCACAGTTTAAGATAGAAACACTTGGCTCAACAAGAAAGAGATGTAAAAAGATTAATTAACATAAGATATTCTTATGAATGTCAGATAAAAAAACAAGTCAAGAATAGAGCACCATTGTGTGATATATAAATAAGGGCTTTAAAGCATGTTCAAAACATAGTCAAATATCTTTAACCTCTGGTTTTTTTGAATAAGTTAAAAAAGAAAAACCAAATTGAATTCTGAAACCATTACAGCCATTCTAGGAGAAAGTAGAACATGGAGCAAAAACAATTGTTCAAACAAAAAACAAACAAACAACAACTAAGCATTTTCCCACTAGGTGAAAAAAGAAAAAAAATTTAAAAATCAGATAATTATTGTCTGAAATCCATGGATATAAAAATATATTAGTACCACAATTACAATTTCTTTTTGTAAGATTTTACTAATCAAGCATCAATAAACAGGAAGTAGAAAGCAGAAGATAAAATAACAGAGACTTAAGAAGAGGGTAGCAACTACCTTCAGCCGCAAGGTTGGCCACCACTTTCACAGCATGAATACGTACATTGGCATCATCTGACTCCAGCAATGACAAAATCTTTTGCAATCCAACTGCTAAAATATTTTGAGTCATATACACATGGATAATGAAAATTTTCAATTATTACTCAAATAACTACTTATACCTTGTTCAAAAAGTGTAGCCACGGATGTCTTCTGACCATTCCCAGTGTCTCTGAGCTGGGAATGCCTAACTTGAGAAATGGAAGAATCCAAGGCAGGCAATTCATTTCCAGAGCCACCACTTTCCAAACACCTTCTCATCTATTGACATAACATCAATATTATATAGCACCAAAGTTATGCTGAAAGAACAATGTAGTGTAGCTAGAGGATATGGGGAGAGAAGAATAGTTTATCTCATAAGGATTAATCCTAGTGACTTATTTTGTTTCAGTGTCCTAGCAAAAGTTTCCAATTTTGATGGCAATTCTTATTAAAGAACTTCACAATCTAAATGAGTCAAGATAGCACTCAGAAACTAGCTCCTGGTGCTCCTATTGCATCCAAGCAGTTCTAAGAATCCAAAACTCTTAACAAAAGTTGAAGTTTGAACCATCATGTCTTTCAATTAGGTAGGCACATACAATTACCATGTCTTTAAATATATGTGGACTTTTAGATCACTAATTATTCAGGCACTAAAAAGAGTAAACATCATGGTAAAGCCAATGTATAGACTCCAAGTCCAAGCTAATACATTTTAATTGTTTTTTCATTGAAACAAGCTAATACTTATTAATCAAGCATATGCTGCACTTAAACTCAAAGAAAAACAAATACCTGGTCAGATTCATAATTCAATTGTAATAACTGACTTCGTAATATTATTATCTCTTCTTCAAGTTTCCTTTTCTGATGAGCCTCATCCTCCAGAATGTTGCGAAGATTTAGAATCTCTGAATCCCCTCCCACCTAATCCACAAAAGAAGTTTCCAATATACCAGAAATTCATGCTTGGAAATAAAGAAGCCAGAGAGGTTAGTCATTTAACTGGAATTTACCTCTGCTTGGGAATATTTCCCCTGTTGACTTTTTAGATATTCTACCTCTTCTTCAGCTGCCTTTCTCCGATGAATTTCATTTTCAAGCAGCCTTTTGACCTCAGCAACTTCATCTGCAGAAGATGGCCCAGGCCCCTGTTTCATCAAAAAGTAATGAAATAACTATATAAATAAATGGAAAAAAAAACCTGTAAATAAGATACCACTAGCTAATCCTACTTCAACAAGCCAAAAATTAGAATACAAACTTCAACATCTAGATTAGTGAAGATTAAAGTGTTATCCATAAACCATGATAAAAAGACAAGAAAAGGCATCTAGATAAAAACCCGAAAATAAGATGGCATGATATAGATATTGAAATACATAAGCTTACTAAGACAGATATTAAGAAATTCTCATCTTTGTAGAGAGTTCTTCAAGTTTTTAGCAATATTAAGATTACTGAAGTAAGACCATGCCACTACAATAGCATGATCCAAATGCAGTCAGACTGGCTTAACAGAAGCTGATGTTATTAAAGTCCAATTGCATTCAGTATGAAAACACATTAACTCCAAACGTCTGTCTACAGCCTGCCTCACAATCTAACCACAGCAAGGGGCAGAGCTAAATAACTCCATGGTCTATCATGCTAAAGTTAGAATATGGTACCATCTTAGCATCATCCAAATGCAGTCAGACTGGCTCAAAAGAAGCTGATGTTAGAAAAGCCCAAATGCATCCACAACAGAAACACATAAACTCCAAGGTCTATATACAGCCTGCATCAGATTCTAGATGTGGAAAGAGGCAGAGCTACATGTATCAGTAGGAGAGGGCATGATTTATTTAAATTTTCGTGACCTTTACACAAATTTTCTTTAAGCTCCCCTGCCCCCCAAAAAAAACTTAAAGACTTCTTAGGAAATATCAAGTTATATATATTGGCAATTCTAAGACTTGAACAGAAAACTACTATGAAAAGTGAACTTATGTGTATAAATATTTTAAATTTATAACTTAATTGATTAGTGATTAAGTTTTTTTAGAGAAGAAAATATCTACATTATAGCTAAAGCAGAAAGTGCCTTTCCTACATATGTAATTATATCTAAAACAAAAAGGCATCATATGAACTTCAAGGACTCTCATTAGACTTTTTAAGCATGTCTTCTCCCATCTCTTTCCACTTTTCTTCTTTTTACTTTTAATGTTCTTCTGTTTCGTGTATGTAGTAGCTATTTCATGGTTCTTCTTGATACATTAATAGACTAGAAAGAAAAGAAAACAAAATATGTTAACTCACAGCCCGATAATTGTTTGTTGTAATAATATTTAAAAGCTTTTTTTTCTCTTTCTATTTTGTAATTAAGAATCAAATATTAACAGGGCGAATTGGTTTACAGATTGGAGACAGAGTTCCTAGAAATGTTACATGAGAATGATATATTCCCATGTTTGGTTCAAGTTTTGAAAAAAAAAATTTCTTGGGATACAATATTCCCAAGAATATAAGAATATATTGCCATATATTCCCATTGGCAGAGGTGAGAATGTTATATTCCTATTGGGTAGGAATATTTTTAATAAAGTTAAAAGACTTTATTACCCTCTTGTCCTCTTACCCTAAATTTTAAACCCTAAACCCCAAAAAGCCAAATCTCAAAACCTTCAAACCCCAAAACCCTAAATGCTAAACCCTCTACCCTCTTACCCTAAACCCTAATGCCCTGTTTGGCACACTGCATAGGATAAGACCTTTTAGTATTAATATGGGATAAAAGTGGATTGTATTAAGTTTTTATGCAATACAATGTTTGGTGCATCACTGTATAACACGTAAGATTGTATAACATTATACAATCATGTGTTTGGTGTTCATTTGTATAAGATTGTATAGAATAAAAAATAATTATTTTGAAAAAAATGCCCCTTTAAAATAGAATTTCATTCACTTCGTAGAACCAAATTACCATCCTTACTGATAAAAAGGTTTCACCTCCAAAAATCACGTAGAGCAATTAGAATAAAAAATTAAACAAAATAGAAAAAAAAAAAAAGGAAAGCTTGGTAACTGTCATTTACTGATAGCAAACCTACTCAAGGTGGCCTTGCCGAAACTATGGTTGTCCATGAAAAGTACAAATCAATCTTCAAAACCCAATTTGCAAATCCAAAATACCCACTTTAAGTCTTTATAAGTAGATGCAAGGTCACCCATTTTTCACCTTTTTGAAGCATTTAGCTTCAATATTTTGCTCTACAGTTGCTTTCTTCATTCTTCAGAAGTTCTTGCAGTAGTATCCACTATGTAACAACAACAACTAAGTCTTTTTTCACTAAGTGGGGTTGGCTACATGGATCAAACAGCGCCACAGTGGCCTATCATGAATGAGATCAATAGATAGGTTATTAACTATTAAATCATTCTTAATAGTTTCACCTATTGTTTTCTTTGGTCTCCCTCTACCTCTGACTATCGTACTATTCTCTGTTTGATCTACTCTTCTCACTAGAGCTTCTACAGGTCTTCTCCACACATAACCAAACCACCATAAACGAGATTCCACCATCTTTTCCACAATAGGTGTTACCCCAACCTTCTCTCTAATGCATTCATTTCTAATCATATCTCTTCTAGTGTGTCCACACATTCAACGCAACATTCTCATCTCTGCAACATTGAGTTTATCTTCATGTTGTCTTTTTACTGCCCAACATTCAATACCATACAAAATAGCAGGTCTTATCACTGTACGGTAAAATTTTCCTTTAACTTTGAGTGACACTTTTTTATCACAAATGACACTCGAAACCTTCCTCCATTTCATCTATCCTGCTTGAATCCTATAGTTTACGTTCTCCTTTACTTCGCCGTCACTTGAAATATCTACCATTCTTTCTCACTCTCTCTCTCATTTGCTGTTGTTATATTCTGTTCTTTTGTTTTATGTCATTCTCTTGCTCACCGTCGTACTATTACTCATTCTTTGTTCTGCGATCTCTTGTTTATAGATTCTGATTCAAAATGGCAGATTTTAACTTCTGGTTCAATAATGGAACCATTCTAACAAGACCTATCATCATGGAAATATAGCATTATACATTTTATCTTTGTCATCTCTTCTCATAAATAAAATGTAAGGTGCTGGCGACCGGAGGTGAAATACGATACTGAGAGAGAAAGGAGTGAAGGCAATGAGATGCGAGAAAGGAAAGGGAGTTGAGTATTTATTTGAATTTTTCTTTCAATATTTTTATTCATCCTATTACACCTTTATCCTATCAGGTCTAATCAAGGAAAAAGTCCCTGATTAAATTATATAGTGATGATTGTATCAAGGGAAGTTGATCGGATAAGGTTATATAATACGGTGAATACACCAAACACCCAATAAAGGTAAACTGCATTGTATAAAGCTTATACAAGTAGGCCTTATACAGCGCACCAAATAGACCCTAAACCATGAACCTCAAAACACTAAAACCCAATCCTAAACTCTATATCCTAATGTGTATTTTATCTTTTTTTCATTTTTTTTTATTTTTTTAGCCGATTTTTAATACTTTATTTTATTACATATATATTTTATCTTTTTTATATGTTAAAAACTAATTGGGTTAATTTTGAAAAATTGTCAAACATTCCTAAAAATATTGATGTCAACTAAATATGGGAATGCCAGATTCCCAAGATCGTAGTAAAATATTCCCAGAAATATTTGTGATGAACCAAATATAGAAATGTTATATTCCGAAAATGTGATTATGAGGAATCTTTGATTCGGAGAACCAATCGCCCTAAGGCTTTATGAATTGTCAAGACAACCTTTTAATGGGTAATTATTATTCTCTTTTATAATCATATTACTTTGCATATTATGTCAATATTTAAATATATTTATGGCTATGCTTTATTAGTTTTTGGTGAAGTTTTATTCATACTCAATGAAACAAGACAATAATTACAAACAACAAAGATTCCAAGGGTAATTATTATTCTCTTTTGTAATCACAATACTCAGCATATTATGTCAATATTTATATATATTTATGGCTATGCTTTATTTCTTTTTGTTGAAGTTTTATTCATACACAATGAAACATGACTGTAATTACAAACAACAAAGAGTTGGTATCTTGTCAGATGCAATAAATTCACTCAACTAAAGTAAAAACATAATACAAGAGAAAAGGTACAAAAAAAAGTACAAGAATGCAAAAATACTAAATATAAAACAAAATGCTTATCCAATAAAAGTGGCACAAGCATAATCATGGATAGAACCAATAGCAGTTAAAAACACAAAATAAAATACATTCAAAAGGAAAGTTTTCAGAAAACCCATGCACAAAATAAGATTTTGAAAGAGACCAAATGATCCAGGGAAACAGTAACTTGTAAGTTAACATCTCAACATATTTACCACTAATTTAAAAAAAAATCTAACAGTAACAACAAAAATACTTGACAAAAGAATCCACTTGTTTATTTCCAGAATAGATAATATAATGTCAAAATTTTAAAGGTGATACCTCTTCATGACCATCCACAAAGCCATTGCAGTCATATCTTTCTTGACTCAACACCAACTTATGCTCTAACTGCTTAACTGAATCCATATACTCCAACTGGCATTTCAACCTTTCTTTCTACAATGCATAGTACAACTTAGAATGACTATATAAAGAGAAAAGAGGATTTGAAAAAAAAAACAGGCAACATCAATTTAAAAGCCTAAGCTGCCTTAGGTTTTCAAAAAATATGCGGTAATGGAGTGCATCATCTCTTATCTCAGTTATGTACAGGTAGTGCATGTTGAGAAACCCATCAATTATTCAAGGATAAGTCTTACAAATAAAGTAGGAGTGTTATAGGTTAGGATTTGTTTTGGTCATGTAGCTTAGGAGTGGAAATAGTTACTTGCAGTGAACCCAAAGTAAAAGGGTATAAGTGTTTTCTGTGTAGTTATTTTATTAGTATAAATAAAATTTGGGCAGTCAGTGTTATATAGACCTTAAATCAATTACAAAGAGCTGAAGACTAAAGTACAAAAGTCATGCATCACATACTTTAATTAAAATTAATACCCACATTTATACACCATGATGCATAAATTAAATAAAACAATCCACAGCTAATTTGTGTTTAAGATAGCGATATTTTCATATAGGTAATGCTACAAACCTCCAATGCATCAGCAAAATTCCTCTCAACCTCAGCAATACGACTTTGTGCCTCCAAATTTATTCTGTCAATTTCCTCCTCGAAAGCTTTCTGCTGCCTTTCATTTTCCGCAATTAGCTTATCTAATTGTACCTCAAGCCTCCGGGACAAACTTTTATAATCAAACTCTTCCTTTATTTTCAACATATTCTCCACTTTCATAGCCTTTGTGACATAAATGACACTTCAATCAATCAATCATGCAGCCAAATATATTAATTGTCAACAAAATCTTACATTTAAAATTTTAAATCTATCGAAAGATAAGAGATGTATAATAGAGAAATTGTCAGTGAAAGTCTATAAAAACCATAATCAGTTAATTAAAATACTTTATTAAATTGTTTGGGAAAAATAACTAGACAATATACACTGACTAAACTACTGGCAAGTAGCAAGAGTCGATAAAAAGCCATTTTGTGTCAGACTCACAGCTCAAGAAGGGGGGGAAATATAAGTCTTTGAAATTTAGTAATCACTGACACTATTTATCTATAATGATAGGGTCAGTAAAATTGTTTTTCAAAATATTTTCCAAATACAGAAAAAGTTAATATTAACATCTAAATTGCTTTTAACTTTAGCCAAAGACAAGATAGAACAGGTAGACAGGCAGTATAAATTCAATAATAGTATTTAGTGCATATTGTATTTTGTATAATAGAATCTACATATTTAAGACTAGATAATCATAAATATGAAAACTGACCCTTTGGCCAAACAGTATGGTACTTGCGGTCTCCCCTCGATGACGTGGAGATGGTCCAATAGTCACAATCAAAGAAGTCCTAGCAGTGCCTGCAAATGATTGAAAAACATACGGTAGGGAATGTAAATAATATAACTGAAATAACTGCAGGTATCAACAGCTGTGCAGAGAAGTAGAAATGATACTGCAAACATGCCGGGGAAGGATTTAAGAAACCAGTTTCCTAACCATAAATCAAATCTCACCAACACATTTGAAAACATTAGATTGAAGCACTAATGTCTAATAGTATGATCTATCATAACAGAGTAAGGCATCATACCTCCAAAGGAATCTCTGAGCAACCTAGTAAGCTTTGAATCACGAATTGGAACATGAGCATTGTTCTCTGCTAGAGCATTAATACATTTTCCCAATGCACTAAGTGAAAGATTTATAGATTTAGCTTCCTCTAGCGTATGTCCTTCACTCCCTGGTGAGTGGAAAGAAAAGAGGGAATATTTCAGCATGTATTAACTTAGGTACAAGCTAATAGATCATTAGAGTTAAGGCGATGACCGAAATCATGTGAAAGTATGAATATCAATCTCTAGAAAAAACATAATAAAGGTTCGGTATGTATATCATCCAACTTAGGAATTAGGACATCATATTAATACCTTCAACCAACAGTACATATTTACATTCTTCGTGTCAAGCCAAATATTAGTTGGCTTGACTCTACTCCAATGAAGAAAGGCCTGTTTGAACTAGGCCTTTACTCAAGTCCAGCTTCAAGCTATGATCTAGCTCGAATCAAGATTGGCTATATTCTTATTCAAGTTTAACAAACTTGAATTCCAACCCAATGGAACCCATGCACTTAAGGTTAAATAAGCTACTAACATTGTTATTATTGAAATGCTCTTAACCACAGCAAATTACACTTGTAAATTCCACTATTTAATAGGTTACTCAAATGCATAAGCCTGAAAGTGAATAAAAACTTTAGGAAAAAATGATAATTATCCTTATCTTGACTGGGAGTTTATTGATGGGAAGAATGTAAGCTATTTTTTTCCTTGAACAGTAGTTTAGAAAGTAAAGGGAAGAATACCTGATATTTTCCTGTACTATTTTTTTTTTTTTTTGAGATAAAAGAAGAAATTGTATTAGAAACTTCCATGCTTCTTTATGGAAAAAAAAAAATTACCAACCCTCTCCTCTAATTTCTTTCCAAATTTGTTCACTAGCTAGTCTTGAATTAAAAAAAAATCTCTAACATAGAGGGATGTAAATCCTTGTGAGGCCCATTTTCTTTTTCTAAGAACCAAAAATTAATTTCTACATCTTGTCAATTTTTCTTGCTTTTCAACCATATTAATATGCTAAAAGTCCTTCCTTCTCGTTATACACCGATAAACCTAAAGTCTTTCTCCTACAATTTCTAACCCTAAGGCTCCGTTTGGATAACATAACTTATAACTTATTAGAACTTATCTATCAGTATAAGTGTTTTTATGTTAAAAAAACAGTATTTTGATAAGTTTAAATAAGTAACTTATCAATCTTTAATAAGCTAATTTTAGCTTATTTTATAAACCAATTTTTTAAGCTTATTGAAAAAAAAAACTTTTATGGAAACACAAATTCATATGACCAGGAAGGTATTTTGCACTTTTACAAGTTAAAATTTCATCAAAATTATATCATTCACCTATCTCCTTCCATCAAAACTATATTCAAATGTTTTAAAAAAATTTATAAATTTGAAAAACACTTTTTCAAGTATGTATCCAAACGCTAAATAACTTAATTTAAAAGGCCTTCTTCTATAAGCGCTTTTTGCATAAGACCTTATTCTATAAACACTTAAATAATCTGTATACCCAAACTGGGCCTAAATCCTATAGTTTAGAAACCTAGAGCCTGCCATGCATCATTACATATAGGCAGTCAGGCAAATTCTGTTGTCTTCAATAAATAGCAATACACCTCAGTTTTTTTGAGTTAGCAGGAAATATGACATAACGCATTAAAGAACCAGTTTGTTTCATTTGATTTACAAGGGGTGGGGGAAAAACCTCAAAGCTTTTTGTAACAAGGCTTAATTGCAACTATCCTTGAAAGTGGGTTTAGCCTATTGGGAACACTTCCCAAAAGAAAACTGCTTTCTTATTGGAAGATCTAGATTTATGAGAAAGAGTTGATAGGAAAGAGTATAAGTAGAAATAAAACAGAATATATGAAATGTAATTTTAGTAAAATACGAACAAATATGAATTTAGACTATCTATTAAAATAAGTTGTAAACTTTAAATATTTTAGATCCATTATACAAGATGAAGACAAAGTAAAGGAGGACGTTAACCATAGAATTTAAGCAAAATAAATGAAATGGAGGAAGGCTTCAAGTTTCATTTGTAATAAAAAAAGTGACACTCAAAGTTAAAGAAAAATTATATTATACAGTTAAAAGACCTACTATATTGTACGATATTGAATGTTGGACAATTAAAAGACAACATAAAGATAATGTCGCAGAAATGAAAATATTGCGCTAGATATATAGACACACTAAAAGAGATAGAATTAGAAATGAGTGCATTAGAAAGAAAGTTGAGGTAACACCTATCGTGAAAAAAATGGTAGAATTTTACTTAAAGTGGTTTGACCATTGCAGAAAAGACTTGCAGAAATTCTACTGAGAAGAGTAGATCAGATAGAAAGCAGACTGATAACTAAAGGTAGAAGGAGGTCAAAGAAAACAATAGGTGAAACTATTAAGAAAAATTTAATAATTAATAATCTAATTATTGATATAATTTATAATAGGCCACTGTAACGTCAATTGATTCATGTAGTCAACTCCACTTAGTGAAAAAAGATTTAGTTGGTTGGTTGGTAGTTGACAGGAAAGTAATTGCCAAACCAAAGTAATATTGACACATTTATCTTGATAAGAACCATAAACTCACTCCACATCCAATACCTTTGAATGCATTTGACCAAGTTAACATTACTTCAATTTTGAAAACTCAAAGCAAGACTCATGCAATTCTAAAAGCAAGATACCCTATTTGACAATCAAAGCTCCAAAAGAAAATCAGCATTGACCTTGCCACAAGACATAAGAGAGCTCCTCCCTACTAGGTAATGATTATGCTAAAGAAAGGAAAGCAGATCGATTAATGACACCACCCGTTATTGACAAAGACATCAGCATGCCTCATGCATATGAAGCATAAACTATTGAGAAGCCACTCTCAGATCAGATTCATTATTTCATAACATACATGCATATTTAAAAAACCATACACAAAAATCTCAAGTTGAGCCTACACCTGACTTATGGATACGCTCTGAACCTGCCAAATCTACTACAACCAGTTTGCTCTTCCGAACAAGTGGTTTTGAAGGTTTAGTAAAATGAGAAGCACCCTCATTTTCACTAGAAACAATATCTTCACTTTCTATGACAGACCTCTTAACATTTACCTGTGTGAGAAAGGATAATTTCATCAAAATCAAATACTGTTATGAAATTACCAAAACAGTCAA
Source organism: Gleditsia sinensis (assembly GCA_037074535.1). Lineage (NCBI taxonomy): Eukaryota > Viridiplantae > Streptophyta > Magnoliopsida > Fabales > Fabaceae > Gleditsia > Gleditsia sinensis. The sequence goes on along the minus strand of CM073469.1, from coordinate 14,638,902 downwards.
TGGCAAATTTGATTTCTTGATTCATGAGATATAAAATATAATTTAAAAAGTACAAAATAATCTTTTTATTTCACCATCAGAATAGCATGACTACGAGAAGATTCAGTATTCAACTTTGTGTTGGCAGCAAATCGATGAGCTTCCCCCACTCTTAGCAACTCCAAAAAACTCTGTTGGTCCCTGATTTCTACAAGAGTTGCCCCAGGCACAGATACATCACCAGTTCTTGGATCTTCCACTATAGGAATGTTATCATTTGCTGGATTAAGCAAGTCCTGGAGAGTTTCCATGTATAGCTACACATTTTTGGAGGGTACAAAAAGATTACAAATTTTCAAGAAAATTATAATAGCCTAAAAATACAATAAACAAAAGAATGCTAGCATGAAAGAGAAAACCAAATAGGGCAGCACCTTAAACATTATGAAGATGCAGTAACTGAATGTACAACTTAAAAACAAAAACCATGAAATCAATGCATATGAAGCAAAATGCAGCAATGTACATAAAAGTGCACAACCTGCAGATACGAGACAGTGATAGAATCAGTTTCTGGAGATAGATCTGCTAAAATATCCTCCATGGAACGAACCATGATACCACGATCAGAGGTGTCCTCTTCCCCCAATCGTCCAACAGTAAAAGTTTTCCCCGTTCCAGTTTGACCATAAGCCATTACCGTCCCATTGTAACCATCAAGAACACTCTACAAATCAGAATGCCGAAAACATATTAAATCAATATAACCTAGAACAAACATAGTAAACCTTACCAAAAAAAACAATGTACTAACACAAAAAATGATGTTCATTCAATCATAAAAGACAATAATTATAGTAAAAATAGATCGCTCACTAAAGAATATTCTTAAACAATTTAAGGAATGCAAGAACGCAACAAACCTCCACTACTGGCTTAGCTACAACTTCATAGACACGCTTCTGTGATGCAAATTCAGTCAACACTTCATCAAATTCAAATGTGTCTGAATCCCAATTGTTTTTTCGAAGTTTCAACCTTTTAAGCTGCAAGAGAGTAAATTCACAAAATGTTTAGCCTTAAACAGGGCAATTGCATACAGCAAACTGAGAAGTGTATCTATAAGTAAAAGTAAACTGAAGTGTCTATAGAAAATTAATCAAAAAACCTAAATTGCACCTCTGGTTGCAATTCAACACAGTCAGCAAAATCAGCATCCGCCACCATTTCTTCAGCATTGCGAGGTCTCAATCTTACAGCCACTCGAACTCTTCCAGGAACTATGCGACCATGATAAGAGGACAAGTGTAGCAATACAACCATACCAGGAATCAGCAAAATAAGAAAAGAAGAGCAAATTAAATAGTTGCATTCTTTTCAAGCATCAATTTTCAAAATAATATGACCCAAGTATAAGGACATTACAAATTAAACCCTAAAACATCTTGATTTTCTACACATATTGGCCATTAAGTGCCTTTAACCCTATAACAAACTGCTGTGTAGCCCTTTCACCATCACCAATACTAAAATCTCCTCTACCCCAATATTCGTCAACCAAATTAGCAGCAGAAGGAAAGATCCCTGCAGAGCCCATATCATCCACTTCCCCGCTATATAAAATAAATATAAATAATACTAACTTCATGACCATAACTTCAAATTTGCATAAACACAAGATGTAGATCATATTCGTCTTTGATTACACAAACTGTCTCCAAGAAGCTACTTAGAGTTAGAGGCCCACTTTTCATAACCTGAAAATTTAACTTATAACCTGGATCTTTTTATATAGTGTTTTGTCTTTAGCACCTTCTCTTTCTCCCTTGTCATCATTTTAAAAGGATTTTAGAAGTCACAGCTACCAACATCTTACATTACTTCTCACAACAAGAACTGAAAAATAAATTACAATGACAAAAGAATGTATCAATAATTATCTTTTTGGATAAAATTAATGAGCAATTACAATTTACTATAATTTCAATTATTTGAGAGTTATTCCGCTAACTAAATAGAAATCGTGGTAATAGACTTTTGTATAACAGGAGAAACTTCATTAGAAGAAAATAAGGAATACAAAGAAAAATGAGGATGAAATGTCCTCCATAGAAACAACCCAAAGAAACAGTGAATGAGAACAAAGGCATTAGTGTTAAAACAAAAAAGGTCTCCAATTTCTCTGTATGGCTAATGAGGAGATTTCCATAAAGAAACCATGTTATTGACACAAAAGAGAGGCCATGAAAACAATCCTAATCCACTGTCAATCAACTAATAAAGGTATCATGAATAAAGACTAATTAGTTACTAACCCACCAACTGTCCTTCTTCTAGGATTTTCAACAATAGCAAAATGCCAAGGGCAGAAGAAAAATTAGTCAGGACAAATACCCATATCAAAAGACAGAAGGGGAAAAAGAAAGAAAACACCCACACACATGCCAACATGACATCAAAAGATGAAGAAAGCACCCTAAAACTAAATGATGGTTGCAGGAAAATGTCATAGAAGTGCTTTAAACATTTCCATAGACCCTCCCTTGTGTTTAGAAACCTCATCATGAACAAATCTTGCACTCTTATTCAAATGCAATTTAATTTCCATACCGGGCACTGAACAGTTGATTATATCTGTCTCGTTTCTACAACCATGGAGCTTGGCATGATTTACCAGGATCTAAGATGAAATTAGGGAGTGAAATGAAGTCTAGCATGAATCTTGTTTATTTATATGGTTGGTTCTATGTCAAATGTTGCTTTCTACTTCATCTACAGGTTAAATTTTCCAATGGAAAAGAATAAAAAATACTTCTGAATACCATAAAATAACAGACATGTGCAACAACTAATCCTTGTCATATAGATACCCTCTATCGCAACCTGTCTCACAATTTTCAGAGTCCCATAAAAATGTACTTTACATGAAATATTAATCACAAGTGAAATCTTCCCCAGCGACATTACTCTATCACTACTCCTTCCTATCTAGAGCTGCATTTTACTTTTCCACCATGTTTGTAACCATACTCTTCTAATTTCAAAGCAAGTCATACTCAGTCTCCCGTTTACCCTCCTCGAAAACCTCCCCTCTCCATGCAAAAACATATATATCTCTAGTACATATCTTCAGCCCACCTCAGCGTGTGAGTGGAAGAGAAAGAAAGAGAGCAACGAATAAAATTCCAAGCCTATACTGAACTAATTACAAAGAGGACCTCTAGTCTAGCAAAATAAAGGGATTTCTCGCTTGCATCTCTTGATCAAAATCCATTATATAAAATTGCATGCAGATTCCAATTTTAACGAACCAAACAGAGCCAAAATGAAGTGGCATTTCAGAGATAAATACAAAAGATATGCCCCTCATCGCAATTTGAGCAAGCTAATACCCGTTTTTTCATGAATATCCAGCTCTTAGATTTACGGAACCGAAAAAATTGGCACTAACCTCCATCTCCGTTTCTAGCCGCCAAAGAGGCCGGGCTGCTCCGACGAAGAGCGGATCCCGGAGACTGCGAGGACGGAGGAACCCTTGGTTTGAACGACGCCGTTTTCAAGTTTGCACCAGCCGCAACCATCCGATCGAACTTGGCGCTTCCCCTTTGGACGCCATTTCTGTGTACATTTGAAGCCATCGCCGGAAGAAACCAACTTGAGCTCGGGAACTCAGATTGTTCCTGCCATTTATTCGAAGGACAAAGAAGAAGCACTTGTCGGAGGTTGAGGCTTTCTTTCGGTAGTTGTCGTTCAAATTCAAAGAAGTGGCCGCGAGAGACGAGGGTAATGCGGTGGGGCCTACTGGTGTGGGTGAGAGAAAGGTGAAGAAAGAGACAGACACGGACGTAGATTGGTGATGGGACCCACAAGGGTTAAAAAAAAAAATAGTGCCGTCCTCGATAATTGCGAAGTGTGTTTATAGAGAGAATGTGTGACTGTCACTGTAGCAACTCACTTGTGTTAGTTGGAGAACAAATTAACTACAGTAGAAAATTTAGGTAAATTTGTTTTTATATAAATATTTTTATATTTTTTAAATATAAAATTTACTTAATTCAAAATATTTTTTTATGATTAAATTTTTTATGTTGTAAATAAATTTTTAATTATTAAATTTAAATTTACTTATCACTTTAAATTATAATTTTATGAGCTAAGGTAAAATTATTTACATAATTATTATTTTGTTTTTGAATTAAGTATATAAATAACTTTTATGACCGAAGATTATATTATTAATTTTTTTTTTGTGTCAACTAAGGTATCCACTGTCGAACACAGTGACTAATCCCCTTGCTCATTGTAGATATCTCGATGGGTGAGATAGCTGGCCTGAAGATTTAAGACTGCTCCATATCCAAAGGCAGAGATCGAAACTCTGAATGTGTTTCTATTCATCTCAATTTTATTGTAAAATCTTATTATAAACACTTTTAAATTTAGATTTAAATTTTCAACTTGATACAAAGTGTGTTAATTTAAAGGTTTATATTTTTAATTAAATTTAACAATAATTCTTTCTCAAAATACAAATATTCAAATGCAAGAATAAAAAGATAGATGGTTACAATTATTTTTATTAGTTATTTTAGTGTTTTATTTATTTTCCTTTGGTATTCAAACATAAATTGTTTATTTTAAAAATAATTTTAATATCAATGAGTCAATTTATTTATTAATTAAGAGAGTAAATGAAGTGGGTACTTCCGATTTAATTCACTATTAGTTATGGAAATGTTAGTTCAGAATTTAAAAGGAGGACAAGAGAATTGAATGTTCAATCTTTTTGAGAGAGACACGGACAATTAAATGTGGATTTTATTTTACAAATTAATTAAAATCTACTATGTGTGACTTCTACGTCCTTTTCATTTAAATTTGATATTATTAATTTTTTAAAAAAATAGAAATTTAAAATACACGAATAAAAAATGAGGTGTTTATAAATAATTTTATTATTTATCACGATATTTACCAACTAAAAGTGTAAATAAAATAGTTTTCGTGAATTTTTTATTTTTAATAAAGCAAAGGGCAAAACTTCCCAAAGGAAACAAAAAATAGGAAGAAAATAATGAGAGATCATTCTATGACACAAATGAGGCTTGCACGCTATTTTCTTCATAAGGCTACCTGATTGTGACAAGTGGCATGGTTGACTAAGTCAACAAAAAAAATAAAACTTGTATTAAAAAAAAATTAATATTTATAAGTGAACTCTAAATTTTTATCATATTTACAAAAATTTCACTTCACATCCAAGTGTGCATAATCTAATAATCCCTTCAAATTCAATTGAATCCATTGAAAAAATTTATATTGATCGAATTGATTTAGATTAATAAATTTAAATAGATTATATTTTATTAAAAAATTAAAATTATATAAATGAGTCAGGATGTAATTTTTATAATTCAACTCAACTATTTAAAAAAGAAAAAAATTAAGTTTATGAATTTTATTTTATTTTTATAAAATTTCAATATCTTTTAAATCAAATAAACCAAACATAATTTATATTTTTTTAATAATTTAAAATTTCGATGGGTAACGTATGTTAATTTTTCAATCTAAATGTTATTCGGTCAATTTGAGTTTATGATTCAACTCAATCAAATTTCAATCAATATTCATCCTTAATTTGTATCATGTATTGGTAACAAAATTTAGAACTTGATGAATCTTTTCTGTGAAATCAAGCTCAAAAGTAACAATTTTTCCATTACAATTTGTCAGATAGTGTTACCTTATTCAAAAGAATGTAAGGCATCATTCATCAAAATTTGCACAATACATGTCATTTGGTTGAAATCTACTTCTAAAAGAATATTTTTTATTTTCAGGATTTACATGAAATATATATACTTGCTAGTAAATAAAAAAAATTAATTTAAAAAAGAGTGTTGGTAACCCTGATAAAGATGGCGTAACGCCATATTGTATAGTACTATATAATCAAATTATTTTTATACACTAATTAATATATAACTTTATATGTGATAGAATAAGATATAATGATTGATTAAAAAAATTGGATAAAAAATTTAATAAAAATTAATTATAAAAACCCATATTTGTCTCCAAATCTAAATAACCTTAACCCAAATAACATTGGTGTGCCATGTAAGAAGACATAGGATATTACAAATTTGTAACATTTATCCATTGTTTAGTGTGATGCTATATTATATAATATTATCTAGTCAAACTACTTCTATATTTTGACAAATGTGTAACCCTATACATGAGAGAGTGAGAAATAAGGGCCGATAACAATAATTAAAAAAAAAAATTCAATAAAAAATAATTACAAAAACTTATTTTTGCCCCAAATTTAAATAATCTTCCAAATCTCATACCTTAAAATTTAACTTTCAAATCTCATATTTTAAATTTTAGACTCTAAACTTTAAACTTAAATATTAAAATTTCAAATTTCAAAATTTTAAACTTAAATTTCAATAACCCAAATTTTAAACCACATGTTTTAAAATTCTAGATTTAAAATTTCAAACATATAAATCACAAAACTTTAAACTTCAAAATACTAAACTTTTAATCGTAAATCTCCAAATCTTAAAACTCAAACTCAATCATAAACTTCAAACCTCCACACCATAAACTTAAATTTATTTAAAGAGTAATTATTAATTAATTTAATATATTTTTACATAAGTGCATTTTTGTTAAAATAATATTAATTTTTATTATATCCGTTGGTTATTAAATATAAAATAGGATTATGTTATACTATATAAGATTATATACATTGATACAACAAGCAAATGATATACAATATCTTTCAAATTGAATGAACTGAATATAATTCATATTTTTCGAGTAATTTAAAACTTCGACTTATAACGGATGTTAATTTTTCAATTTGACTGTTATTAGATCATATTGAGTTTACGATTTAATTCAATCAAATTTGGTCAATACTCACCCTTAATTTGTATCATATATCAGTAACAAAATCTAAAATTTATGCATCTTTTTCGTGAACTCAAGCTCAAAAGTAACAATTTCTCCATAACAATTTACCAGCTAGAGTTACCTTATTCAGTATGTACATTAAATATATATATATACTTGTTAGCAAATAAGAAAAAAAAAACAATTTTTTTTAATTTAGAATGGTGCACCTCATAAATAGATGTAGAATATTAAAAACTTACACGCTTTTATACATTATTTGGTGTAATGCTATATTGTATAGTATTGTTTAATTAAATTATTTTTATATACTAACTAATGTATAATTTTATACATGACGGGGTAAGAATAAAGGTTGATAAAAAATATTGGATAAGAGATATAATAAAAAATAATTACAAAAATTCATATTTGTTTCTAAGTCTAAATATCATTAACCCAAATAACATTGGTGTGCCATATAAGAAGATGTAAGATATTATAAACTTATACACTTTTATACATTGTTCAATGTAACGCTATATTATATAGTATTATCTAGTCAAACAATTTTTATATATTAACCAATGTGTAACTCTATATACAAGAGAAAAGAATAAGGGCTTATAAGAATGATTAGAAAAAATGACTTAATTAAAAATAATTACAAATGATTCAGATCTAAATACTCTTTCAAATCTCATACCCCAAAATTTAACTTCTAAATCTTATTTCTCAAATTCAAATTCTAAACCTTAAATTAAGATATTAAAATTTTAAATTTTAAAGTTTAAATTTAAACTCCAATAACTCAAATTTTAAACCCCATATCTCAATATTCTAGACTTTAAATCATAAACATATAAATCACAAAATTTTAAACTTTAAGATACTAAACTTAAACGATAAATTTTTAAATTTTAAATTTTAAATTTTAAATTTCAAACTTCAAACATCTATGTTCTAAATTTTAATTTGTCAAAACTCTATTGAAAGAATAATTATTAATTAATTTTATATTTTTATATAAGTGTATTTTTGTTAAAATAATATTAATTTTATTATATTATTGCTTATTAAATATAAGATATGATTATGCTATACTATATAAGATTATATACATTGATACAACAAACAAATGATATAAGACTTGTTCTCTCATATAACTCTCATTTTATTTGATTTATGACCCATCAATCAAACAGAGCTCGATAAAAATTGGATTGAAAAAAATAATCTACACCCGATTGAAATTATAAAAATAAAAAAATTTCAATTAATTTAAATTAAATTCATCAAATTAAATTAATTTTAATTGAGTTAATCAAATCGAATTTAATTTTTTTAAAATAATAACCTGACTAATCTATTTTAACTCAATTTTTTTTTAAAATTTAACCCATCTCAATCCGCTTACTTAATTTAAACCGACTTAAAGTGATATTTTTATGGAATCATTGGATTGGGTTGATGGTTTTGTGTATAAGACTGAATAGCTAAGCTAAGACTTGAAAGAATGAATTTTTTTAGGGAAAAAAACAAAAACAAAAGTTCACGGTTTTGAGGTAAACAGCGGATAAACAGTGGACTTTTGCTGACAAGTTGAGAAATCTTCACTGTTGGGATGAAACAACCGACTTGTGACTATGACATATGCAATAGTCAATTGTCAGAGATAAGATATTTTATGCATAGCACAGAGTGTACGCGCGTGAATTTGATACTCTATTGTTTTATAATATATAGAAACAAGAAAAAATGAAGTTACCATTACCGAAGAAGTCAGGTTTTATCATAAAAGTAAAGGTATTTAGGCATGCTTATTTTTTTGTTTTAAAATTAATTTTATATTTTTATTTATTTTCATAATAAAAAATTATTTAATAATTATTTTAAAAAAAAATTAATTTTAAAACAAAAAAATAGAAACAAATTTTTATTTTTTTAAATAAAAATAAAACAAAAAGTAACATTTTTAAAATAGTTTATTAAATAATTTTTTTTTTAAATTTTATTATGCAGAATAATTTTTAAATATAATTTTTCTAAAAAAAGTTTAAAAATAAAAAAATAAAAACAAAATCAAATAAACTCTGAATTATTTTTATTTTATACATACAACAAATGAAATCAAAAGCAAAGAATGTACACTTAAATGAAAATATGGTAGCCTCGAGGTTTTATGTAATAAATTTTGATTATGACATATATATAATGAATTATGCATGGTAATAATAATAAATAACTTGTTGTATCTTATACTTGAATCATATTTTATGACTTAACTACGACATGTGTTAACTTGTAATATATCTAATATTTTTTAAAATATTAATTATATGTAATATAAATTGAATATATCTTTATAATAATCTCGTATGCATAATATCATTGATTCCTGCTTATTGTCAAATTATATTCTTTTAATTATGAATTGGATTAATAATTTGATTTATAAATTAAATACTTTTTGGTTAGGATGGTTCAAAATAAAAAGAATTAACACTAAATTAAAGATAAGATCTATATTATACTTAAGTCGAAGTAATAATAAGGAATTAAAAAGAAAATATATCAAGAATTAAAGAATTGAAAAATCTAAATATTTAGAAGCTTGATTGCTCTGTGTAGAAGTTCTCAGGTTTAGAATCATTCAGGGCTTATTGAGTATAAACAAGACACTTAAACATGTAATTAGTGATTAGTTGTTAGCTTTCTGTTATACCAAATAGCCTATATATAGGCTTCTGATTTGCAATATGAATTCATTCAATGAAATGTAGGTTATGCATTCTTATCATTTTCTCAAGGCGTTCGTTTTCACTTGTTTGAGTTTTTTGTTTAATCATGGTATCAAAGTTAATTCTTTCTTTGTAATGGATAATCACATCTCTTCTTCAGTCAATTCTCTATGTTCATCTTAGAAATAGAATTTAGTCACTTTCTCTTGTTCCCTTGCTCAAACTTGATGACAATAACTTCCTTCTCTAAAACCAACAAATTGTTAGAAACGATTTATCCTAGAAGGTGAATTGGATATTTCAGTTAAAACTCAAAAAAATTTCCAAGAAGGATTACCTTGAAAAAGTATGAATTTTTCAGTCATGTAAAACTTATAAACTTTAAAACAAAGCAACCAAGATAGACTTCAAAGAACAAAGAACTTCAAGGATAATGTGCAAAATACTAAAATGACTTATAAACAAATCTACATCTAATATCCAAGTTTTTACTTAATATTTTTTTTCACAAATTTATTAAATGGGCACTTGTGAGTAAGTTGGTATCAAGGGTCATCGTCTCCTTATAAGGATTTTTTTAATCACAATTTTAAAGGGTATCCTTCCCTTGAATTTACAAGATCAAAGGTAAAGAGAAGACATATTATCATTAGCTAATTTTTTTTTTCACAAAAGTAAATATATCTATATGAAAAACATTTATGTTCTGTTTGGTATATAAAATTGAGGAGATGAAATGAGTATTCTCATTTCATTCTCTTATTTAATTAGTAAAATTAGTGAAAAATGTAGATATCACAAAATATTGATTACTTTTTGTGAAATAATTAACATTATCTTTAAGGACGAATGAAAAGTGAACAATACAATGGAATAAAAAAATAAAAAGATTAAAATATTTTTTATTTATTTATAAATTTTTTTATAATTAAAAAATACATATCTAAATTAAAATTTTCAATGTTGTTCAACAAAATTTAATTCAAATTTTTATATTATTAATAATTTATTTTATTTTTTATTTATAATATTTAAAATTATTTTTAAGTTAAAATAATATTATTTTAATTATTTTATTCTTCAATAATATTTTTTATTTTTATTTTATAAATTTGTCTATAATTAAAAATATATATATCTAAATTAAAATTTTCAATATTATTCAACAAAATTTAATTTAATTTTTTTATATTACTAATAATTTATTTTATTTATTATTTATAATAGTTACAATTATTTTTAACTTAAAATAATATTATTTTAATTATTTTATTTTTCAAATGATATTTTTTATTAATTTTTATTTTATTCTTTTTTATATCATACTAACCGTAATTTTAATAATAATATTTTATTTTATTCTTATTTTTTTTGTCAATTATCAAATAATACCTTAAAAGAATGTAGTGATCAAATAAGCTCAACAAAGATCAATCAAGATTTATGAAAAGCTAGCAAGATGAATAGTAGCTTAAAAAACACTCCTATATATAGTTTCACCCTCAAAATAGCTGATAGGCCGGCCATAGAAGTCAGCTTGTACAAAATTAGTTGTCATTCTTTTGCAAAAGCTCTTTCTCGTACACTACAGAAACTTTGTATGCCCTTTTACAGTATTTGAATTCAGGAGCATCCAACCTAGTCGCAGTTGACCAATAGAATCTTACGGTCAAGAGTGAATTTCACGATCCATAAAGGGTGCTCGTTGGTAATGGTCAAGGTTTGTTAATTCAACGTATTGGTTATTTTAGTATAAAGTCTCCTTTCAATAAATCAACTAATCTATCATTATCCAATTTACTGCATGTTTAAACTTAGGAAGAATTTTTAAGTGTTTCTAAATTTGCAAGAGATAATTTAGTTTATTTTGGGTTCCATCCTAAAATGTTTGGTTAAAAATCAAGGCTACCAAAGATGGATAAATATTTAAAATTATTTTTTATCTGAATAATATTGATTACAATTTTTTTAAATATATTATTCTAGTACTTTGACAATAAAATGTCCTTTTTCATCCAAAAACTAACTATCTAAATAAAATTCTTCATCTTATCTCAATTAAAAATTATTTAATAATTTTTTTTTGTTGGTCAAATAAAGGACTAATTACATAAATAACTTTTTTATTTGAATTACCTAAGTTTTTGATTAAATTAAATAAAAAATTAATTGAATATCATTTAATAGAAAAACTTTTTAAAGACAAAAAACTTATTGAGAACTGAATTAAGAAATAAAATTTTGAGAGATTAAATTAAAAAAATATATACCAAAACAATCATTCACTCCAAAAAAATTAAGCCTAATTTAAGAATGAATTATTTTTTTATCAATATTTTTTTTAGATATGATAATGATTCTAATTTTATATTACTTTGATATGCGAAACATATAGAAAACTAAACTGAACAAATAAAACACTGAGTATTTTTCAAAATTAATTATGCAAAAAATAAATTTTGCACATCAATTATAAAATCAAGCCTGAATATCTATTTAATTTTTTAACCTAATTTTGTTAAAAAAAGAGAGAGCATAAACATAATTCAAATTCGGAATAATTAAAACCTAATTTTAAAACTCAAAAACATCACAAAGAAAAAGTATATATTTAAACACAATACGGTGACCAAGAAAAATAAGTATAAGATTTGAATGTAATTTTAAAATATTTATTATTAATTTTTATAATAAAAATATAATATATAAATATTTTTTATAATTCAATATTATATTATATAATTAAATTTTTAAAAATTTATTTCATGTGTCATATTTTTATCTACCTAGAATTGTTTTTCAAAAAATAAACATTAATTCAACGGTTGAGAAGAAAAGCACACCCTAGCCCAAAACGATACGTTTAGTGTGTAAAAGATTACTCACTGTCGGCCAACAAAAAGATTACTAAGCTCTGTTCACTTAGTCCACTTAATCTGTCATCTTTACTTCTTCCTCCATCATTGTTAGGGTTTGCGGAGTTGCAGTCACCTTCGTTGCTTCACACTCACCGTTTTAACTCTCTGTTCTTGCATTGTAAGCTCAGATAATGCGATTTTTCTATCAATTTCTCACTGTATCCAACGATATAATAGCGTATCGAAGCTCCTCTACAGTTTAGTTCCGGTAACTCGCGAGAAATTTAGACCTTATAGTGCGTTACTGTACGATATTTTTGTTCCTTGCTCGTCGTCTCATTGGCGGATTCGGGTTCGATTCGTTCGCGAAATTGTCTTGAGAAATGGCCACGGCGAAGAGCTATAGCAGTATCTGCTTGAGAGGTTCCGATTTTCCTGTTTGCCGCTCCAATTTCAGTGATAGCAAAAAGAGGTTAAAGCTGGTTCTTTATTTTTTATTTAATCGTTTTGTTAAATCAGTAAATCACTCTCTTCTTTTTTTTAAAAAAAAAATTAATAGCTGTGTTAATTAATTTAATTGCTGTTATTTTATTAATTATTATTTTTAGCCGAACTTGTAGTTAGCCAAATTATTTTAATTCACAGATTGTCTGCTTCGTAAATTTTCGCACTGACCTCCTATAGTTAATTCATTTGTTGAAATACCACCATTTAGCCAAGGCCATTCTTTATATAGTCATATGAGAAAAGAATTGATTATGAGGAACCCAAATGAGTTGAAAGACATAAAATATTAAGAAGCTGGGACTCTCTCGGCCCTGTTTAGGCGGCGATTTACTTCAAATTTCTGTCCTTTACTATAAAGTATGAACTTCTTGGTTACTTCATCAATCTTCATGTTCAAGATTTTTTTTTCCTGTTTGACAAGATGAAAAGAAGCAAAATTGGAGTGAAATAGATACTGTACATTCTTCATTCTACTTGCGTATTCATGGGTGACTACTTTGTGCTTTCTAACTTTTAGCTAAGTTGCTAAGGTAGGCTTAGTTTTGTCAAATTTACACTTATTTGGTTTTTTAGTTGCACTATGGCTCTTTCAGAGACCTTGAGAAAATAATAAATATACATTTTTAAGTTTTCAGAAGTCTCAGACAGGTAATTGGTGCCAAATTTACTGCAGAAAATAAAAGACCAAATCCACATTTTGGCTTGTTTGATAATGTTAAATATTTGTTTGTATGAACCAGGAACTCACACTGGAAGCCTCCACAGGCAGCCGTTTTACCCAATTTCCACCTTCCAATGCGAAGTTTTGAGGTGAAAAATAGGTAGGAAATCGATGCATTCTTCCTCTTAATTTCTATTATGATATTTTGTATGTTCTGTGTATTTATATGTGTATTGTGCAGATTAGGTCTCTACTCTGTTTAGAATCTGGAATAGTCTCATGAAGTATATTTTATATATTTTTTCATAAAGCATCTACAGTTTTGAACAATATTCCCTCACTAATCTACTATTTGAGCTTAATCTTATTTTTACTTGAGCATTTACTTTGAGATTTAGTTCAGATATACAAGGCAGATATTTCATCTAGACTTGTATATCTGCAAAGCAGTTTATATTGATTTAGAATACAAAGTGCAATTACATATTTTAAGGAATTATCTAAAAAAATGCAAACATGTATCTCGGACTTCATGAATGCTCATGTGTCTGGCTGATTTTGTTTGATCCAACTTTTTAGTGTTCTGTTTTAACCATCATAAATATATGTAGAAATGAAGCTTTATAGAGAATTTGTCCATGGTGATAAAGTTTTATGTGATACTGTATTTTCAGGACGTCAGTAGAGGACATAAAGTGTCTGAGATTGATAACTGCCATCAAAACTCCTTACCTACCTGATGGGCGATTTGATCTTGAAGCATATGATGACTTGGTCAATACGCAGATTGTAAATGGTGGTGAAGGTATTATTGTTGGTGGCACTACTGGTGAAGGCCAATTAATGAGCTGGGATGAACACATAATGCTTATTGGGCACACAGTCAACTGTTTTGGTGGAAAAATTAAGGTTATTGGAAACACTGGAAGCAACTCCACCAGGGAAGCAATTCATGCCACTGAGCAGGGTTTTGCTGTTGGAATGCATGCTGCGCTTCATATAAACCCTTACTATGGTAAAACCTCCTTGGATGGTATGGTTTCTCACTTTGATAGTGTGCTTTCCATGGGGCCCACCATCATATATAATGTGCCTTCACGGACTGGTCAAGATATTCCTCCACGTGTAATTCAAACCTTGGCACAAAGTTCTAGCTTGGCAGGTGTCAAGGAGTGTGTGGGAAATGACAGGATCAAACATTATACGGATAATGGAATTGTTGTGTGGAGTGGGAATGATGATCAATGCCATGATGCTAGATGGGGTTATGGGGCTACTGGAGTGGTATCTGTTACAAGCAACCTGATTCCTGGCTTAATGCGAGAACTCATGTTCGGGGGTAAGAACCCAACACTGAATGCAAAGGTCATGCCTCTAGTTGACTGGCTATTTCAGGAGCCAAACCCCATTGGTTTGAACACGGCTCTTGCTCAACTTGGGGTCGTCAGGCCAGTTTTTAGGCTACCTTATGTACCTCTCCCTGTGGAAAAAAGGCTAGAATTTGTCAAGTTGGTGAAGGAAATTGGCCGTGAGCATTTTGTTGGAAAAAAAGATGTTGAAGTCCTTGATGACGACGACTTTATCTTACTTGGTCGATATTAATTTAGGTTCTTATCTCATGTTACTACACTTGGTGTGGGATTTTGCATCCTTTCGAGGTTTTTTCCAAAGTTCAAAACCAGATAATTATGTATCACTTAGTTTCAAATTACAACTGCTTTTGCGTATTTCACTTATTTTACACACTGGATTGAACCTGGTTCTAATTTTGCCAAACATCCTTCTAAAGACGTATGCACACAGATGTAACTGCAGAAGTCAGAGATCAACTTAGAAAGTTGGGAGGTGGAGATCAAAGTGGTGAAACATTAAAAGGAATTCCTTGATTTTCTTCCTCTTAATTTTCTGTTTGATTGCTGTCATGCTTGTCGTGTCACGATATTCGTGCCCCACATTTATGTCAATGTTCTTGCTTCTTAGAACACAAACAGGTGCCACTGTTTTTATCCAAATCTTGGATCTTATTTCTCTTACAAGGCCAACCAGATTGTGTTGAGAATGAATGATAGGGTCAAAGTGGCAGAGGCCATTGTGGTGTCATCTAATTAAATAATTGAAACCTGTGCTTTATCTGTGGAATGCTCGTTTAACAATCTTGAGATGAGCTTCTGCAGATGTAAAACATAATTTTGAATGCTAGAACACCTGAAAGATGCTTTACTGCACTGGCATGAGGAGACCAAAGAGAGAAGTATATGAGTTTGGGTAAAGTTGGAAGATATTCCTGATTGCAATAAAAAACATAAAAAGCAAAGGAAAAAGGAGAAATAACTCTTCTGAAGCCAGAATACTAAATCAACAAAGCACAACAGAATTGTTTTGTCACTTTATTTGTTTACATTTTTGATTCCTCGTCTTGGATATATAATGAAGTAAGAAAATACATTATATAACTTCAAAAATAAAGAAGAAAAATAATTCTTTTTTTTAACGAAAAATTTAAGAAGCGGCTGAAAAAAACAAATTCGAGACATCTTGAGCCAAGACATAAAAGTCAAGAATTGTGTGTTTTTGGTTGTTGTAAAGTAGGTTAATTCAATTAAAAAAATTTCATGAAATATGATTGTATACCAAATTACCTTTCTTCTAAGAAGCACATTAAATTAAAAGCGTGCCCTTAAAATTATTTGGAGAAGATTTGGACAAAGCTCGAGAATACCCTTGATTTGAAATCCAAAGAAAAAGAAGAAGAAAAAGAAATTGGTCTTTGTCATCTGCAGTCTGTCTTTTAAACATAAATACCGTAATCAAAATTAAGGTAAATTATACAAAAAACAAAGAGCAAGAGATAACCTAAAGTGACAGAAATTAGAAATAATTGTAGCGTTGCACAATATTATATTCCTTGTAGTCGTTACAATTGGCATATTACCTATTCATTCTAATTTCACAGCTTAGAAGTTATAGCAAGAAAAATAATGTAATCTTAAATTAAAAAAGAAAAGAAATATAGAGGTGACGATAAGATTCAGGGCTCCATATTAAGAAGGATCAGACAACAAAAAGCTCTTCTGATTTTTCATACTCTTGGCAATAATTCATAAATAAACTGTATTAGCTAGTGACTGGTTTTGCTGCCTTTTTGTTCAGAGAGCTTTTTCTGCAGCTGAGATAAGAGGGCCTGATTCTCTTTGTGAAGAAGCATGGCTTTCTTCCTCAGCTTCTCATTCTCCTCTATTATGGTTTGGTTCTCCATGTACAGTTTCAAGTTCTTCAGCTGAAACTCTGCTTTCACCCCAACCATACTCTTCCTCTGCTTTGCTTCTTTCAATTGTGCTCTCTTTCTGTATGATGAAATGACTCAATGTTCTTAGAAGCAAGATAAAAACACACAAAAAACCACCACATAGCATATACACACTTATGAAGCATGAATACTTAAAAAGCGAGCCTAATTTTGTTCATCAAACTCAAACAATACTTTAAATTGCACTGTCATATTGCTATGTCTCTATGGTATTGTATTTTGTATTTGTGTCGGTGTCTCTTATTCTTATATTACACACAAAAGTAGGAATAGATAGCCAGAATATGATTAAGTACCTGTTAAGAAGGCCGAGCCTAAGGTGCCGGTGATGGTGTCTCTTTGATGGCCATGAACGGCGAAGGGAACAGCACAGAGGACCATAGGGGGCTTGTTTTAAATAGCAGGTGCACATACTGTTTCCTCTAAACCTGAAGGATCTCTCGGAAAGGAAGAGCTAGCAGCTTGAGAGATAAGGTTGTCTTGCAAAAGAGAGAGTACTAAAGAGATCAAAGTGAGTCTTAAGAATCGGGTTTCAAAGGGTTTATATAAAGTGAGGAACTTGATAGGAAACTACAAGAGGGTAATAAGCAAAGTGTCATAGCAGCTGTGGTTTTGTGTTTGTATCTGCACACAAGAGAGAGAGAGAGAGGGACTTTTCATAGCAATGATGGCACAAGGTATCATGATTACAGAGGGAAGCAATAGATGGAGGGAAAGCAGAAGAGGATGAAAAATATGACTCTTCTTTCTTGGCCTTTTTGATTGCTTTGTATATTGTAGAGTCTCTAAAGGCTCTAACTTGGGGTGGTGGGTAAAGCTGAGTCACCAGGTAAAAATAGAATCATTGTATGAACTGGGATCTTCTAAAAATTTTAAAGAATTTTACAAAATAAATTTAAAGAGATAAAGACTGCGAAACTTAAATTGAATTAATAGATTTTATTTGTTTATTAAATATTATTAATTTTATCAAACTGTATTTCTCTGAAATTTATCTTTTTTAAAAAACTTAAATAAATTCAAACTCCAGACAGGAGACAAAGGAAGTACGGTAACCCACTCTTCAAGTTAATTAACACTTTTTTTTGTGTGTGGGATTTTCGGAACCTTCCTCTTCAGTTTCATCGAGATCACTAAGGGCCCCCTCGCACTTACCATGGGAGCTTAAAGTGGAACAACATAGTCATAAAGTGCTAGTTGTGGGGTGTTAGTGTGATCAAATTAGTGTGATAATTAAGGAAGAAAAGAGGGTAAGTTTAACATTATATTCAAAGTGGGCAACCTGCATTTACTACTCCGGGTTCATTTAAATTAATGGGCCACTATGTGGTTGCCTATATTGCTTCCATATTTAATGCTTGACCAATTCTTGCCTACTGCCTTCAGGGAGTCCCACGGAGGGGTACCACAGACAGATGTTTTCTAAATGGTAAGGCATCCTGATAAAAAAGAAAAATAAATAAATAATGTGTAGATTTTTGAGGAAAGACATGTTAGCACTGACCTGTTAGCACTATACAAGAGTGATAGTTAGACCATGGGAAGATCAAGTCATGTAGAGCAGTGCTCGGCAATACAAAAAATATAAGAAGTAGTTAAGTAAGAAGTTGGTACCAGTAGGACAAGGAGACATTAATTTATAGTCTCGAAGTGAACTTTTAAAAGTAAATGTGTAAGCTGGTGATAATTGTTAAACAGTTAGTTTATTCTTGTTCAAACTTTATAACAAAAGAACTATGATCGATTTTGTTAATGGAACTCAATCACAAAATTATTTTTAAGTTGATGAACTCTCTTTTGTAGTTATAATGTGATTAGATTCTTCTATTTAAATTTTTATATGATGGTTAACCTTATTAGAAGCCGTTGACTTAATAAAGATATTAATAAGGATAGCAAAAAAATTGTTTTGTTTGTTTCTTTCATTACATAAAAGAATCATGACATGAAAAAGGTAAGTAAGGAGGATTACTTCAAGGAAAGAGCAAGGGATAGGAATTACCTCAAGGAGGATTTAAGAAGATGGTATCATATATATGAATTATTAGTTCATTATCTAGCAAAATATTGTTGTTTCATAGTATATACTTCTTCAAAAGAGAATCATTAGGTTAAGTTTTTATATGAAACATAAGGAATACTTGTTTTCTGAAGTTAAAGGATAGGGTTATAGGAGAGGGAAAAGTGGAAGTGGTTATAGAAGCATGCCTTTCTCCTCCAATGTCTCAGATAAATAGCAGAGTCCATGAAGATCTGTTCAAATTAGTGAGAATTACACCAATTAACTATAAGATCTCATGGAAAAGTTCATCTTTAAAGAGAAAAATAAAATTAAGGGTATGTTTAAAATTTGGGAGGGGAGAGGAGGGAAAAAAATTCAAAAAAAGAAAAAAATGAGAGCGAAGAGAAAGTAGAAAAATAGATGGTTAAATGATATATTTTTTTTCTTTCCATTGAAAAATTTAAAATTAACAAGATAATAATATAAAAAATTCAATAAAAAATAGTTTATTGTATTTTTAAAAGTTTATCTTTTATTAAAATAATTAAATATAATAATTTTAAGAAATAATGAATAATTTTATCTCCAAAATCTGAATTTAAAATTACAAAGGAGAAAGGAGTTTAGAAGACTAATGAAAAATCTTTTATTATTTTTCATAAACTCTTCTTTATCCCCAATCCAAACACACTTTAAGAGGCCATAGAGATAGAGTTCAACTAAAAATAAAAAACAGCAGTATATATAGTCAAAAAGTTATTATTTAATTTGCTTCATATTATATAAGTAAAGGTACTGTTAATTAAGTACGTACGTGAGAAATTAAAGATTTTGTTTGAAAAGGTAGCAGACACAACCTTTCTAATCCTCGTTTAATTCGCCTCCACATTATGGAAATGTCTTTTACGTGTCAGATTTCTCTAAGTTCAAGCAATGAAATTCCATAACATTGTATTATGACTAATCATTTGCTTTATTTGAAAAACATAACCCAAAACTACATTAATATTTATTTGTCAACCTTGTTGGATTTGCACACTTTTTTTTTTCAAAGGTTGCTTTTAGTTAGCCCCTCATAGAAGTAATCACTATTAATTAATTAATCCTGAAAATCAAACTGCAACCAATTACCTACAGCTGCTTGACATGACATTAGTAGCATACATTATATTTAAAATTTTTTGGGTATCTTGTTTTAGAAAAAGAATTTACTGTTTATTGCTAGGTTCTTTTATAAAAATGAGTAAACTAAATAATTTGATTTTAGAATTAGATACATTTAACTTGAATCTCTTATTTATTTTTTAAATATATAAGTTAATTTCATAAAATATTAAGTTTATTACACATTAATCTTTTTGAAAGATATTCAATGAATGTCAAAAGAATTAATAAATACATCGAATTTAATATTTTTAAAAATTAATTCATACATTCAATAAAATTTAAATATTAAAATTATATGAGTCTATAAATTAAATTATTATTTTAATTTAATAAAAATATAATATGTAAATAAAAACATTTTGTGACGAAGTAACACATCATTAATGTGGTTGAATTTTTATAATTTTTATTTTATTTTTACATATCATAATTTGATTGAAGAAAACCTCTCAAGCGATTAATCTAACAGTGGGTCACATAGTTACGTGAGTATTGAAGTTTTGTTCTACTTTAGAGGCATCTCTCTAAGTCCAACTTAAAAAGAAGAGTCACATGGAATTGCACGTGTAAGTCACATGTGGGTAAGAGAAAGAAGCCAATGGAAAATGAAAGGAGTATTGAAAGAGAGAGTAGAGATGAAGGGGGAGTAGTCAATGTGGTTAGGTTCTTTTGTTTCTTTTCTTCATGTAATTGAGTACTAAAACTATGCTCATTTATTTGGAAAATGAACCCCAATTTGGCTTCATCTTCTTCCCTATCATCATGACTACCATTGGATGGTTCTTGTTCATATCATGATTATATATAGTGGGAAGCTAGCTAGTATTCTTGTCCAACTTCACATGGTCCCTTTAATATTAACTTGTTGGCTTCAAATTCCCTTGGCTTAGCTCACAATATATGAATTTTTATGCATTTTATGCTTGATATAGCTAGGAAAGTACAGTGTCACGCTAGGAAAAAGAGTGTAGGTTTATTTTGAGTCAAAGGGATAGATCCAATCTATGAGTATGTTTGGGAGTCGAGAAAAAGAAGGAAAGAAAGTAGATGGTTAAAATGACGATTTTCTTTCCTCTTATTTTTAAAAATGATGATAATAAACCAAAATTGTTCAATAAAAAATTGTTGAATATAATATATTTTTACAAGTTTATATTTTATTGAAATAATTAATTATAATAATTTGATTTATTAATATGAAATTCTAAGAAATTATGAATATCATAGTATATATTGATTGGTTTCTCTTCCAAAATCTTTGAAATTGGGAGAACTTAAAATTATAAAAGAGGAAAGAATTTTGAGGATTTTTGAAGATTAGTGAAAAATATTCCATTTCTATCTCTTTCACAAGCTCAAGAATGTTTCAATAAATTTTTTTTTCTTTTTTTTTTCTTTCCTTTCCTAGCCTCCATTATTCTCCATCCAAAAACATATCTTAAAAGATTTGTAGACAAAGTTATTTATAAAGGAACACGTAAGTGTGTTAGGGGTGCGTTTTCAGTAAAAAATATACCTGATAAACTGACATATAAGTTTTTTCATAATTATTTTTATTTATTTATTTTTTATAAATTGAGATTCCTCGGGTAGTTTTCGAATGACAGGGATTCATTTTTATGTTTTAGAAGCAAGAAAAAGGTAAGGAAAGAAACAAAAGTGATTACAATGAGTTTCATAGATGATGTAAAAATATAGTATATATAGTCCATATATATATTGTTGTTTTGTGTACAAAAGTAGATTCCAAAGATGGGTTTCATGAATCCATCATCATGCTATTTTGAATGAGGGAGGTTGAGCCATTTGATGAGGACTAGGACCACTAGCTAGCCTTCACTCATTTCTTGTATTACTACTACCAAAATACCTGCACTACCATATGTTCGTAGTCAACTGTGATATCAAAATCCCTATCTGTTTTCAAATATGGTCTCATTGCCTATGGTTTTTATGTTTGATATCTAGGCTCAAGTTAAAAAGCATCCATATCTCTCTTCCCTAAATTGAAAGAAAAGTTCTTTTGGGTGTGAAATGTCAACAGTATTCATTGATAAATTTGATATATACCTTAATCATTTAGAATAATGTGGTTTAAAGGAACAAGACAATTGACCCTAATTTTTTTAGGTTTCTTTGTATAATTTGATATAGTCGATCATGTGATGTATTACACATATTGTCGTAAGTTTGAATCTTATTTATATTAGTTACTTAGAGTTAGACTATAAGAATTTTTTTTTATAAATACTCTAATTTTGGTGTAAATAGCTTATATTTGACCGGAACAAAAAAATAGGTTAATTGATTGAGGAGCTCTATTCTCGAGCAAACCTAGATACCATTAACATCGAACATCATTGATATCTAGGTATGAATCACAAAATGTTAGGGTCGAAATCCTGTGCCATCAACAAGCATTTTGAACTCCATAAACATACAAGGCATATTTGCTTGCCTTGTTATGCATAAATTTAAGGCACCTGTGAGACTATATCTTCATTGGCTGCTTTCACTGTTTTGGAACTTTTGTCCTATTTATGGGAATATGGCATAATGCTCCTTCATGGGACTCAACATAGAGAGAGAGAGAGAGAGAGAGAGAGAGAGAGAGAGAGAGAGAGAGAATAGTTCATTGTGTTACATTTGAGCTCAATTCTTTAACAGATATATGAAATGCTTCCTCCACCTAATTAGTGTTTAATTCATTTTTCTCAACAAACATTCACCAAAAAGTTTCATATTCTCACTGGAGTGGATATATATAGTTCCTATTAATATTGAATAATTTAAAAACAAAACTTAATTTTCTTTAAGAAAAAAAATTTAGGTAAAATTATTTAAATGTTTGTCATAAAGTTTCACAATAAAAACATGTCATGTGAATTTTTTTTTAAAAGAGTTAATCATGTCTGAGTTGAAAAAAAATATATCTCTATGTCATATTTTTATTATGATATCTTAAGAATTATACCTAATGCAATATTAAATTGACTTGAGGAAATGATTAAACAGGTTTAATTTTATTTAATATTTTATATGTTTAATTATTCTATTAATGGGGACGTTTCATCTAAATTTTAAATAGTTAGTCGGTGTATTTTGAAAGTTTTTTATTTCCAAAATTTTATAATTGAGATAAATCTTTATTATTTGTAGAGTCAATTTTTTCAGCAACCACTTTTATTTGTTGTTAGAAACTTAAATAACATCAATTGATTAATGAAAATATATGTCAAATTGTCACAACAAAGTCCTGGTTACAAAAATTAAAAATTATAACGGTCAACTTACCAACTTTAAAAAATTAATTAATACGATTTGTTCCAATATTTTAATTTTCAATCATGCCAATTAATAAAAAAATTGGATCAATCACTAAACTTTCAATAATTCAACCATAAAAATTTATTAATTATTCACATGATTTGTCCCTCATAGCATATTTATGTGTAACTCATTAAATTAAAGAAATTAAAATACCTCTGCCTTTACCAAAATTTTAAAGATATCATTAATGATTCTATCATCATTAGAAAAAGATTTTCCCGGAAAAAATTTTATTAGCCAAACACATGCATGCCTGTAAATATCAACTCCCTTATCAGTTATAAAATATACAAAAGATAGGGAAGTTTGTCAACAAACTATGACATTATAGAGCACTTGGGGAGTAAAGTTTTAAATGTGGGAGAATATGACATAACGGTCATTTTCTTTATTTTAAATTTGACTGTTTTGAAATAATAATAAAATTTTAAGTTATTAAAGAAGTCATCAAAAACATGATAGTGCCAATTTGGTACGATAGATTTGTCCAAAGGAGACTAAACAAAACTCCAGAATATGCTAATGGTAGGATCAAATATAAAATAAAGAAAACTAAAGATTGGAAATGAGTTGGAGAGAGCAGCACAGCAGTTTCACATGCACTATTTATGTATAATTGACAGCTACCTCATGCACCTCTCCCCATCAAACCCTTGTGGTCCACCTCAACATCACAATTTCCTCATCAGTATATTCAAATTAGAAATCTATGATTTTTCTTCTCTGCCACTCAATTATCCACTGCAATTGATTGCCTTCGAATTTGGTACACATCCTCATCATCATCATCACTTGTATCTTCTTCTTCTTCTCTATTAACATCATTCATCATGACACTTTTAAAATTGTACAATTATAGCTCTATGAAATTGCGCTACCGGTTACAGACCCAGAATCTCATGCAGTACAGGGACCATGAATTGAAATTTTTTTAGGTCGATTTAGTGCATAATATATATATATATATATATATATATATATATATATATATAAACTAAATTAATTATAAATAAATATATAAACATATCAGACATATTTTTATTTGAATAAAACTCACTTTTTATATATTTATATATCTATTTATAATTTTCTTGGTAAATGAGGTACTTTTGCATGAAGAGATTTAGAGGAGAGCTAAATAGGGTATAAAGCATAAAGAAAGATATTTTGATAATTTTATTTATCTATGTTTAGTTAAATTCTAGAAAATAAATGTAATAGGACATATAAATTAGAGTTTAGTTAAACTGTAGAGAATAAATCTAATAGCACATATAAATTAGAGGGCCAATTATAAAAATTAATTGTAATTGAATGCAAAACTCAAAATTTTTTTAAAAATATTTTCTTTATTTTTAATAAACTGAGTCTAACTAACTTTGAGCCTTTTTAATTAACTTTATGAACTTGAATAAAGCATCCATTAAGAAAGATATATAGAGGAATTAGGAACTAGTTGCATGCATATTGATAAACTTAATAAACATTATTATCTTCTCTCTATCTAACACCTACTTTTGTTGGAACAGAGTTGAATGAGAAAGTGGTAACCACTAAGTTATAAAATAAAGAGATAGAGTAGCTTTATATATACGAAGTTTAATTTGCAAACTGCTTCCATTTGTTCTCTAGACACTGGTGTGTTCAAACATCAATAATAATAAGAATTTCAATATACATATTATGATAAAAAAAAGTATGGTGTGCATGATTTCTAAAAATATACCCAATTTCATCAATTTTATTATTTTTATTTACAAGTTTTCATTATATTGAAAATATGTTTGTTTTGTAAAGTTAAAATTTTGTTCATTTTTATTTTCAAATTAAATTGAAATAAATGACTATAAATATTATTTGAATTTTTGAGTTTGACTTTCAATAATTATTAGATTAATTTATTTTTATAATAATTAATTTTTTATTATTTTTAAATTATGAAAATTTCATGTCATTTTGTAAAGACGATAAAATCTTTTTTAAATATTTTTTTATTTTTACTCTCTTTTTATTTTTTAAAATTCAAATCTTTTTAAAACTGTACCAAATACATTTTCAATCATGTTCAATTCTTAATTTAATAGATAAACAAATCGAATAGAATTAACCTCAATAAGAGGTAGGAATTTTAAAGATTAGTTTTTGTTAGGTGTTAGTTGCCATATCAAACGTTTATGAAACTGAACGTAGAGTGGGCAGCAGAAGAATCTAGAATAGCAGACAAGAAATTTGCAGTTTTTCTTTCAAATGAGAAAGCCATCTTTTATTTTTCAAGAAGTTATTTAATTTACTTAGCAGACAAAGTAGGAGCCATCTGGTGAAACTTCTTGAAGATGACAGCCTCAGGTCCACCTTACTTCCACTCTAAAACGAAGTCAAAATTGTTAGCCAATTTTTACCTTCATTTTTAAGTTACTTTTTCTTTCTTTTTAATTTTTACTTCCTCTCCTCTTCTTCTTTTTTCTTTTCTCTTTCTTTTTTTATGCAAATAAATCTTTTGAATTTATTTTTTACGATAAATCTAAAAAATTCTTTTTATCTGTTTTCTTTTCAGTAAATTTAAGGATTTTTAGTTTTGTCTCATTTTTATTGTAGTGAGTGTCCTTGCCCTTATTTGATTAGGGTTTTAGTAGTTTTCTTTGTTTTGAATAAGGTATATGATGATATTTTTAAATTTTTTAAATTTAATTCAACAAGTAAATAGAAGTGATTATCTTACTACAGATAGTGATAGTGACAATTTTTCATCCCAAAGATCAAGAGATAAGTAGAGTTTTTATTTAATTTTTAATTTAATGAAAAAATTATAGACATTTATTTGTTATTAAATTTAAAATTTATATGATTATTTTAAATGTTACTGTACTTTATTTTGAATGAAATCTTGTCACTTTGTTAAAAAAAAAGGGTTACATTTTAACATTGATATATAAGAGTTTATCTTTAACCAAGCTATCTATACTCTATTTGGAAGCGATGAAAGTGGTGGGAATGATTTTGAAAGAAACGAAAATTAGAGGTAAACCTTATATTACTAATTTAGGAAACAAAGAAGAATATACAATTCTACACTTAGAAAATAAAAAAAAACACGGTAATAATAATTACACATTTTTTTTCTTAAAATTCTATCTAATAAAAAAATTAATTATGGGTTTAACCAAATAATATGAGAGAAAATTATTTATTACTTCATCATTTTTATGGATTTTTTTTCTTTGTATCTTCATCATTTTCCCCAAACATAAGCTTAGAGATATATTCCTTCCATTAATTATCATAGTTTAAATAACTTTCAGTACAATCTAAGAGAAAATATATATGGCTTGTTAAGACTTAAATTTATTTTTAATTGAAGAGACCTATTTTTTTTCCATGAACCTTCATTTAATATTTCTTGGATATATAAGATTCATTTAATAAACTAAAATTTAAAAATATGGCATATTTTAATTAAATTTTTTTATTACATATATAGTATTTATAGCTACTTCCTATGAGGCATGACGGCAAAGCAAAGATTTTTTTTTTTCAAAGTAATTTTCAAAATGACAGATTGACGGTGGCGATTATTTGACTTTTAGATATAATAGAGCCACGTTTAACCACTCCCTGTGTGTTCCTCATTTTTTTCCTTTTAGTTTCATTCTAGATTAATTAGCCTAGCAATCTCCCATAAATTCACGAGTTTTGACTTTATGGCCCGTATTTATTTATTTATTTTATTGTTTACAATGCGTATTCGAAGAGATTGGGCTAGTGAAAGTGGTTAAGAAGAGTGCTTTTTATCTTAATTATTTAGATTCAATTTTTTGAGCAAGTCTTGAGGGTAGGAATGACAATTTGTAAGGCATGAATAAATTATTATAATATCCTGACTCTACAAAAAAAATTTAACCTTATCTTTAGACATATATTCAAATAAATAATAAATTTAAGATATATCTTAGTCGATATTAAATTTTTAAAATATATTTAATAAGATAAATAAATTAATTTATAATTTATTTAATTAATTTATAAATTTATTTTATCAAATTAAAAGTATTTAATAAATAAATTTATTTAAATAATTTAAATTAATTAAAATCTTATAAATTATACGAAGTAGTATATAATTTATAAGTTTTCAATTAATTTATAAATTTTAAATTAATTTATAAATTATTTTTGTCAAACAGAATTTAAATTTACTTTTTAAAATAGTAATTTTTTTAACCTTATTTATATGAAATTTTTTATATAAAGTCAAAATAAAAATAAGGTGCATAAAAAAATTAACATAATTCTAAATAATAAAGCTACATAATTTAACATTACACACACACACACACCCAAACTTGAATCCTTAAAAATAGTTTAACAAATCTATGTATTTGGACTCATTCATTTTGTGATCTTATACCCGAATTTAAATGGATAAAGTTTAAAAATACCTATTGAATATTGATACTATTATTATATCTATTCGAGAGACTTTATTTTTCTAAATGTATCGAGTCGATGTAATTGATCCAATAATATTTTTACTACACAAAAAAAAAATTAATTTGAGTATTTTTTTTTATATACATGATAAGATAGAGTCTCTAATTGTATATTATCAAACCACCACATCTGTTTGAATTAGTGGTATTATGCACCTGGGTTTTTCTGTATAATTAAAATGACAATTTTCGTTTTATTTGCAAACATTTCTGCGAGGGTAGTCTAAGACAAAAATGAATAAAATTTTTTTGTACAACGATAAGAATTAGAGTAATTTTTTTCCTAGCTATTATGAAATTTAGCATGAATTATTATATTATAAAATTACTAAATGTGTGATCTAATTAGTGAGAGATCTTATGTTCAAACAATTACACCATCATTTACAAAAAAATTAAAATTACTAAAACAATAGCTCACTACTTCTCTTTTTTTTTTTTTTTCATTTTCTAAATATAGGGAGAATGAAAATGCACTTGAATAATTTAGCCAAATAATAAATAGTAATTAAATCTGATTGCATGTTGGATTTCAAATTTTATTTTTCGTAAAATTGTATCAAATTTAATAATTTTAATACTTTAAAAATTTACAAAATTCAATCTTGTGAATCCGCCTACTTATCACCATATGACACAATTAATTTCCACTACATAAAACTGTGTCCATAAAATTTCAAATAAAGCTAAATCCTCCTCCTTTATCGATCTTTGATGCTCTTGCAGGCATCTGATACTTGGATATTGGGAGAGGTTCATATTTATAGGCCATCGAATCATGGGCAAAATAATTCAAAAACGTTTAGACGACGTCCAAAGATTTATCTTGAGCCTCTAATCTTTTTTTTTTTTTTTTTGGACAAGAGCCTCTCATCTTTTGAGGTTCCTTTAGATGACGATCCCGTTTGTGCCGCTGCTCCAATGTTGGGTCGATCCAATTTTCTCGAGTTGAACTTTGATTCAGAATGTGTTGTCAAATACTAAAACTGTCATATAAGTTTCTTGGGCATACTCAAAAATTGAGAATTCAATTTTCATTTTGTAATTATTTTGTTTGGAACATTAGTTAAAAGGTAATTCTTAATCAATAGATTTGATTCTAAACAAATCCAAAAAGATGTTTTGATTGCAGAGGAACAAGATCTTATAACATAGATACATCCGAAAACAAGAATTGACAACCATCATCCTAAAAACAGGGTCATTTAGTTGTCTCAGTTCACCTAAAATGTCCAACCAACAAATAATGGTGTTTGCCTATAAATCTATTGCTGCAAGTTATGGGGGTTAGGGTGCATTTAAAATTTCACTCTTGAAATACTATTTAAAAAAATTGAAGTCAAATTATTAAGGAGAGACGATGGGCTTGTTTATTTTTTTATTTTAAAAATAATTTTATATTTTTAATTATTTTTAAAATAAAAAAAATCGTTTAGTAATTATTTTAAAAATAAATTCTAAAAATAATTTTTTTAAAATAAAAAAAAATAATTTTTACTTTTAAAACATAAAAAAATATTTTAAAAATAATTTATCAAACACATTTTTTTTATTTTTGTTCTGTAAAATCATTTTTAAATATAATTTTTAAAAATAAAAAAATAAAAAAAATAAACAAATTTGATATTTTTTTAATTTAGTGAATTAATCCTTTTGAACAAAATAAATTGATAAGTATTTGATATAAAAAAAAACTAGTTTTTTTAATCAAATTAAGAGGAAAAAAAGAATGAAAATTGATATTAATTTTAAAATATGATTATGATTTATCTATTTTCACTTCTTTTTTTTCTCCAAAATACTCGTAAATGGAGAAGAGGAGGAAAATGGAACAAAGTTTGAAGAAAAATGCTGAACGAGTGTGATTGTTTTTGGTCAAAGAATTAGTTCAATTTGAACCTTCCCAAATGGGTTGGTAGGCTTTTTTGGATTGTCAAATTTCAAAGGAGTATAGAGATTTATTCGGACAAGAAACATGTGCATTAAATCCAAAAATTAAAAATTTTTTTTTTTTTAATAAAACCTAACTTTTGACAAGTGTGCATAAATATTTCCCATTGATTTAGTCTATTAATAATTTTTTCATCTTTCTATTGTAAAATGCAATTTTAGATCATATTCGTGTTAGATTTATCAGATATATTCATTAACAATTTCTTTAGGCCGGATTTTTTTTTTTTTCTCGTCTAAGCTGGGTACTAACTTTGGATGATAAATATGAATATCCTAAAATAATACATAAATATTATAAAATTATATTATTGATATATAATTTTTAAGTATCTCAATAATAAGTATTATATTATCTCTTAATTTTTTTAAATATTTTCAGTGATTTTATTTATACTTACAGTTTTTTTAATATTTTGAATGATTTTATTTATACCTAGTCCTCATCGTCAATCTAGTCACATTGACCATTTTGTTTCGTTCTTAGAGCAATAATGGATGTCCATGAAGTTTGCTTCAGCTATAAAATTAGCAACTCTAATAGATGACAGCAAGTGTGACTCTACCTCGATTCTATTAGTCAAATATAGCTGAACTTCGTTTCTCTACTTCTCAATTTTCCAACAAATTAAAGAGATACTTTGGCACCAATGTAGTCATTATAACTATTACTACGGTCACCATTATTATTATTATCAATTATCACTTTAATCATACTGTTAAGTACTACCATCATTCTTCTTTTGTCATAAATATTATTTTATTATTATTATTATCACTATTATAATTTTATCGTTATTATCATCACAAATTTTCAACAAATTTAAAAAAATTTATGGCACGAACTTTCAATTTATTATCACTATTATTATTATTATCATTTTTATCATTATTATTATTATTATCACAATATCACTACCATCACTTTAGTTATATAATATTATCATTAATATTACTACCATTCTTAATTTATTATGACCATTATTATCATTATCACTATTATAATTATTATTGTTATTATTATTATTATTATTATTATTATTAATATTATTATTATCATAATAATCACTATCGTTGCCTTGTTACTATTGTTTGTGTTATCACCATTATTATAATTCTATTATCATTACTACCACCATCTTCATTATCATTACCATAGCTATCATCATTGTCTCTCTCATCAATACCACTATATATATATATATATATCATTTTCTCCCATCAATAAACACATACTATTATTTTATTAGATTAATTTATGTGTTGTACATTAATCTAATAAACATCCAATAATATAGTATTACTTGTATTATTAAGTCTTGTTAACCTTAAACAAATATAACTTTGTTTCTCTACTTCACAATTTTCCAACAAATTATGGAGAAGCAATGGCACAGCCATACATGAGGAATTCAATATATGTATTTGGGCCATAACCTTTGGGCCGACCTGCTAGACACTGTTATTACTATGAACATCTTGGTTATTTTGTAAACTATTCAAGCTTAACCAAAGGTTCAATTCAGAAAAGTGAAAAATCATTCCTAAGAAACTCCATGAAAAAACGTGAATGTCAAGCTGCGAATGCAGACATAGTGTGTGTTTGGATTGGCGGTGATTTTTGTGTAAACGTGATTTTTGCAGAAATAACAAAGTGTTGCTTCTGCAAAAATTACGTTTACCAAGAAGGAAATGGGCTTTTAATTTTATCCACCACAAAACCAAACATGCTGATAGTTTCGCTTGGTCCAAATTATCTGACTCAAATCTTTATCATAACCCACGAACATGCCGTGTCACAACTCAATGTAAGAAGCATGAAGCTTGACATGACACAATCAAGTCACAGCAACATGACAAACTATGAAATAATTAAGTGCAATTTGCATTGTTGCACATTAATTACTACGTGTTTTGAATACGATAAGACTGTGTCTTTGAAGTACTAGTATTTCATAGCTCATAAATATGAACCCTATAGAGATTGATTCAATATACATAGTACAACTTTATCATAATGCTTCTCTACATCAGCTGTTGGTATGTATGAGTACGTACTCAAACTTTGCATTATATGTTTCCATTGTCCTCCCCAGTTTGTTAGATCTAGTTTTAAAGAGAGTTCCTTAAACCATACATAATACAGAACTGCTGAAACAAGTCTAACCAGCAAGCGGATTAGCATGTATAGTTACTCGATTTAGCCTTATCTCTGCAAGTGGTCGGTCCCCCGGGCCTGTTTGAGTCTGCAAAAACAAATATGAGAATAATATTTAATAATATTTATTCTTTTCTTTTCTTTTTTTTCCTTTCATATGTTAGACCGACTCTGGAAGCAAGTGGGTAAAGACAAAATGCATGAAAATTATGATAAATAACATATACAGCACTGAGAATAATGTAGACCTAGTATTGTGGCTGAGTTAAGGCAAGACCATAGAAGTTCGACGCTCACCTTGATCTTAGACTCAAAAGAAATTTAAAAAGCAATTTTAAATTTGGCAGCAAGATAACATACCTTTTCCATGAGATCAAGTACTTCAAATCCATGAATTACTTTGCCAAACACAGTATAGAGTCCATTCAAATGTGGCTGCTTTGCATAAGTTAAGAAAAATTGACTTCCATTAGTATTTGGCCCACTGTTGGCCATTGACAATATTCCCCTCGCATTGTGCTGAAAATACAAAAGGGCAATCAATTACTACAATCATCTGACTAGAACGACTTCTACAATTAGCGCTCCATATAGCACATCTCTATTTTCAGTCAAAATCCTCCCATTATGCTCATGCCAATGTGATTTCCACCCCCTCAACCAAAAAAAACAAAAAAAAAACCCACTTCAGCGGTAAACCAAAGAATTTAGAGTAAATTAACAGCAATTTGGTCTATAAATTTGTAGATTCATTTAACTTTAGTCTCTTCATTTTCTTGAGTGTACATATTAGTCTTTGAAATTATCAGTGTTGTACATTGGTTATTTTGCTAGTCCCTGAAATATATAAAACTCGTTGTACATTTGTTTAATATGTAACGAGTTTGATATTTTTAAGACTAACTCATGTAGTCAAAAACATTTAGGAACTAAAGCTAAATAAATCTATAATTCTAAGGACCAAATTATTAGTTTACTCAAAGAATTTATTACATTCAAACAGTCTAAGTATACTAATATCTTGAAGAATGTTGAATTTATCCAAAATCACAACCATAGTAATCAAAATCATGTGATTCACGATTTGAATCGCACTATCCAATCCGATTCATCTCCCC
This sequence comes from Gleditsia sinensis, assembly GCA_037074535.1. NCBI lineage: Eukaryota > Viridiplantae > Streptophyta > Magnoliopsida > Fabales > Fabaceae > Gleditsia > Gleditsia sinensis. The sequence goes on along the minus strand of CM073469.1, from coordinate 14,605,722 downwards.
AGCGATTCTAATCGCTGGGTGAATCGAAGGCGATTGTGTATCGTCAGAATCGTGCGATTCAAGCTGGGAATCGCAAATCGCATGATTCTGGCGATTCTGAAAATGGTTCATACTCTTACTGTGTTGCAATGTTAATGACCCATGCCAACGCAGATTTTTGAGAATTTTCGATTAGTTTCTGCCTCCCATAGCTCAGGATATTCCTCCTTCATCGGGTTCTTTGTATCAGGAGGAATAGGGCTGTTTATTTTTTTTACAGTAAAAAGAATGGGACTGTTAACTTTTGTTTTTTTTAATTAGGTAAAAAGAGTAGAATTGTTTTCTATGCCTATACAAAAACAATTAGCCTCATAAAAAATAATAAAATAGAGTCTATTTTATTATTTATGGGCAAAAAAAAAGCAGAGCTTTTTAATAATAGATAGAGGAGCCTGTTTTAATTAAAATAGGAATAGTACACATTCTATCTTATTAGGAATAGGCCTTCTCAAATCAATGTTAATTAAAATAAAAAGGCTTGCCTATATAGAAAAACATAAGAGTAGGAAAGCTTGCTGTTTTAAGTAAAATAAAGATGCAAGCGGTAGAAGATTAGGAATCTTAAATAAAAAAAAACTTAGTTTGGCCATTCAAAAATTTATGATTTATGGATTTTATTATGGTAATATATTTTTTTTAAGGCTTATAGTTCATTATTTTTTCAAATTATTGAGATTAATATATTATTGTTTATATTATTTACTTATTAATATTTTATATTATATATTTTAAATTATTTTTTAACGTATTATTGAATCGTACGATTCGATACGATTTACGATTAAAAAATAAACTGTCCGATTCACGATTTAAATCGCGATTTGATTACTATGATCACAACTATATTCCAAGTTTGAAAGGTTATAAGGCCATGATATTTTGAAACAACATTTCTACAGGTAAACAGATTCTGTAAGCTTGCTATAACTACCAGAAAGCAGATAAAGACTCATATCTGATGCTAAGGTTTTGAAATTATCAAGTATGTTTCCATGGTACACTACAATGTAATAGTAGCTGCATGATCATTACATTTCAATATAAAATACTTCTTATTGGTTTATACACAAGTTAAAATGGTGTAATGATTCACTCGGCTTAATTACAGAGTCGTATGGTGTACATCAACAAAGTCATTTTGCATTTGAATGAGTTAAGTTGCTCTCCAATACACTCTTATCTTTATCTTACTTATGGCCATGATAACATAAGTGATAATGCGGTATTTACAATTTGACAGCCAAACCAAAAAAGAAGTATTTATCTTAAATTCCTTAGTAAGCTTGAAATTATGTGCAAGTTGTTTACCTGAATTTTCTTGTTCCTATATGGCCATTGATAGTCAAAAGCTATAGAGCATGGCCATGCCTATCTTGAGGCATGTCAGTGTATTGGATTCATGTCTAACACTGACATTGCTATGACAAGCTAACAACACATGTACGGGTCCAAGACATGTTATGTCAAAGTTTATATTTTTTGAAATTTGACATGTCAACGTGTTTGTGTTTGTGCCATGTCATGTGTCCGTGTCAATGCTACATAGGTCAAAAGAGTATAACAAATATGGAGCTAAAAGGATATATTACACTGATACTGTGGCTTCAGAGTAAGTAGCATAGTAGATGAACTTACCTTAAGAGATTCTCTTATCTCATCGTTATATTTTTTGCCCCATATACTGGTCCCCCCTTTGCCAGTACCAGTTGGATCTCCACCCTGAATCATAAAGCCTTTGATGTTGCGATGAAAAATGGTCCCATCATAATAACCACTTGCACATAGTGCTAAAAAATTCTGGATTGAAATACATTAAAAGAGAATTGTTAGTCACTACATTACACCCATTCATATTTGATAGAACCATACAAGAGAAACAACAAATTATTCACTATTAAGGAGATAATTTGCACCCGTGATTCAATGTTCACAAATCATAAGATTAATTTTTTGTTATCCAAACACTTTTACTTCATAAAAGCAACCAAGCAAGTTCAAATTTCATTTAATGTAGGAAACTATTAACAATGTATTAAGACAGCAATGCAGGTATTTTACATATTAGTAAATAAATCTGTCTGCAAATCTTCTTGGATGGATTGCAGACTAATTATTTAATTTTTGGATAAAAGGGTTTCAATTGAACTGGCTGCAGAGCAGTGGCATTTAAAGATATAATTAACATCCTTGACATGAAATTTTGGGAGTGTTTGTCAAACTCAAACCATTTACAATTGTCCGTGACTCCATGCAAAGTTTCATACTTTGAAGAAACAGCTAACGATGAAGCAGAGAATATTACAAAAGTTCAAGGGCAATGGTTAAAACACAGTTAAATATACATGGGCTTCATTAAATTGATTATGCCTTTACCAATGAGAAATATACCAAAAACTATAGCTCATATATAAAGTCCATCATAGATAGATGCTCATTTATACCAGAATTCTTTAAAAAGAATCATTTTATATTTTAATTTTTAGTGCTACATGTTGGCGTCAATTTTTGAGAGAAAGCAAGAGCAGAAAAGCTAACCCCATTTGAACAGAAAACCATAATTTTAACAAAGGAGGAGGATACGACAAATAACAAGACATTGGTAGATAAGGATGTTGTTAGAGATTATAAGCAAACTTTTCAGGAGATATTACTTGTCAGCTTAATATAGTATCAGCTTAAGTCTTTGAGTTGAAATGATTCTTAATATAGTATCAGTGCTTCTATCACCAAGTGGTCAAAGTTCAATCTTTGCCGTTTCCATTTTTCATAATTATATAAAATTAGCACGAGGTAGGTAAGTCTTTGCTATGTACACTTCAAGTTCAAAAGGATTTCATGTAAGGAAGCATGTTAGAAATTATAATAAAAACTATTCAAGGGTTTTGCTTAATAACTTGTCCTTCTAAGTTGAAATGGTACTTGACAATGATATCTAATTGGAATGACTGTTCCCATTCCTAAATTTGGGAAGACTTAGAGCAAGGTGTGATGTTTCCTCACCTCCCTTTAATAGAATGGGATACTAGTCTTTAATAGAGTTTGTAATGACAAAAGAAGTTTTGGTATTTTAAACCAAATATATAGTCGAAGGCATCATACTCTTGAGAAAACTATGCTAACTAAGTTTTGCAACTCCCTTCCGGTGGAGGATGCAGATTATTATCTTAAAGTGCAATAAAATACGGTTGATAATCTATAATCACCACTCAAATGACACATACACTGTTTCCTAATTTATACTCAACTGATATGAAACTTTGGGAGAGCCCTTGACCCCAAAACTAGTTAATAAAGTGGGACAGCCAAGGTTCATATAAGATCATCATTGGAATCCCATACATCCAATGTGGGAAATCGGTGTGTTCTATGCTGCACTGCAAAGGAGAAAGGAAGAGGGAAGGAGAGGTTGGGGAAAGCTATATCATTGATATGAACCTTAGAGAGAGCAGTTAACTCATGAGGTGAGAGAACAAAAGTATAAATCCCTCATTGGAATCCCATATTTCCAATGTAGGCCTCAAGTGGCATTCCTTGCGATTGGTCATAACATCCACATGCTGGCTTTATTGGGCCATCTGTCTCCTTATAATTTTTGGGCATCGCTGCCCGTGGCAGTGCAGCTTCTCAGGCCTAATGCCGCTTCAAGAAAATAAGAAAATAAAATTGAACCCTGTTAAAAGCTCTAGCTTTTGTGCAGTGTAGGGGCTTGATCCTAACACCACCCATCCCAAATATTCGGGTAGTCAATAATCTGCATCAGGCCCTGCTTCAAGACCCAAAAACACATTGTCGCTTGAAGCAAATAACTACCCTGATTTGAGTAGATATGAAAACCTAAGAACTTAGCTACTAGTGTTTTAACGATGTGGTTCCCAGAACTACTACGCTATTCCATGCCCACCGAAAAACATAGACGAATTTCCATTTTTCTAAAAAAACAAAAACAAAAAATTAACATAAAGTCGTCTCCTTTCTCCAGCCACAAAGATTTCCATCACTTCTGTTTTCTCAAAACTATAATAAATTCAAAAAATTGTACCCAGAAAAAAAAAAAACAACAACAGACCTCGGATGTCTTGGGAACCTCGTCGCAGAAGATCTCACACTTGATGTCGCCTAGGTTCGTGTGTAGAGTGACCGACTGAAATGACCAGCGCACCACAGGAGACAAAGTGAGCTCAGATTGTCTGGAAACAAAGACAAGAAAAGTGTTCGACGAAATTACTGAGAGAGAACACTAACCATTTGGTTGGATTAAGAGTGAGACGCAAAATCGTAAGCCAACCAATACGACTTCTGGGATGTTCTAAAGTGAACCTTGCGCCACTACTTAGGAGCTACCCGCGCTTAAATGCGACGCATGAGCAAAATATTATTCTCCTATCTTTCCATTTTTTTTTTTTTTTAAAAAAACGACTCCACGCGCTTGGCGCTCAACATTTTTATTTTTTAAATTCTTTAGCGTCACATGTGTAGATTAATTTCTTTAAATTTTAGAAAAATTATAATTTTTTTTTCTACGATAACATCTCTTAAAGATTTAAATTTTCAGATCATGTTTAGTTTATTATAGATAAATAATTTTTTTATTAACGATGTTTAAATTATAATATAAAATATAAATAATTTTAAAATATATTATTTTTATTATATATTATAATTTAAAAATTATTAATAAATAAAAAAATTATTTACAATAATAAATTAAATTATTTTTCATAAATTTTATCATTTTTCAATGAGAGAAATAGATAATAGTAAGCTACTAAAATTATAAAATAATTTTACTATTAATGAACAATAATTATATAATAATATAAAAATATTTCTATATCTCATAGCACAAAAATTTAAAAATAATTTTTGTTTTGGTGAAAAATTACAATAAAAAGAGATAACATAAGTGATAATATAATTTTTTTTAAAAAAATAAATTATAAGAATATATTTAAGTCTTTAATTAAAACATAAAAATTATTTTAAATATTTTAAATTATATAAAAGTTACAATTGCTTTTGATATGATACTTTTAAAAAACAATTTTAACCTTTTAAAAAGCTCCGAAAAAATACTACAAAAAAATTTAGCTAAACATAATTAACTGTAAAAAAAAAAAATATCAAAAGCAAAAATCACAGTATTTCTAAATGTGGTGCTAACTTCGTACCAATATTTATAACTGTATATTTATTAATCTTTGTAATCAACAAAATTAAAGTCTCTACGCAGCTCTTCCTTTTTCTCTCTTCTCCCTTTTTAATTTATTTTCTCTTTTTTTTTTTTTTTTTTTATCTTCTTGTTTTTATCATATCTCTTCTATATTGTCTATCTTCACATAAACATTGTTATTCCATTTGAAAATGTTTTATCTCTTTAAAGCAAGAGATTTCATCTTGTTTGATAAAATGTTTGAAGATTTACAGTTTTTTCTACAAACTTTTAACAATAATAATGAATAAGAAAAAAAAAGAATTAATAGAAGATTTAACCTTTATAAAAAGGTTGAGAGGTGCAACTTTTCCTTATATGTCATTTACTCAACAGTTAATTTTTGAATTTTTTTCTAAAATTTTAGTTTCCATCTTTGCCTCCTAACCAATTAGCTATTTTTTAACCTTTTCTTTTAAATGTTGTAAGATTAATTGTGTTCTTTAGAATTTTTTGAAATCTTTTCTACCATACAATTTTTTTTTCTCCTATCACTATTTTAATGAAACAGATTCATCCTTATTTGAAATAAAAAAAAACCGACAAAATTATATTTATGTATGTTTCCAATTAGTTATACATATTGTAATGAAACTTGTTTTAAACATTAGTTTTATATTTTTATGATATAATAGTCTTATTAATCTGTTTAACTAATTTATCAATTAGATTAACTTATAGTTCAAACCAATTAGACAAAACATAAAGATAGGAAACTATATATCGATATTTGCCAATTAGGTTTAGACATAATCTGCTCACTCAATCAAATCATATCAAACTCAATTAAAAAAATTACTTTCAATCTGATTGCGTATGGTTATTTGAGTTTATGACACACACACACACACACACACACACAGATATATATATATATATATATATATATATATATATATATATATATATATATATATATATATATATATATATATATATATATATATATATATATATATATATATATATATATTTTAAAAATTTGAGTTTAAATGAATGAATTGAGTGGCCTTTTTTTAGATATGACCTGATTTGACCAATCCACTATAACTCAACTCGATTTTTTCGAATAATCCAAACATTTAGTTAGGTTCTAATTGATAACTTGACTTGATCTCTGTCTGTCTGTTTACTCCTAGTATCGATTGCATTAAGATAGAAAATTATGGGTCTATTTGTTTTCTGTTTTTAAAAATTGTTTTATGTTCTCAATTGTTTTCAGAACAAAAAAACTCGTTTGGTAACTGTTTTTTGTTGTTGTTTCGAAAACAAGTTCTGAAAATAAGTTGTCTTAAAAACAGAAAAATAGAAACAAAGAAAAATTGTTTTTGTTTTCTGTTTTTGTTTTCAGAACACAAAAAAGCAAAAAATATGTTTTCAAAACAGTTTATCAAACGATTTTTTTTTTATTTTTATTCTACAGAACAATTTTTAAACATAGTTTTTAAAAACAGTTTTTAAAAATAAAAAAACAAAAACAGAATCAAACAAGCTCTATATATCTATATTTGCCAATTGTGTTTATTAATAGAGGAGATTTATTTTATAATTTAATTAGAATTTTATTGGTATGAGACAATAAATTCTTCTTATACAAAATCCTATACATAGAAATCAAAAATAAAAAAAAATCTTAGATTCTAAGGGCTTGTTTGATTCTGTTTTTATTTTTTTATTTTTAAAAATTATTTTTAAAAATTATGTTTAAAAGTTATTCTGTAGAACAAAAGTAAAAAAAAATCCATTTGATAAACTGTTTTGAAAACATGTTTTTTTTTCTTTTTTTTCTTCTGAAAATAAAAACTGAAAACAAAAATAACTTTTTATTGTTTCTGTTTTTCTGTTTTAAAAACAACATGTTTTCAAAACTTGTTTTTGAAACAACAACAGAAAACAGTTACTAAACGAGTTGTTTTGTTTTGAAAATAACTGAGAACAAAAAACAGTTTTTAAAATTGAAAAACAAACAGACCCTAAATCTCAAAATTTTAAAACTTAATTCTTAAAATCTTGAATCCTAAAATCTAAAACCCTAAATTTAAATTTCAAAATCTTAAATTTCAAATATCAAAACTTTAAAATTTAAAACTTTAAACCTTAAATCTTAACTCTCAAAACTTAAAACTTTAAACTTTAAACCTCAAAATCTCATATTCTTAAATCCTAAACCAAAATATCAAACACCCAAAACTTCAAATTTTAAATTCAAAATCTCAAAATCTCAAAATCTAAAACTCAAATATCAAAATCTCAAAACTCTAAACCCTAAAATTTTAAGTCTCAAAATTCTAAACTTCAAACCTAAAATCAAAACTCTAAATTCTAAATTCTAAATTCTAAATTTCAAATTTCAAAATCTCAAACCTAGGGAGCGTTTGATATACGGTAAGATTTTTCATTCTTAGGAATTATGTTTTTTGAAAAACATGTTTTTTAGGAATGATGATTATTGAGAATGTATAAAATGTGTTTGATTGACTTTAAATATTTATCTGAAAATCTTTTATTACTAGGTTAGGTTATAATAGAACATTCTTGAAAATTGTAGTACTTTTTCAAAAATATCTTTACTTATGTTAAAGTGAGAGAGAGAAAGTGAGTGCAGAGATGACAGAGAAAATGATAAAAAAGAGAAAAAGATCATGAGAAAGAAAGTAAGAGAGAGATGGATGAGAGAGAAAGTATGAGAAAGATGGATGAAAAAGAGAGAGGATGAGAGAGATGAGTAAAAGAGAGATAAAAGAGAAAATGATAAAATAGAGAACATTATTATCTTTTTACATTTAAAAAAGATTTTCATGGCACGAGAAACTTTGATTCTCACCCCCCTACATAGGAAACTTTTGGTGAAAATCTTGCTAAAAAATCATTTCTAAAAATTTATATTTTTTGAGAATCCTATTTTAAAATTTAGAAATTAAACATGGGAATTTAACTTGCCCAAATTCAATTTTTAGGAATCTAAAAAATCTCCTCTTACCAAACACCCCCTTAAATTCAAAATTTTAAAATCTTAAAATTTAAACTTCAAAACCTTAAATACTAAAGATTAAAACTCCTACCTTAAAACTATAAATTTTAAAATTTAAAATTCAAAACTCTAAATTCTAAACTAAAAACATCAAAATCACAAAAAGAGTATTAAAATACTACGGTGTGAATATAGTAGAATTCCTAAATTATACAAGACTAACACTTCACAGAGTTTAGAATAGTAGACCCTACAGCAACTAGATTTGAAACTAAAAGTAGGATATTCGGATATGTTTTGAACTATAAACATTTCGGACTTGTGCTCAAGCATGCTTCTGATGTCAAACCAAACTGGACTGCTACCTGCCTTAACTCTTGAGCCTTGAATAATCATCTTGAATAACGGTATTTCGGAAGAATAATTGTTACTTGAGGAAGTTTGGAATCCATAATAAATTTCATTATTATTCCTCAAACTCCTACTAAGACAAGTGGCTGCATATAAACAATCCTTAAGTTGCAGGAGCAGTAATGTTATATACCTTGCACCATTCGCTATCAAAACTAAAGAATTTTTTTTTTTCTTTTTCTTCCACTTCCACCACTTGCCCGACATGATGTTTAGGCATTGAGATTGAGTGAGAGTTTCATGATGTTCCTTATGAAACATGGAGAGCTTCGGTGTAGTTGACTAATTATGCTGACGAAGAGAAGCTGTTTCCATTTTGAATATCCTAATATTCAATAAAACCCGCATAGCCGAAGGAGTGCCCTTCTAAATATTACGTCATTCTTATGTTGTTAAATACTCCCGTAGGTATATGACGGGGATGGTTTTCAACATTTCCGTGAGAATTAATTGTTTTTCACCTTGTTACTTAAATTTATAAGCGATTTCAAACATAACCTGACTGACCGAGGAGAGATCGTATATATTCTCAAGGCTTAATCATGACCAAACCATACTGCACAACTTAGATGACAAGAAACAAAGATATGATATATATTCTCCACAACGCCACACTCCAATGGATAGGTGCCATTAACATTGTGCATTCTTTTCCCGATTATGATAGATTTTCCATAAAAAAGAGCAAATCTTAGAGACAAACGAATTTTCCATGTGACACACCAATCCACATCCTGATCCAACATACCCGAGTCCTTATTTTGTGCTCTGAGGAGAAGTTGATAACCATCTCTTGTGTATATATGCCTGAAGCATTACCATTTCAGTTCAGCTTATCTTGCGCCACATATTTTGATAGTTCATATTTTAGGATTTTCTTGGTTGTTTCTCTGGTGTAAATTGTTTCCAGTTTCTGAAGATCCCAAATTCTCTAAGAATCAACCATAAGATCTAAAACAAACTTGAAAATTCTAGTGGTATGAAATATTTTTTGAGTGGAAACCATGATGTAGAGGTAACGCATATGCAAGTTACTTGATATCGGCACCCACTGTAAATTTGATTGAATTGTTGATGAAGAAGAACATATTTGTTTCCAGAAAGGAAATCCTACATTTCGACACTTGAGTTGATCCCCCATATTAGAACCCATAATTCTTCGTTACTACGTGACTGTATATATAAGGAGTCGTGCTTTTCAGAAACCCTTCCATAATGCTTGGCTAGTTGTGCTTGATTACTCAACTTTAGATTCAGAAAGCCCAAGCCACCTTTATTTTTAAGTTGGAATAATTTTGTCCAGGAGTACATGTGAATTCTTTTATTGGCATCATTATCATCCCAATGGAAATTTGCCATAATACTTTCACACCTGGATATTTCTCTACTCAGGAACTTTGTATATGAATAGAGTCATTCTACTCACTTGAGATATTAATTTGGCTTTTCAACATGCTACTTTAGCTTCAAATTTTTCAATTAATTCTTTTGCCTCCATTCTATTTCTGGAATTCCCATCAATATAAGTGCCCGATTGCTTTCCCAATTTTGGAGCATATTTGAAATTTAAAATTTTACTTAATATTCTCCTAAAATTTCTTGAAGTATTAGGGCGGAATTTAATCTCCAATTTATGTGGCTTTACTTTCAATCACGATCTCTCTCCAAATTCAACTAGGATTTTTGCTAGGTTTTGACATACTTGAAACGAAGGTTTGGTGAATATTAGAGTACCATTTGCATATAATAGATGATTTATGGGGATATTATTTCTGCTTAATTTCAATCCTGGTAAGAGCCCTATATTTTTCTCCTGGATTAAATATGCTAATAAGATATTTGCACATAAAAAAAAAAAAGCTAAGGAGATAAAGGGTAACCTTGTCAGACCCAATTCCTCGTTGAGGATTGAAATTTTGCTATCTAAAACAAGTCAGTATCTAACTATAGTAATGCACTCCATAATCATTATGAAGATCAATTTTTATAGCCGCCTTGAACTCCTTTCTTTTTCTATGGTGTCTAATATTATTCAATAATTCTCCTGCTATGATTATCCTAAATTATGTATATACACAACAAACATTGATTGGTAAACTTTTTAAGCTGAGCTTATGTAAAAATGGTTCAAGTCAATGACGATGGACCACTAACCTTCTGTCTTGTTTAGCCATATACAAAAGTATATGTTCATTCAATGAACAAATGGTCCTAAAATATAATGAATTAAAAAAATAAGGAAAAAACAAATGAAGAGAGAAACCAACAAAGACAGCTTGCTAGCTCTATCTGAAAAGGTACTACACATCTAATGAACGGGAAACAGGGTGTCCATCAATATTATTGTGGAAACTAAATCAATGATCTTTAATAAAAAATGGGACATTTATTTTGATGATTCTTTTAGCTGTTATTGCGATCTTTTACTACCTATTTTACAATCCAAAGGACCGGAGAGATGTGTTTTCTTGCAGTTTTTCTTTCTCCCAGGCATTTAGTTGTACTATACATAGCTTAAGCTGATATTAATTAGTCTGTAAATATTTAAGAAAATATTTATAATATATGTTATAAACCTGTAACGTTTATGTGTTGTCTACATCATTTCATGCTAGAATTTTTTTTCCTTTGTGAAGAAAAAGTTTAAAATGAGAGGGGGTATTCTATTTTATGGTCAGAGAATGTATCATAAGTTTTAACACGGATTATACTTATATATTACCTATCAAAGAGGACTGCTAGCAAATGCTTTGAATATTTGAATATATATATATATATATATATATATATATATATATATATATAAATTACAAATTATTATTAATAAACTATTATTTAAAATTCCAACATAAGAACATCATAATTACTTTAAATTATTTTTCCAGAGAAAGATGAATATATTTCATTGAAATAGTGATAGAAGAAAAATTCCTCTGTACAGTATAAAATGATTTTCGATAAATTCTGAAAAACACAGTCAACCTTATAAAAATAACACAAAAAAAGTGGCTGATTATATTGGTAGGAAGACAAAGATAAAAATTAAAACTTTAGAAAAAAAAAAATAGCTCCACCTCAATATGACATACAAAGAGAAATTATACACTTCTCAACTTTAACTGAAAGTTAAGTCTTTTAAATTCCTTTTCCTTTATGATCCATTAATATTATTAAGAGTTTGTGGAGAAAAATCTTAAAATTTTTTATCAATCGAGATGAAAATGTTTACTCTGAAGAGATGAAACACATACAAACGGAATAAAAATGCATCTACGAAGGTAGACAACAAAGAAGAACTCTGACAGAAAATAAATGAGACAAAATATATAGAAGAGGAGGGCGGGGGGGGGGGGGGGGAAGATTTGTGGTGTTGCTTGAATGAGAAAGAGGGAAAGGAAGAACTACGTAGAGTTTTTTTCCCTTCTTTTCAAATAATTCAGGTAACAAAGCTATTTTTAAATTATGTTGCATGCTAAAATCTAGTGGGTTTTATTGGAAATAAGGCAATTGAACCTTTCGGTTTTTTATCCAAAAAAAAACCCTAATGTTTTAGTTTCAAAAAAATAAAATTTATTCCAAACCAAGGTTACATTGATATCACTTTAGTCAATTACGTAATTTCTATATGGCAATCTCTTTTATTATATATATATATATATCGTACATATATAGGGCATATATCGTTGTATGCTGCTATCATCTAGTGCGATGATCATCCGCGTATACCGGCCAAATCCATGTAGGTCTGAGGCAAAAGCTGGGGCTGCGCTGCCCTCATTCGCATCGGTTGCTGGTGCAACAGCCGCCGGACATAGATGTCATATATTTTTCTGAGAGAAGGGTGCCACTCAGCCACCATAAGAATGACATAGAAAATATACCTCAAAGGCCAAAGGGACTGAGGAAGAAGCAGAGACCCCAAAGAAGCCACGGAGAACGAACCCAAAACAGACATAACAAAGCCAACTTGAGAAGCATAAGTAATTGGGAGCCAAAGCTTAACCCCAAACGACAAGTAATAACCCAAAACGCTGATAACAGAGGCTCTGGTGGTGACTGGGTGAACTTCGAAAGGAGAAGGAGTGCCTTGGATTTGGAGGAAGCCCAGGAGAGCGGGGATGGTGAATGCAAGAATGGCATGGCGAGAGGTTAAGTCATGAGCTAGAATATTGCATATAATCAAGACTGGGATTGTTATGTGAACTTGGTTGCCTCTTCGACTGAACAAGGCTTGCCATTGGAAGGTTGTGGTTGTTTCAACTACTCTGCGAGGCATAGGTTTCGAATTTGTAGGTTCAATTATAAGTTAATTAATTTGGGATAGTGAGGGGGAGGAAGGTACTTAAGTGTGCTATTTATCGAGGATAAAAATGGACCCCACTTGGGGAAAAGGAGATTCCTTCGGAGTTGAAAAAGTTTGCACGCCACCTGAGGCTAGCTCAGGTGGCAGGGGGGGAGGGGCGGTTGGGGTTTGAGGAATAGAGTTGGGTTCGACTCTCAGCAATGTACCAAAAAAAAAAAAAATTGCACCATCTTTGGACAAAAAGATTAGATATCTGGTGGGATAAGATCGTACGAACTTCATTTAAAACTAGAATTAAGTCATAGTCACACTTTGTTTCTAGAAATGATACTAGTTGACTAATTTTTAAAACATAGATTACAGCATCATTAATTTCAATTTATATTAGAAAGTCCCTTTTAAGTTATTAAACCTATATTTACTATTTTTTAAAAAAATTATACAAATCTTTCTTATTTTAGATTTTCATAACTCTTAAATTAATATTTTAGTAATTTGTGATACATTGAATTAGGCTATCGTGAGTTATTATCTTATAAATTTTGCTTAACAATTATGTTAATTGGGAGAAATTTCTTTTATAACTAGAGATATTTTGAGTATAAATTTTAAAATTATCATGTTTAGTGAATTTTCAATGACTTGTCCATTCTAGAATCATCAGTCAACGATCCCTTTTGAATTCCACAAATTTATTTATTTATTTATTTTTATTGATATTGTATGATAGTCCAAAACCCAAATGAGTGATTTGGAGAGAAAGAAAAAGGCAAATGATGCTGAGTGCCCTAACCCATTCTCAAGTTGGATTGATTTTCTAGTTTACTTTTTAATTAAATAACGTAACACAATCTTGATGTTCTAGTTTCACTATGCTACTAGCTTTGGAAATTAGGATCAACATGATGCTGCAGTGTCTCTAATTCCTTTATTTATTAATTAATTAATGATTCATAACGAAAAAGAAAGTATCTGATTTTTGTCCATATGCACCAAATCATCCGCTAAATACAACTTCCCTGTTCTTTCTTAAAATGGCAGCGATAATATTCTTTTCTCATTTTCGCTTGCTTTGGTTCTTGTCTGCCATTAATTAATTTCTTCTTCTGAATTGAGTACTCAAAGGCATCCTAAGTATTTGCAAAGACTCAATATTAATCTTTCCAAATTCCTTGGTGTTCTTGTATAACCTTTTGTGAGAAATTTCATAGCTATTACTTTTAGGGTTTTATAGAGAACTCGAGGTCATAAGAGATAGAAATTTTCATCGGTATATAGAATTTTCACTTTAAAAATTTATCTATTGAATTATAAAATTATAACAACTAAAAAGTTAAATTGCATTTAACAATAAGAAAGCCTTTATGTCTTTCATCAACATGAACCTGGCTCTATTTGAAGTTGGCTCGCACCATTCATAACACCCTTTGATTCATGTATTCTGTTATACAAAATAAAAATATAGAAGTTAGAATCTTAGACATTCATTTATAAAAAAAAAAGAGGCCCCAAGATCTTGGGAGTAGAAACTAGGATAGGGATCTGAGTATGAATAAAAATGATTAACATCAAGTTCACTTCAATTTTAAAGACTAAAATGGGTACCATGTAGATATCATCTCGTTGATTTTCAATTTCTAACCTAACTCTGCCTTGCTTAATTTTGTCATTAAACCTAAATAGTTATATCAAAAAGCTGGGTTCTTTTTCTCTGAGCTTTCTTTCATGGTTGTTGCACTTTTTTCATCCTATAAGCATGTGACCCTATAAAGAAAATTAATGATATTAAATATACTAAATTACACGCGCATGCACAGACAATAATGAGTGAGCTTTAGCATCAAAAAACGAAAAGGTTAAATGACTTGCTGAAAGGTGCATGACCTTTCCCGAATTCATTAACTTGAATATATATTATATATATAGTCCAATGCCTGAAAGCTCATATAGTATCCTAAAAGATTCTCATATATATATAGCCCAATGACTTGCTACGAGCACATAAAATACACTGAAAAATTCTAAGTCCACATTTCTAATTTTAATTAGTAATGAGAAATTTAGACAATTTTTTCCAAGTCTTAAGTTCAATCATATGCTACTACCATGTAAAATAATTCAAAAATTTACTCAAATTGTTGGCTTAAAGTCCTGATCCCTTCATTAAGGTTTCAGGCAAATTATAGTGGACGTGAAAACCATGGTTGTCTGTGTCATAATTTTGACACTACTCTTGGTGGAAATTTCATGGAAATTAAACTCACCCCGATTCCACTACCAACTAATCAGATCGAACGACCGCACAGCCACTAATCCTAATGAACTAAAGGAGAATTGCAAGAATTCTGCTTATGCGAGTTGATAGAGTACAACTCTGTTAGCATTTTTATATATATAAGCAAAACTTCTTCCTCTACGGTGTGTCTGACACCTCCTTTCAAGTTACTCGTTCTCTTTGCTATTGGAGACCTCTAAAGAGGCGTGCCATATATATTTTAAGACTTCAATTCATTATCTGAGGAAGGAAATCGAGAAAATATAAAACATATGAATTGAATCAAGTCCAAAACATCAAATTTACTTTTATTTTTGTCTTTCAGCTCCAAGCTCCTAGATGCAACTCAGCTCGATAAGGATATGGAACTATGATGTCTAAATCAGTATAGAGTTTTAGTGAAGGAAATGGAAGCTTAGTGGAAGGGTCTTGAGAGCTTCCTCTTCCGTCCTAATTATAGGTGAGCCCTTCAGAAGTAGTATGGTCTATTCAGTCAATCATAGCAAATCCAAGAACATGAAGTGTTTGTTTTTTTGACAGATCAAAAATTATAATATTTATTAAATGGACATTAAACTTAAATTTATAGAAGTTTTAGCAAAATAAAAACAAGATAAAAATTACAAAATAATCTACACTTTTGAAAGATAGAAAACATCCAAATTATTAGACAATTCAAAGAGAAGAAAATAGAGTTTTTTTAAAGAAGGATAACACAATTTTCAATCTTTTTTGAAGATTACAACTCTTAACCTTAAAATTTCTTCTAAACTTGAAGTGTTGTAAATCTAACGAAAAATATGTAGATCTTCTGAAGTTGATTAGCACCAGATATTCTCTAACAAAAAAAAAAAATTTCTCTTAAGAAATGAAAAGAACCTTCCTAATAAAAGGGAGAAACTTTCTTAATTAAAGAAAATTTTTTTTATAATAAAAAAAACTGTACATGAAAAGATAAAAAAAAGAGGGGGAAGGGAGCAGAAGCTGCCATTGGCAGCAACCTCCCTAACAATGTCTTGATGTGGCGCTGCTCCTTTTCTGCTTGGGTTAGAACGCTCTCTCACTAAGTTGTAGACAATGAAGTGTTCATTGAGCATTTGCTCAACAATGATTGGCGGCGTTTGTGTTCCACTTACTGTATCCTCAGTGTGGATCTTGGGCTTTGTCTACGCACGGCCATTATTTGAGTTAAGTGAGAAAGCGGCGAGGCAGGTTTAGTTAATTTGGGCTAACCGTCTGGTCTAGGTCAAGCAAATGAGTTTGGGTCAAGAGCTCGATCGGCCAAGTAATTTTAGGCCCATGAGCTGATTAGCCCAATGTCAAATTCTAGGATCCATGTGTAGAGAGGAAGAGAAAGAGGGAAGATATATGCTTCACATATAGATTTTTTGTTATTGTTTCAATATATGGAAAAGAAAAACTGCCCTACATTTTAACCTTCTTTTATTTGAAAAGAGCTTCATACCTTTCTATACAAAAAACCAATTGGATTGAAATATATTATTCATGTACGAAACCCTTTCTCTCTCATTGCAAGAAAATAACATATTTTCAAGAAATAAATCACAAAATGTAATTTCAACTGCTTTTATCCTTCTTTATAATTCTTGGGAACATTGTATTTTGTTCACTTTGATTTTCTTACCTCTAAATTTATTAATTTTTGTAATTAAACCTCTAATCTATCTGACCTATTGCATTTATTTTTTACTATCTAAATTGAACATTAACTCTAAGGTAAATGAGATTTTCAAAATACACTTCCAATTGCTTCGTACTCCCATTTTGCGGTACTCTTCGTGAAAAATGTATTTTAGTAATTTTATGTATATAATTAACGTTAAAGGTTGACAATTAATTTAGATAATAGAGATTAAATAAAATGAGGCGGATATGAGGTTTATTACAAAAATTAATTTATCGGGAAAGAAATTAGAATTAAACACAAAGATCGAAATAAAGAAGTATAATTGATTAATTTATCGAGGTTAAATAAAATGAGTGGATACGAGCTCATCATTGCATAGGCTTTACTAAAAAAAATATAATAAGTGAAAGTAGTTTCAATGACCATCAACGCCGCTACTTATAAATAGGATGACTTTCCTTCATCATGGATATTTTCTTGACTATCGACAACTTAAGTTGCCATTGAAGAGGGCCTTCAATAACAAGTTTCTCTGCCCCAAAAGGATTTTCAATCATAACCTTTGTCATAACTAAATTCTCTTTCAGTGAAAACATTTTTTGTCCCCACTAAAATTTGAATACTACTTTTTTTTTTTTTAAAATTTGGTACACACTAAATTAGTAAGTTTTATCATTACTAAAATCTTTATCTAACAACAAATACATTAACAAAAAAATTATCAACAACTAATTTATAATATGAATGTTTATAATTTATAAGCTTCTATAAAGCATACTTTTTTAAATAAATTAATTATCTCTATATCGAACTAATTAAGGTGGATTTATTGAGAACAGCTTAATCATGTAAAATGTAAGTCTGGCCCTTAAATGTTAGAAAACTTAAATTATTGAGATTTCTTTGTGTAAGAATTCACTCAGAAGCGAATAAAAGTTATATATATATATATAACAAACATTAATTGGTAAACTTCTTAAGCTGAGCTTATGTCAAAATGCTTCAAGTCGACGAGGAAAAAGTTGTTACTTATAATCCATTAAAAAAATTAGGCAATAATATTATTTAAACCGAGCATTTCAGGATGGATGGATCACTAGCCTTTTGATTGTTTAGCTATATACAAAATGTCCATTCAATAATATTATTTAATAAATTACTATTAGTCAATTACGTAATTGCCATATGACAGTCTCTTTTAAGAATGAAGTAGAAAATACACCTGAAAGGCCAAAGGGAGTGAGGAAGAAGCAGAGACCCCAAAGAAGCCACCGAGAACGAAGCCAAGTTTCGAAGCATAAGTAATTGGCAGCCAAAGCTTAGCCCCAAACGACAAGTAATAACCCAAAACACCGATGACAGAGGCTCTTGTGGTTACTGGGTGAACTTGGAAGATAGAAGTGCCTTGGATTTGGAGGAAGCCGAGGAGAGTGGTGATGGTGAATGCAAGAATGGCATGGCGAGAGGTGAAGTCACGAGCCAGAATATTGCATATAATTAAGACGAGGATTGTGAGGTGAACTTGGCTGCTGCTCTACGTACGGCTGAACAAGGCTAGCCATTGGAGGGTTGTGGTTGCTTCAACTACTCTGCGAGGAATGGGTTTGAAAGAATTTGTAGGATTAATTATAAGTTAACTGATTTGAGATGGTGAGAGGGAGAGGAAGATACTTAGGAGCTATTTATAGTGGTGGCTAAACATGGGCTACACTTGAAGAAGAGGAGATTCCCATTGCCTTTGCACAAATTTTCCACTAAAACATTAGGTACCTGGAGGCATGAGATCGTATGAACTTTATTCGAAGGTAGAGTTAAGTCGTACGTAGTCAATCTTACCCCTTTTTTTCTTGGTAATGATAGGACTCGATTTTATGAGTGGCTCCACTAAATGTTAAGAAAAAGATAGTTGATATGCTATAGTTGGCTAAGTTTTTAACAGGCATTGCGTATATTTTGTAAAAGTGTTCTTAAAACATACACTTATGTGTCCCTTTTAGTTTCAATTTTCATTAGAAACTCCTTTTAATTTTATAAAATTTTATATTTACATTCGACACTAACTTCTCTTGTTTTAAATTCTCACAAGCATTATTTAGTATTTTGGTAATTTATGTTACATTGAATTATGTTATTAGGAGTTTTGGGTTTAACGAAAGTATCCCTGCACACTTAGGGTGTGAAACTAATGTCTCTTTGGGATGCGGAAGTTGTCTCTTTTCACAAAGTGTACTCTGGCGAAATCGAACCTCTTGTAGGTTAAGTATGAATTTCAAAATTATCACGGTTAATAAATGTTCAACAACTTGTCCAATTGAGAATCAATAATCTATCTGGTTTGATCCACAATTCATTTTCCTTCAAATTTTTAAAATATAGGTTACACCATCACTAATTTCAATTTATGTAAGAAACTTCCTTTTCAGTTAATAAACCTATATTTTTAAAAAAATTACACTAATATGTTTTATTTTAGATTTTCATAACCATTAACATAATATTTTAGTAATTTGTGATACATTGAATTAGGCTATTGTGAGTTTTTATTTTATAAGTTTGGTTAACAATATGCTAATTGAGAGAAAAAAAATTTATAACTAGAGATATTTTGAGTATAAATTTTAAAATTATCAGGTTTAGTGAATGATCAATGACTTGTCCAATCTAGAATCATTAGTCATCTATCCCGTTCTTTGGATAAATTTTTGTTAGTGATTTGATAGCTATAATTTTTAGGGTCTTTTAGAGAACACGAATTTTTAAGACAATTTAATTTTCATTGTTAGATGTACTGGAATTTCCACACTAACAATTTATTAATTGAATTATAAATTTATGAAGTTTTCTCACTGTACTACCATTCATATATAACATCCTTTGATTTGTTATTCAAAATAAAAATGTTGATGTTAGAATATATTAAACATGAATTTAATTAGAAAACTAGCAAAACGCTAAAAATGTACTGTTTAGTGCTTCATAAATAACCTTGGATAGAATAATATAAACTAATAAAATTTAGTTTTATACAATATTCAGTGCACACAAAGAATTGTATAAGTTTATATCATTATGTCTGTTTAGAATTATCACCATATAACACTATATAGTGAAAAGGATTGATAAGCTTTGATAAAGCAACTTCGTATAAAATTTTTGATAACAACAATTATTTTTATATTTCTTTGTCAATTTAACATAATATTGTTAACATGACTATCATCTTGCCATGACTATTATTGTTAGCCCTTGCCACCACCACCATCTGCTCCTGCCACCGCTACTATTTTCTACTACTATAGTTGTACTATTATTCTCCTCGTTGCTACCACCGCCACCTTACCGTAACAACTTCTACCATTATTAATTGTTGTTGTTTGGTTGTTGCAGCTGCCACCACTATTATGGTAATATTGTTGTTATAATGGCCACCACCATCATTACTGTCATCAACATAATCACTATTATTATCTTGTTGTTGTTACAATCTTCTTTGTCATCACCACTATTACTACTATCCTTGTCGTCCTACCATCATCACTATCACTATCATCATTATTATATCAGGATATGAATATTATATATGTATGTATAAAATATACTATTTTTATCCTATCGATAAACATATAATAGTATTATGTTATATTAGCATATATGTTATACGTTAGTCCAATAAATACCAGATATAAATTTTTATATCATGGATAGCTTATATAATACTAGGTTGAATAGGATAATGGTGACTAGATAGAATAGGATAACCGCTATCCACCTAATAAACTTTTAGGGGAAAGTGCAATTTGCCACCCTAATGTATAGGTGCAATTGCAATTTTCCCCATTTCCTTTCAATTGCATCAATGTCCCCCATCATCTTTTTTTTCATTGCAAATCACACCCTACCGTTAATTTATGCTGTTATCTCTAACTTTTAAGCTTATGAAATGACCAAATTGCCATTTAAAAAAAAAAATAAAAAATTATATATTTTCTCTCTGCATCTACGTAAAGGCTCCTTACTATTCTTCGTTGTGCTGGTCTTGTTTCTGCATCAGAGACAGCGGCATCTTCTTCCTCCAATTCATTACAGCATCTCTTGCTCTTGCCATTCTCAAACTCTTCAACATTATTACTAGTGCTGCATTCACTCATTATTCTACGCCAATCTTCAATATCTTCCTTGCTTGTCACACGCCACCCACAGCTGGTTATCATAAGCTTATCTTGATCTTCCTCTTCTACCTCCTCGAATATAAACGTTTCTCTTTCAGTATAAAATATTAATTCAATCTGGTTGCAATCAGCTCTTACATCGTTACAGGGAAAAAACATAATAAAAAGTTCAGTTTGATTGAGTTCCTTCCTGATGCTCGTCCGTATATGATGTCGGATGAATTCATGTGGTAAGCCTTTAGAGGTCAACCAAAGATCATGACAGGACGGACGTTTAGAGTTTGCGGGGACCATATATTGGAGAACCAAGCGAACAGAAATTCCCCAGCTTTCACTTAAACCACAAAAATGAGAGACGTCTACTTTTATCGATACGATGGAATCGGGAGTTCGAAAATCACCATTCTCGTTGGCCAGAAAACTTTGGTGTGGAATTTGGACAGCGCGTCTATCTTGAAGACTATAGAAACACAGAATTCAGATATAAAATGAAAACCCTAATCTTTTCTCATTCATGTGTAGAGTTTATGTACATCGTATGAAGGGTAAGTGTTACAACAGAATATGATAAACCTAAGGAGAAGATAACATTGTGTTTGAATATTTAAAAATTAAATACAGATAATAAGGATAAAAAGTGGTTAAGATATCCTATCTCTATCACGCCCCCGAAAGATAGGCGTGCCATCAAGGACGCCAATCTTGGACCGAAGTAGACAAAACTGAGATGTTGGTAGCGGTTTGGTAAGCAGGTCAGCAAGTTGATCTTTGGAGGAAACATGAAGGACGTGGAGCTGATTGGATGAGACAAGTTCCTGAACAAAGTGGTAGTCAAGTGCAATATGCTTCATGCATGAGTGAAACACCGGATTGGCACAAAGATAAGTAACTCCAACATTGTCACATCGAATGACTGGGGTATGAGATGAGGAAATGCCAAGCTCTTGAAGAAGGTTAAGAAGCCAAGTGAGTTCAGTAGCAGTGGAGGCAACATCATGATACTCGGCCTCTGTGGATGACCTAGCCACGGAATGTTGTTTCTTGGATGAACAGGAAACAACATTAGGACCAAGAAAAACTAATTGGCCCGAGGTTGAAGTTCTGTCATCAGGGTTGCCAGCCCAATCCGCATCAGAGAAAGCATGTAGTTGTAACATGGAGGAGGGAGAGAGATGCAGACCAAAGTTGATCGTGGATTTAAGGTACCTGAGAATCCTTTTGACAGCTTGAAGATGTAATGTAGAGGGGCAGTGCATAAATTGGGCACACTTGTTGACAGCAAACCCAATATCTGGCCTTGTCATAGATAGGTATTGAAGGCCACCAACTATACTTCTGTATTCTGTGGCATTAACCAATGGTGAGCCATCGTTGAGTTGGAGGGAAATAGTAGTTGACATTGGGGTATTGGTGCCCTTTGCGTCAGTCATGGAAGTCTTCCCTAAAAGATCTCTTATGTACTTTTGTTGAGATAGGAACAAACCATTGTTATTTGGTATGAATTCAATACCAAGAAAATATGTGGGTTGACCTAAGTCCTTGAGTGAGAATTTCGTAGCCAAGGCAGTGCAGAAGGCAGTCAGGAATGGTGTATTATTGCCGGTTAGAAGTAAATCATCCACATAGACAAGAAAATAGGCCATGACACCATTCGATCGATAGATAAATAGGGAACCATCGGATTTAGAATTAAGAAATCCATAAGATAACAAGAAGGTGGCTAGCTCACGATACCAAGCTCTGGGGGCTTGTTTCAAGCCATAGATCGCCTTATGAAGTAAGCAAACATGATGAGGATGCAAGGGATCAATGTGACCCGGAGGTTGACTCATGTAGACTTCATCATGAAGAGTGCCTTGAAGAAATGCATTGTTGACGTCCATGTGCTTGAGGGGCCAACGATGATGCAAAGCAATGGTTAAAACTGCACGGATTGTGGGAGGTTTGACAACTGGGCTAAACATGTCTGTGTAGTCCATGCCGCTGCGTTGGTTGAAGCCTTTAGCAACCAACCTGGCTTTGTGACGTTCAATCTCACCGGTAGGGAGTCTTTTAAGTTTGTAGATCCATTTGCAACCTATGACATTTGTAGAGGGAGGTTTAGGAACAAGAGACCAAGTGCCATTGTTGAGTAAGGCATGAAATTCATGGGACATAGCTTGACGCCAAGCATGGTATTTAAGAGTTTCAGAGAGGCATGTGGGTTCAGAACTAGGGGGAAGGGGGTGTTTGGATGTGGTGAGGTTGAAAGGAATTTTAGGTTTAAAAATGTTATTCTTGGAACGAGTGATGATTTTGTTAAGGGAAGGTGCAGGAATGGTGGAAAGAGCAGGAGAGGAGATGGGTAAGGAGGAAGAAGGATCAGGTGGATTGAGATCAGAGGAGAGAGGGGGAGATATAGATGTAGGAAGAAGGGAGGAGGTAGTAGGAAGGTGGGTTGTTGAAGAAGGGGGAGTGGATGAGGTAGTTAAGGGATCAGTATTTGATGAAGTTATGAGATCGGGGTGGGTGGTAGAGGGTAGGGGAGAGTGGAGGGAAGGGGAAATGGAAGGTGTAGTGGACGGTGTAATAGAGAGATAGGGAGAGATAGGAGGTTCTGGTGGAGGTAGGGAAGGAGGGGAAGAATGTTGAGGATATGGAAAGGTGGTTTCAAAAAATTGCACATGACGTGAAGTGTAAAGTTTGGAGTTGGTGTAGTCATAGCAGAGGTAAGCGTGTTTGTCATATGAGTATCCAAGGAAGATGCATGGAGAGGATTTAGGGCACAGTTTGTTGGAGGAGTAAGGGCGAAGCCATGGATAGCAGAGACAGCCAAACACACGAAGGGAGGTGTAAGTGGGAGGATGGTGGAAAAGATTGTGATAGGGGGAGGACATATTAAGTAGGGGAGTGGGAAGACGATTTATCAGGTAGTTGGCAGTAAGGAAAGCAAATGGCCAGAAGGTGGGGGGAGGCCAGCGTGATGAAGTAGAGCTAATCCGGTTTCAACAATATGCCTATGTTTGCGCTCAGCTAAACTGTTACGTTCTGGTGTGTATGGAGGAGTGGTGAAGAAGGAGATTCCAGATTGAGCAAGAAGTGGTTTTAGTTTAAGGAATTCACCTCCATTATCCGAATGAAAAGAGTGTATAGGCAGGTTGAAATATTTTTCCACAACCAGTTTAAAGTGTGTGAATGTGCTGAGAACATCAGATTTTAGGGTAAGGGGATAAAGCCATGAGTAACGGGTAAAATGATCCACAAATATAACGTAATAGCGATAATGATCAATAGAAATGGAGGGTGCAGGACCCCATACATCTGCGAAAATACATTCTAATGGTGCTGATGTACGTAAACTAGAAAATGAAAATGGAGTTTTGTGACTCTTATTACATGCACATGAATTACATGTAGATAAAGTCTTAGGAATGGAAAACTGAGAAGCTGCAGCAATGTGATGAAGGATGCGGGAGTGGGGGTGTCCCAAACGATGATGCCAGAGTGAAGGAGAAGTAGTGCGTTGGGTAGACAAAGCTTGAGGAGATGATCTCGAAGTGGAGATGTTGGCTGGAATAGGATAGGTGTTAGAGTTACTCGGCTCGTGGAGAAGACATGCCCCCGTGGTGAGGTCCTTCACAAGAAAAGAGTGAGGTAAGAATTCAATAGATGTGTTGTTAGTTTTACAAAATTGAGAAACTGAAATGAGGTTTTGTTTCATGGTGGGAACACAGTGTACATTGTTGAGTGTAAACGTAGATGAGGAAGAAGAAAGGGTAGAGGAACCTGTGTGAGTAATTGGAAAACTTGCACCATTTCCTACCAGCATGGCATCAGTTCCGTCGTATGGAGTTTTGTGGGAGAGATTGCTGGAATCATGTGTGACATGATAAGAGGCACCTGTGTCAAGAAGCCAAGTCTGAGGATTGAGGGATGATGGAGAGTAGGTGAAGTTTGCTTGTGGAGCTTTATGGGGCCGAAGATGAGGAAAATATTTTTAGCATTTGGAGGCTGGGTGACCAGGTTTGGAGCAAAGTTGACATGTGATGGGATAGGGGGTGTTTGAAAGTGGTGGTGTGGGAAGTAAGGGACGAGGAGAAGAAGTGGGTGGTCGACGTTTGAAGTGAGGGTTGTATTTGTGGATATGGTGAGCAGTGAGAGGAATGGGTGAGTGTAAGATATCATCTTTCAGCATGTAGGTTTCAAAGTCTACCAGTTTATCCCGTAGTTCTAGAAAGGTTATGGGAGTGTCACGAGCACGTAATGGACCAGATATATCCTTAAAATCAGACCCAAGGCCATTCAAGGCATAAATGACTAGATCAAGATCATCGATAGGGTTGGAGATGAGTGCAATTTCATCAGCAAGATTTTTTAAGTGTTGGAGATATGTGGTGATGGATTGAGTGCCTTTCTTAACTGTGGAGAGTTTTTCTTTTAAGGACATGAGGCGTGAACGAGATTGATTGGCGAAGAGTATTTTAAGATAGTCCCAGGCTTCTTTGGAGGATTTGGGATTTCCTAAAAGTTTTAGAACATCTGGTTCAAGAGAGGCTACAATTGCATGAAGAATAAGTTTGTCTTGCCGAGTCCAGAGAGTGAATTCAGAGTTCGGGATAGGAATGGTTTGAGATAAAATAGTGGGTGGAGGGCAAGGATGAGTGCCATCAACGTAAGCCATGAGATTATGGCCAAAGAGTAACGCATCAATGAGAGTCCGCCATGAGGAGTAATGTGGGCAGAGGTGAAATATATTAGTGTCGTAGATGAGTGATGAGCAGATGGAGAAGAAGAGTGTGGAGGAGGATTTGAAGAGGATGAGTCTGACATGTCGGAGGTGGGGAAGATGGTGTTAACCATGGAGTGAGCTGTTAAGCGAACGGCTCTGATACCATATAGAAACGCAGAATTCAGATATAAAATGAAAATCCTAATCTTTTCTCATTCATGTGTAGAGTTTATGTACATCGTATGAAGGATAAGTGTTACAACAGAATATGCTAAACCTAAGGAGAAGATAACATTGTGTTTGAATATTTAAAAATTAAATACAGATAATAAGGATAAAAAGTGGTTAAGATATCCTATCTCTATCAAAGACCATCAATTTTGTCTAGAAAATGAAAGTTTTGATTGTGGAACCATGATGGAATTTCACTCACTGAAATACGCCAAATAAAAAATTCTCTTTCGCATATCAGCGTACACGAAGAAGACACCCAAAAAATTCTTGATGCAGTAAACTTTGTCAGTTGCTCTAGGAATGATACAGGTTCCATTGAACAACAGCCAATTATATCTGTATAATATGCATTTGTTGGAAGATCTGGCAAATTTCGAAGCCTCTGGCAACAATTCAAATAAAGAAAAAGTAGAGATAACTTGTACTGTGAGAATGTGAAGGCATTATGTGCTCTGTTCTCAGTAGGCAAAAACAGAGGAGAAAATGCGAATCATACGTGATGCAGAAAATATACAGAGTGACGAAGAATGTAGATTGATGAAGGTTTGATATATGCTGGAGTATTTTGAGAGAAGCAGAAATGTAAATATGTAGAGGAAGGATAATTTTTCATGTCACTCCTTTGCCGGTGGCATTGCTTGTTGGTGGTGCGTCGTTCTTCAAAGAGCAAAGAATAGTAAGGAGCTTTTATGTAGATGCAGAGAGAAAATATATAATTTTTTATTTTTTTTTAAAATGATAATTCGGTCATTTCATAGTCTTAAAAGTTAGAGATAACAGCGTAAATTAACGATAGGGTGTGATTTGCAATGAAAAAAAAGATGAGGGGAGACATTGATGCAATTGAAAGGAAAGGGGAGAAATTACAATTGTATCTATACATCACGGTGGCAAATTACACTTTCCCCAAACTTTTATACTATTATGTATTTTTTGCGTTATTATATCACATTTTGTATTGTATAACATAATTCTACTATGTGTTTATTAAACAATGGTTAGGATAAAAATAATGTTATTTTAACAAAAATATCTTTATATACGCTGTGTTACTTGATCGTGTCTTAACAAAATTGTATTAAAAGAAGTCACATAACCAGAAGTAAAATTGAATTAAAAACATAAAATTGCAGGTTTTGGATGGTCATGGAAGAAAGAGGGGCAGCGACAACATATTCTCGCATAGAGTGTCAGAGATGGAACTTTCAGCGACCTGCGAACCAAACGAACAAGAAACACATCGAATACTCCAAAATTCCTAGTTTTTTTTTTCCACGTTTGAATCCTTTTACAGAAGCAAGAATAGACCCATTATGGGATTTTATAGAATTCCTGAACCCTTCATTTTTTGCTGGTCATGGCTCTAAATTTCTTTGTGATACTCGCGGATTTCTTGTCCAGAATGAAGGAAATTGTCATCATTTGTAGCTTGTTAGTGTTGGAGTAGAAGAAATCAGTGATGATGAATGACCTTTTAAATTAAAAAAACTCTTAAAGAAGAATAACATTCAATATTAAATCAATTAAAACCTATATATTTGTACGGCCCAATGACTTGCGTGATTTGTTGTCTAAAAGATTCTCCAAGTCCACACATTTCTAATTTCCTGGACCCTTCATTCAAGGATTTTGACATAGGCAATTAACTACAAAGAAAGAAAATGATGACCTAATAGCTTTTCATTAATTAATTAGTTTCAAACTTGATCTGATGACAAAATTATATTTTTGAGCAAGAATATTAAAATTTATTTTTAAAAAAAATTACTTCTGATGTTCTTTGGTGGAACTAATTATAAAAAATATCCCATTCAAAGTATGGAACCACTCACAAGAATTCATTGACTATATTGAAAGATCACAAAACTATGAAAAATTTATGTATTTTTTCCTTAGGAATTATCAAAATCCTCTAAACTACTAAGAGTGATTTAATTAGTAATGATAAATTTAGACAATTTGTTCGAACTACCATGTAAAAAAATTCAACATTTCTAGAAAGTTTCAATAACGTATTTTTCTCAAATTTGGGTTCAAGTCTTGACCCGTTCATTAAGGTTTAGGGCAAATTATAGTGGATATAAAAGTCATGGTTGCCGGGGTCATATATACTTTTGAAACTACTTTTGGTGGAAATTTCATGGAAATTAAACTTAACCCAACACCCACTACCAAACGTAGATCATTCTGACTACCAAAAGGGAGTTTAAATTAGTGTGGAAATTTCATGAAAATTAAACTGACCCCGAAGTTGTTGCCCAAAGTAGTCCAGCCGATATAAGACATGTGTCATCGTATCTTATCAATGATGTGACATTTCATCTGAGTTCATTAGGCGTTCCTAGGAGCATCAGTGGTAACCTTTGTACCTTCAAGTCTATGTGAGAACGTAACAATGGTGAAGTAAATTATTGCGATTTTGTTTTACTCAAGTAACATTTTTGTATAATCCAAATGACGCAGGAGAATGCAAAGACAAAAGCGTGGCTTTTGGAGACATTGATACCAATAACACTAACTTGGATAGAATATTTTGGTGCACTGGGGCTTGGCAATGAAGAGATTGTCATGGGAGTTTCTGTGGAGTTTCATTCCAAGTTAATTCATTAAAGATCTTGAAGTAATTGTCATCACATCAATTTTAAGTGTTTTGAAATAGAGAAATGTATATTGTGTTCCTCAAATATAGAATAAAGGGTTTTTTTTTTAATCTAACGTCGGGTTTAAACTGCTTCTGTACGTACATGTTTTAAATATCTTTTGCATTTTGCTGCGGTTTTAAATATATATATTGTATCAATTTATGATCCCAAAATATCTTTTTTATATAACATCTATCCTTTGGTCAACTCTCCCATAACCGACTTAATTAACGATATGAAACATTTTTTTTGTGAAGTGTCATATTAACGTGTGATTAGACACTCTTAATAGCCTTTTTCTCCCATTTCTCTTAAATTTCAACAAGGAAATGAGGTTTAGGTTTAACAACGTCTAAAAAAAATCGTAATTAAAATTTGATTTAACAATGATTTTAAAATTATAGTTAAATAAAATATTTTGTCGTTAAATTACTATGATTTTAATTACAATATCCTTACTTAACAACGGTTAAAAAATAATCAAGAATCAAAATTATCATTAAATAGCCAAAATTCTGACCATGTTTTGTAAAATGAGCAAACTTAACAATGGTTTTTTAATTATTATACATATGAGTATCGGCTAATGTTGCTTGATGACTTAAGCACAAATATAATAGAGTTGAAATTATAATCCATGGACAATAAATTAATATTAATGAATTTTTTAAAACAAGAGTAACAAAAGTAATAATGATAATCACATTAGAGATTCATGCTATATCATTAAAAGCTATTTTGTAAGTAGATAATATAACATTCTCAAGTAGTCTCTAATAACAGGTCTATTAATTGATAAATGAATCCTCAGAGGTACAAAATCCAGCATCTCTAGACAAAAAGCTTTTAATCCATAATATCAATTAATTATTATTTTACCCAGATCAACTTATGTAAATTACCCTTGTGAACAGGTAAACAAGATAATCCCCAAAATTTTAACAAATAATTTATTGATTTGATAAATAGGCTACTATAGCGATATTATTAAACTCTTCAATGTTGTCCACAATTAATTCTTCACTCCATTAAAATTTTTACAAATATAATTTTCAAAAAATATCGCAAGAACAACACTTTGCATTATATGTGTTTAATGCTTAGAGAGAAGCCTAGTCAAACAACAAAACAAGGGAGAATAACCCAAGTAAACATTTTCACAAGAAGTGAAGATAATTTTCTATAACTTTTTCATTTCCAAAAATTAACACATATTAAAAAATTATGCAAAACCTTAATATAATTTTTAAGAGAAATAGCTTTTTGCCACTCTAATGTCTGGGGTGCAACTTTTCCTCTCAACATTTTAAAACATTGCAATGTCCTCTGTATTTTGGTTTGATTGCAATTCGTTATCTGCGGTCCAATTCCGCCGATAACTACATTTAGACCCCTCCGGTCGCATTCTCTCTTGGCTTTAATCAGTGTCTCTCTTCTTTTATTTCTTTCTCACTCCCTCGGTGGCCCTTATTCAAATTTGATCACTGTATAAATGACTATTTTTTTATTATTTAAGAGGTATTTAATATTTCTTTGAAAGGGAAAACAATTCAATCAAGGAACCATTCTGAATATTTTTTAGAGCGCATGATAAGACTTAGCAGAAGAAGAGATAGGTCATGACTTTGATATGAGAGGCAAGGGCTACAATGTATGAGAATTTTATGTAAGTTGTGTGGCAACAGATTGTTTTGCACAAATAACAACCATTGGATGATTGAGTTATATAGTGCCATTTAATTGCAACATTGTCACTACTACGTGACGCCAAAATTTATCCAAAAGTAAAAGATTCATACTAGAATTGTGTTGTGGAAACTTAATTGCCAAAAAGAAGTGTTTTTTGGAAACTTTAAATCTAATTATTTTTAAAATGTTTAATTGCTTTAAGAATTTATCTAATAACAAATAAGTAACTATGTATTTTTTTAATAAATAATTTTTTTTAATGATATTAAAATCTTTAATTCTATTATATAAAATAAAATACTACATAAAATTATAAAATTATAATGAAACAAAACTCAACTAATACAAAGATTGATATTCAAGACATAAAATTTTAAAACAAATTTTTTATAATTTTATGCTATTTAGTTCCATATCTTCATCATAACTCCCTCTTCGAAGTCCAATGATCAAATGTGGCTCTACTGATTCAGGGTTTCTTAATTAGCCCAACTAAGATGTGTGGTGGTCTCCACTACAAACTGCAGAGAAAGCTGATTTCTTAAATTGTTATACCACATTATACATGGCATACATTGATCGATTGAAACATTCAAGTGATGTTACTTGCATATTTCTTATTCTTTGAATTTTATCCACAATATTTTGATTTCTTAATATCTCTTCATCATTAAGCTGCTCCACCCTTTTCATCATTTCTTCTCTTTGCGATTATGATAAATTAGCATAGGAGTGAGGATTTAAATCCATTTGCATTTTCACTGAATTGTGGCCAATTTGTATTCAACTGATCATAGCGTTCTTGTATGCTATTAGAATCTATGTTTTCCATCTTAACCAGCACCTCTCTCTATTGAATTCTATGCCATGAGACTTTGTTAATAGGAAATTTATAGCACCAGCACATATGAGTTAAATGATATGTGCTAAGTGGCATGAGTTTATTGTGTATTCACGCTAAGAGTGTTTCATTGCATAGCTACTGCATGTTGATATTGTGTTAGTTGTTACTAAGGTTGTGTTACTCATAATTGTGAAGCCCATGGTTATGGGTATTTTGTATCAGACACCTTGACTAGTATACACGTTATTATCGTGCATGTGGGGATGCAAAACTTGCTCAACCCTCCTCCGTTAATCCGTTAATTGCCAAAATGTCTCTGAAACTTAGCTCAAAGCATGAACAACTCAAAAACTTAGATTTAAATGAGGGTGTTATGTACTATTCACTACAAGAAAAAGTGGGGTTTAATGATGGAGGTTTAACCACAGCTCATAAAAATTGTGATTAAAACTTAATTTAACAATGATTTTAAAATTGTAGTTAAATTAACGATTTTAATGATATTTTTACATTAATTGTCGTTAAGTTGCGACGGGTTTAATTACACCGTCGTTACTTAACGACGGTTAAAAAAGAACCAATATAATATTTTGATTTTTTATAAGAGTTTGTGAAACTTAACGGTTTTACTTTGAATCGTCGTTAAATAACAATGATTGAATCAATCATTCAATTTTTAAAATTTTGACCATTTTTTGTAAAGCGGACAAACTTAACGAGAGTTTTTAAATTATTTTACACATGACTATATGCTAATGTTGCTTGATGACTTAGCAATATGATGGAGTTGAAATTATAATCCATCGGCAATAAATTAATATTAATGAATTTGTTAAAACATGAGTAACAAAAGTAATAATGATAATCATATTAGAGATCTAGAACATATCATTAGAAGCTCTCTTGTAAGTAAAGAATATACCATACTCTTAATTGATAAATGAATCCTCAAAGGTACAAAATCCAACACCTCTGAACAGAAAGCTTTTAATCCATAAATCAATTAATTACTATTCTACTCAAATCAACTTATGTAAATCACCCTTGTGGACAGGTAAATATATGAATTACTTTATATATCAAGATAATCCCCAAAATTTTAACGAAGAATTTATTAATTTGATAAATAGGCTACTTTAGTGATAAACATTCGCTTTTATTAATAAACTCTTCAAAAATAGAAATAATGTTGTCCACAATTAATTCTTTACTCCATTAAAATTTTTGCAAATATAATTTTCAAAAAATATCGCAAGAACAATACTTTGCATTACGTGTGTTTAATGCTTAGAGAGAAGGCTAGTCAAACAACAAAACAAGGGAGAATAACCCAAATAAACATTTTCACAACAAGTGAAGATAGTTTTCTATAATTTGTTAATTTCCAAAAATTAACACTTTGCATTATATTTGTTTAATGTTTAGAGAGAAGGCCAGTCAAACAACAAAACAAGGGAGAATAACTTAAATAAATTAACATTTCCACAACAAATGAAGATAATTTTATATAATGTGTTAATTTTCGAAAATTAACACATAATTAAAAATTATACAAAGCTTTAATATAATTTTGAAGAAAAATAATAATTTGCTGCTCTAATCTTTGAATCAGTTGTAACATCTCTCTTAAATATTTAAAATATTGCAATGTCTTTCAATATTTCGTTTGATTGCAATTCTTGCTCTACTGTCACATTATGCTTAACTCTGACTTTTAGACCCATCACGCCACACTTAACTCTAACCTTTAGAGTTGTGAAATTATCAAACTACCCCTCCCATCATGCCCTCTTGTTTAACTCTGGTCACTCTCTTTTTCAGGAACCGGGTCAAGTTCCATATTTTTTAAAATTTATAAAGATTTAAAATAAATTTTAAAAGTGAAGTTTTTAAAAAAATATTATTAAAATATATAGTAAAAATTTTTGTTTTGAGACCTAAAAATTTAGTTTACTAACTTTATCCTTAGGCCGCCAAGAACACCCTAATTTTTCACTTTGGTTTCTTTTCCGTTCTGTGTGTTTGGATAGAGAGAAAAACAAGAACTAAGCCTACTTTAAGTTCTTGAAGTGAAGGAGGCATATAGATGGAAGGAGGAATCCCAGAAGCGTATGTCTCTGCTTTCAGAGAATGTTTGTCTCTTTCATTGAAGAAACCATTTGTTCTTCGTTGGTTTTTCAAACGGGTGAGAAGTTGCAACTTGTAATCATCTTTTTAAACCTTATGAGGTTAAAGTTGGGAAATATTTTACCATGTCTCACTCACCCCATATACTAAGCTAGTGGAAAAGCTTAAGCATTTTTTGACATTTCATTTCTCATCCTCAATGGTAGAAAATTTCGACTCTGCTTTTACCTTTTGTCTTTTCATCTTTGTTCGCTTTCACAAACTGTGTAAACCAGCGTCAGGTTCCATTTTCACTGCTTCCACCTATCTCTATCAGTTTCAGTATCAACTATGAAACGAAAAATGGATTTAAGTTGAGAAAGAAAGAACAATGAACAATTCTTGAACTGAATTCCACAAACCAAGGATTTGGATCATTCTCGCAGATATATTGTGTCCAGATGGTTGAGAGTACTCACCAAGGATTACACTAACCGGGTAGAATCTCACAGACCTTTCGACGCCATTCCTGGTCTTGCCTTTTGCTGAAGACGATGTTTTGCTCATACAAGACCTTCTGTTTGAAGCTTGTCTCTGTTTATGTAATATCCCAAAATTTTTATTTTTAAATAATAATGTTTTACTAAAATATATATATATATATATAATATATATTTTTATTGTAAATGATTATGTTTTGCTAAAAGAAAGTATATTTTTATTTAAAATAATTATTGTTTTGCTCAAAATAATTATATTGGCTTTTAATAAATTTTTGCTGAATTTTTTTAAAATATTCTTTCTTTTAATATGTAAAAAGATATTTATTTTGAGATTTGTTTATTACGATTTTTATCAAGAAAAATCATAATTTAAGAGTTTAACTAGAATGTAAATTTTTGGAAATTTTTAGGATATTTTAGGATGAAAAATTGAATTTATATGAATTTATATTAAAGAAATCATATTATTTAATTATTAAATATTATTATTATTATTATTATTAAAAAAAAAAGAAAGGAGACGGAGGAAGGATGCATCACGCGAAGAAGGCAGAGAAGAAGAAAAAAAAAAGTTTCTCTCTCTAAAATTTTTAAAAAAACTTCTCTCTAAGATTTCTCCAATTCTAGACGTCCAATTGAGATACCGGAGGTACCGTTGGACTCATGGCGGTGAGAGCTTCAAAACCCACCGATCATTTTCACCGGAAGTTCGCCGGAATGTCGCCGGAATTTCGTGAATAGTAACTTTATGGTAAATTTTCTAAAATACTGAATTTTTGATGGTTTTTGAAAATTTCAACTTAGGGCTTTTGTTAAGGATGTAGAATATTAGTTGTAGGATAAAATTTACGGTTAGAAAATATGATTTAGTGGTTTAATTTTGCAAAATTTACTTCGGTGAACAGTAACTGTGAATAGTGCCAAACAGTGCTTGTGAACAGTATTCTGCGCGTGAACAGTGCTTTCAGCCGCGCGTGAACAGTGTTTCCGGCCGTGAACAGTGCCAGCGTCCCGGGGTCATTTTTTTAAGTTTTTGGACATTCCGGACTCACTTTTAATGTCTAATGGATCAAACTCAAATGGGAAACGTGGATTTTGGGGCTGTCCAATCTGGGGCCCTTACCCTGTGAGTGAATATAATTTACTATAACGCATTTTAAAATTCTCCTTCATGCCCATGCATTTTAAAACAAAGTTTTAATTATGAATATCATAAATTGAATTCATGTTTATATTGATTTATATTCTTAGAAGTTATAGGACATGCAGAACAGACCTCTAATAAGTCCCTCCTGAATTTATGACGAAAATGTGATATTATGATACACTTTATTGAATCTTATAATTGTATTATCTTTCATATTGTTTCATATGATTTGTGTTATAAATGATACCTCACTATTTCATGGATATGGTGAAATTGAATTTGTATTTGAGTTTCAAATGTGTCATTGATACTGGATATTATGGTTTATTTGAACTGTAATGAAAATGTTGTATTTTCTGATTTTGGAGAATGAATTTCTATGCCGGAACTCTGTCCGAGGAATATCTTGGAAGGGAGGGATATATTTTGTCTTAAAAAGAATTTTAATCTCATAATTTTCAATTGTTCTTTCAGCTTATATTTTTTATTTATTAAACTAGTTTATTTTGGAGGAATCATTGATAGAAACACTGTTAGCTAGCGACAGAGATAGCTAGCCTTGGTGCACCATGAAACTTTAGCTAGCAAGAGAGTTGCTAGCCCCTTGTGCGAACGGGCACATGAGGATTGAATTATGAATAAGTATGGAGTTGAGTATGTCTCCTCCAATAACCAATGGCAATTGGCCTGGTTACTTATGATGAGCATGAGGTGATTTACCTGTCCTATTGCTGTGTGCTTAGGACAGTCAACATATGGAAAGGTTAGGGAGTTGAGGAGAGCTCCTCCCAACCTTATGATATGAATTATGAGAATATGGTGATTTACCCGTCCCATTGCTATGTGCTTGGGATAAAACAATGTATATGGTGATTGCCCTTACCAGGTTTTGTGCTTGGGTATAAAAATTATAATTATGGATCTACTTTGAGTCCTCCTCTAAATATTTTTTTTTATATGAAGAGTTATCTTTCTATTTCCTTATCTGATTTTGAAATTATTGTTTATATACTAAATCTTAAGATTGTTGATTTTCTTTTAACAAAATTTACCTTCTTTAAAGCTTCAGTTTGTTGTTATATACATTGATTTAGATAATATTATATTCTACCATAATTTCTATTTATGAAAACTCGTGCGAATGGTCTGTTCTGTTTCAGTTATAGTAAACTATATTTGCTCACTGAGTTGTCAAACTCACTACACGATATTTCTACATTTTTTTTTTCAGATAGTTGACCAGCTAGACGACATGATCTCTGGGTGAGCCTACTTTGTTTCTAAGGCTCGTAGATTTTAATTTACATTGTACTTGTACTATAGAGTTGCTCCATATATCACAGGCAGGATCTCAGCTTCCATTTGCAGAGTATTTATGTATATTTGAGATTATTGAAATTATATAGTAAGCTCTCAAATGAATGTGATTATGTTTTTGGTTACAATCTATTCTATTTATGAGAAAATCATTTATATGTATAATACTAGAGGCTTACGGGATGAGATTATTCTCAAAACCCGTGCCGGTTACGTATTCCTATTGTTGGGTCGTGACAGTTTATGAGGACAAAAATACTGCCCCAGAGCTGCATTTTGATGAGCTTGAAGTGGAGTTCATGAACTGTGAGAAACTCTGTTTCTCCATCCAATCTTCTATCATAACGGCTCGGCCAAGATTCATCATCACTTTGCCACCTTTCTCCATGTGAACACTCTGTTTCTCCATCCAATCTCTGCTTCACATTCTCTGTTTTTCTCTCTTATCATATTACCCATTACAGAGAGTGAGAAGCAGAGAGAGATTACCGCACTTACCACTGAGATAAGAGGGTGTCGGAAGGAAGAGGTAGTTTGATAATTTCACAAGCCCAAATGTTAGAATCAATAGTGGAATTGGAAGGCAGGGAGAAAATTGTAATCAAACAAAAATAACTGCAAAACATTGGGTCTGTTTCCTATTTTAAAAATTATTTTTTGTTCTCAATTATTTTTAGAATAAAAAAATTCGTTTGATAACTGTTTTCTGTTGTTGTTTCAAAAATAAATTTTGAAAACAAGTTATTTTTAAAATAGAAAAACAGAAACAATGAAAAGTTATTTTTGTTTTCAGAAAAAAAAAATAAAAAATAATATGTTTTTAAAATAGTTTATCAAACGAATTTTTATTTTTATTTTTGTTCTACAGAATAATTTTTAAACATAATTTTCAAAAATAGTTTTAAAAATAAAAAAATAAAAAAAGAATCAAACAAGCCCATTATATTTTAAAAGTCGGGGGTGATAAATTGGTATTTCTCCAATTTTCAAGGATAACAAGTTCTGTTCTAACTGTCAATTCAACAATATCAGAGTGAAAAGAAGAAGCATATTATTTATTCTGTTCATAGCGTTAATTAGTGTCTTTTTTTTTTCCTCACGTCCTGGGTGGCTCTTATTCAAATTTGATTGCTGTATAAATGATTATCTTTTATTTAAAAGATATTTAATATTTCTTTGAAAGGGAAAACAATTCAATCAAAGAAACAGTCTGAATATTCTTCAGACCGCATGATAAGACTTTGCAAAATAAGAAATAGGTGATGACTTTAATATAAGTGGCAAAGACTACAATGTTTGAGAATTTTATGTCAGTTGTGTGGCAATAGATTGTTTTGCACAAATAACAACCATTGGATGACTGAGATATATAGGGTCATTTAATTGCAACCTTGTCACTGCTGTCTGACGCCAAATTTTTTCCAAAAGCTAAAGATTCATGCTAGAATTGTGTTTTGGAAACTTTAAATCTTATTATTTTTAAAATGTTTAATTGCTTTAAGAATTTATCTAATAACAAATAAGTAACTATGTATTTTTATAATGATAAATAATTTTTTTTTAATGATATTCAAATAATTATTTCTATTATATAAAATAAAATACTAAATCAAATTATAAATTTATAATGAAACAAAACACAGCTAATACTAAAGGGGCGTTTGGTTCAGGAAATCTCATTTCAAGGAATCTCATTCCCACCCTTATAGGTGAGAAAGTTTGGGAGGGCAAATTTTGTTAAGCCTTTACATTTCTGTATGCCTGAGAATGTTTGTATCCTGAGAATAAATTGATATTCATGACATACTTAAAATTTAAAAACAATATTTTTATAATTTTATGCTGTTTAGTTCCATATCCACATCATAATTCCTTCTTTGAAGTTCAATAATCAAATGTGGCTCTATTGATGCTCCTCTACATTGCATGTAATATGGTGTTGATCACAATATTCTTTCAGGGTTTCTTGATCAACCCAAGTAAGATATATGGTGGTCTCCATTACAAACTGTAAAGAAAGCCGATTTCTTAAATTGTTGTACCACATTATACATGGCATAAATTGATTGTCTAAAACATTCAAGTGGTGTTACTTGCACATTTCTTATTCTTTGAAGTTTATCAACAAAATTTTGATTTCTTAATATCTCTTCATTATTAAGCTGCTCCACCCTTTCATCATTTCTTCTCTTTGTGATTCTGATAAATTAGCATAGGAGTGAGGCTTTAAATCCATTTGCATTTTCACTGAATTGTAGCCAATTTGTATTCAATTGATCATAGAGCTCTTGTATCCCATTAGGATCTATGTTTTCCATCTTAACCAGCACCTCTATGTTGAATTCATTGTTGAATTCTATGCCATGAGACTTTGTTAACAGGAAATTTATAGCACTAACACATATAAGTTAAATGATATGTACTAAGTGGCATGAGTTTATTGTGTATTCACGGTAAGAGTGTTTCATGTGTTAATGGCATGAGTTTATTGTGTTAGTTGTTACTAGTAAACACGTTATTATCATGCATGTGGGGATGCAAAACTTAGCATTCCCTAAAAATATTCATTTTTTTAAGGAGGATTTCATATGTGTATAAGCCTTTTATTATTTTAATTAATATTATATGCTCAACCTTCCTCCTCCGTTAATTGCCACAATGTCTCAAAACTTGGTTCAAAGCATGAACTCCTCTTTTCAACTCTCATATTACTGTCATGACCATTTTCTAGAAAACTCTACACCATCTTCAAACTTGGCTTGAGTACCACTTCTATCCACACTTTCTCCTGCACTTCCTCTTGGCTGGAACACTTTGGTAGCATCAATCTTGTTCATCTTCCACCCAATCTTACTCCTCAACTTGTCAATCTTCCATGCTTCTATTAACTTGTAAGCATTCTTTTTGTTTCTTCCAATGGGATATTTTAGCAATTCTTCCCTGTAACCCTCCTCAATGGCTTCTCTCTCAAACTTAATCAGTATATATTTGTTCAAGTTCAAGGAACCCAATGAATCTTTCTTAGGTTTAATCTCACTAATATGTAATAACCAAAAGAATCTTCAAAACAAACCTCTGGATATTATTTTGATAGAATAAAAAAAATGAGACTTTCAGCCTCTATATTGTCTTATGCACTGAAACATAAAGTTTCTCATATTTGTACAATATTTATATAGGCCAGTAAGCTAGCTCTCACTAATTTTCTCACATAAAAAAAAAAAAAATCAAAGTGTAGCAAGTCATGTTAATCGCAAAAAATTAAATTTGATTGGCTTTATTTCCAAAAATTCTAGCCACTGATAGCAGAAAATTTACTACACGGTTTGACATTGATAAATGAAAAATTAGGACAATTCAACACAAATGACGTCTTTTGTTAAATAAGAATCTTAATTATATAATCCTGAATCAACTTTCCTTATTCATACATATTGAGATTTTATTTATTCAAAATAAACAGAAAGTGATATTGCACTGGATGCCTAGGGGGATCGATTCATATATAGGAGCTCATCAAACAAAATGCTGCTCCAGTTACTGTTTTATTCTGCCATTACAGAGCTCTTCAGCTTCTTAATTGAAGAACGTTTTAAGAACTTCGGAACACTGGGTAATGGCATTAGATTTGGATCATTCTCGTAGAGATGTGTCCAGATTGTTGAGAGTTCTCACCAAGGATTACAGTAACCGGTAGAATCTCACTGACATTTTGACGCCATTGCTGGACTTGCCTTTTGCTGAAGACGACGTTTTGCTCATACAAGATCACCTGTTTGAAGCTTGTCTCTGTTTCTGAGGATGAAAATACTGCTCCAGAGCTGCATTCTGATGAGCTTGAAGTTGAGTTCATGAACAGAGAGCTGTGAGAAACTCTGTTTCTCCATCCAATCTTCTATCATAACGGCTCGGCCAAGATTCATCCTCACTTTGCCACTTTTCTCCACATGAACACTCTGTTTCTCCATCCAATTTCTGCCTCTCAGTCTCTGTTTTTCTCTGTTATCATACTACCCATTACAGAAGCCGAGAGACATTATTGCAGTTACCAGTGAGATAAGAGAGTGTCTGATGGGAGGGGTGGTTTGGTAATTTCATAACCTTAGATGTTAGTCACTAGCGGAATTGGAAGGCTGAGAGACAATTGTAATCAAACAAAAGAACTGGGAGACCTAGTGTATTAAAGGTTAGGGGGTGACAAAAGGAAATGGATCCTGCTGCGCGGCGGCGTTTTGGTTTTTTATCCTTTCTTTTTTTTATAAATATTTTAATAACAGTATTTTTTTAATTAAATTAAATTATCAAAATTTTTCAAAATTTAAAAGTAAAAAATCCAATTTTTATTTTGATATTTGAAAATATGTGTTTCAAGTTAATTTTTTTAAAATTTTAATTTTTTAAACATTTTATTTAAAATAACAATGAATTTTTTCTATTTTTTGTTTTAAAATAAATAGTTCTTTTGATTTCTTAAAGACATATACATTTTTAATTTAATTTTTTAATTTAATTTTATCAATTTAATCTTTTAAATATTAACTTATTTTTTTTTAAATTTAATCTATTAATAAATATTTAACATATTTTTTGTCTATTATAATTACATAATTTATATAAAGATATAGTTTAATTAAATAACTATTTTAATTAATCAATGTGTAGTTTAATTTATTTTTGGTGATTTAAGTAAATTGAAATAAACTTATTTTTATTAAGATAAATTAAAAATAATAAAATAAAGAAAAAATCTAAAATTCAGTAAATAGCTGTGTTTAATATATTTTTATATATATTATAATTAAGAATTTATATAATTTAAATAAAAATATAATTTAAATAAGTTCTCATTTTAATTAGTTAAATAAATTTATTAAGTTTCTATTGATGATATTAAGATAAAAATACTTTTAAAGAAAAATAATTCTTTAAGTAATATTTTTTTTAAAATAATTTTATTAAAATAAATTTAAAAATAATTTTTTAAGTAAGAAAAATAATTTTGGTGATATAATTAAGTTAAAATAAATATATTGTTATTAAAATAAATAAAAAAGGAATAAAAAACTAAAACGCTGCAAAAAGCTGCATTTTGGACATGCAGCATCCTCTGCTGCGCTGATCCATATCCGGTGACAAAATGCTATTTAGCGCAGCAGAATATCCATATTTGGTGACAAAATACTATTTCTCCAATTTTTAAGGGTAACACGTCCTAACTGTCAATTCGACAATATCAAAGTCAAAAGAAGAAGCATACTATTTATTCTGTTCATGTTTTAATTAATGTCTCTCTTCTTTTATTTCTTCCTCACTCTCTCGGTGGCTTTTATTCAAATTTCATAATGGCTCGGCCAAGATTAATCCTCACTTTGCCACCTTTCTCCACATGAACACTCTGTTTCTCCATCAAATCTCTGCTTCTCAGTCTCTGTTATCGTATTACCCATTATAGAGACTGAGAAGCAGAGAGAGATTACCGCACTTACCTGTGAGATAATAGGGTGTCTGATAATTTCACAACCCCAAATGTTGGACTCAATAATGGAATTGGAAGGCAGGGAGAAAATTATAATCAAACAAAAAAACAACTGGGAGACATTGTGTCTCTTTTCGGTTCATGATTTTAACTAGTGTCTCTCTTCTTTTATTTCTTTTTCATTCCTTCGTGTCCCTTATTGAAATTTGATTACTGTATAAATGACTATTTTAAATTTAAGAAGTATTTAATATTTCTTTGAAAGGGAAAACAATTCAATCAAGGAACCAGTCTGAATATTCTTTAGACCGCATGATAGCAAAATAAGAGATAGGTCATGACTTGGATACGAGAGGCATGGGGCTACAATGTATGAGAATTTTATATAAATTGTGTGGCAACAGATTGCTTTGCACAAATAACAACCATTGGATGATTGAGATATACAGTGTCATTTAATTGCAACATTGTCACTACTATGTGACGCCAAAATTTATCCAAAATTGAAAGATTCATACTATAATTGTGTTGCGGAAACTTAATTACCAAAAAGAAGTGTGCTTTGGATACTTTAAATCTAATTATTTTAAAAATGTTTTATTGCTTTAAGAATTTATCTAATAACAAATAAGTAACTATGTATTTTTATAATGATAAATAAACTTTTTAATGATATTAACATCTTTATTTCTATTATATAAAATAAAATACTACATCAAATTATAAAATTATAATGAAACAAAACTCAACTAATACAAAGATTGATATTCAAGACGTACTTAAAATTTAAAAACAATTTTTTATATAACAATTTTATGCTATTTAGTTCCATATCATCGTCACAATTCCCCCTTCGAAGTCCAATAATCAAATGTGGCTCTACTGATCCTCTGCATTGCATGTTATATGGTGTTGATAATAATATTCTTTCAGGGTTTCTTGATCAGCCCAAGTAAGATATGTGGTGGTCTCCACTACAAACTTTAGGGAAGTCTCATTTCTTAAATTGTTGTACCACATTATACATGGCATAAATTGATCGTCTACAACATTCAAGTGATGTTACTTGCACATTTCTTATTCTTTGAAGTTTATCCACAAGATTTCGATTGTTTAATATCTCTTCATCATTAAGCTGCTCCACCCTTTTTGACATTTCTTCTCTTTGTGATTCTGATAAATTAGCATAGCAGTGAAGATTTAAATCCATTTGCATTTTTACTGAATTGTGGCCAATTTATATTCAATTGATCATAGAATTCTTGTATGCCATTAGAATCTATGTTTTCCATCTTATCCAGCACCTCTCTCTGTTGAATTCTATGCCATGAGACTTTTTTAATGGCAAATTTATAGCACCAGCACATATAAGTTAAATGATATGTGCTAAGTGACATGAGTTTATTGTGTATTCACGCTAAGAGTGTTTCATTGCATATCTACTGCATGTTGATGTTGTGTATTCACGCTAAGAGTGTTTGACATCAAATAATAAATAAAAGTGAGAAAAAGGTTTAAAATGGTTGAGAGATCTATGTAATGTCAAAAGTTTGAATTGATAAAAGACTTGTGAAAAGACAGTTTTAGTATAATTAATCATATATTTAAAGGGTATAGAGATATTAATATAAAAAATAAAAAATAAAATGTGCACATTTCTAAATTCCATATTGACTAGAAAGAAAAAAGGATGAACTAATAGTTTTTGATTAATTAATAATTAGTCCACATTAAATTTCTATTAGTTTCAAACTTAATATACAACAAAATTATATTCGAGTAAGAATAATAAAATTAATTAAAAAAATTACTGCTGAACTTCTCTAATACTACTGTAATTATAAAAAACGATCTCATTCAAAGGGTGGAGCCACTCACAAGAATTCATTAACTGCATTGAAAGATCACAAAACTATGGCTAATTTATGTATTTTTTTCCCTTAGGAATTGTCAAAATCTTCTAAACTCGTTAGAGTGATTTAGTTAATAATGAGGAATTTAGACAATTTGTTCAATTATCTATGCTACCATGTAAAATAATTCAAAAAATCAACAAACAATAAAGTTGTTAATTATAACCCAATAAAAAAATAGTATAATATAATTTAAAACCGATTTGTTGTGGGACTGACCATTTCAGGATGGATGGATGGACCACTAGCCTTTTTTCTTGTTTAGCTATATACAAATGTATGTGTCCACTCAATGAACAAGTAATCAGATTTGGTCCAAAAATAGAATGAATAAATTATAAGGAAAAAACAAATGAAAAAGGAAACCAACAAAGGCAGCTTGCTAGCTCTATCTGAAAAGGTCCCAACAGGAAACCGAGTGTCCATCAATATTATTGTGGAAACTATATCAATAATCTTTAATAGCAAATGGCACATTTATTTTGATTAATCTGTTAGCTGTTACTGCTATCTTTTACTACCTGTTTTACAATCCAAAGGACCAGAGTGATGTGTATTTCCTTGCAGCTTTTCTTTTTCCCAGGCATTTAGTTGTATTATTAAACTCATATTTAATTAGTTTGTAAATATTTTAAATATTTAATAAAATATTTATGAGATATGTTATAAACTTGTAAAAATTACAAATTAGTATTAATAAACAATTATTTAAGATTGCAAAATTATAAGACCATAATTACTTAAATTTCTTTTTCA
Organism: Gleditsia sinensis; assembly: GCA_037074535.1. NCBI lineage: Eukaryota > Viridiplantae > Streptophyta > Magnoliopsida > Fabales > Fabaceae > Gleditsia > Gleditsia sinensis. Next base: position 14,561,362 of record CM073469.1, on the reverse strand, counting down.
AAGAAAGATGAATTCATTTCATTGAAATAGTGATAGGAGAAAACTCCCAAGTACAATAGAAAATGATTTCAATAAATCCTAGTGAATGCAATCAAGCTTATAAAAATAACATAGAAATTTTTTAAAAAGTGGCAAATTGGTTGAAATAAAAAGATGAAAATTAAAACTTTACAAGAAAGATGCAACGTCACCTCAAAATCTAAACATTGAGTTTATGACATATAAGGAGAGACTACATATTTCTCAACTTTCTTTGAAAGTTAAGTCATTTATTACATTTCAAGCTAGCCAGTTGGGGGGAGGGTGTCCAAGGGGTTATAAAGCCACCACCAAGTGCCTATACACTCGATGTGGGATTTGAGTCACATACCTCACCAATCAATTGTAACATAGCTCCTCTGTTAGAGTTGGACATTCATGGACGGCTGACACTTATTTTTATTTTATGAGCTAGCCATTTCCCTCAACGTCACGACCATTGAGCAAAACCAGCTCCGATACCATTGTTATGGAAGGCCAAACTCCCCCTTAAAAGACGACTCATAAGGGAAGGTTTGTCTCCCAATATATATGAAACCCGACACTTTCTTCTCCAACCGATGTGAGACTATCAATACTTAACCCTTGAAACTTGCACGTCCTCGTGTAAGTAGGTCTTGTCGGTCTCTTTATATATATATATATATGTTGTACATATATAGGCCGTATATCATTACATGCTGCTATCATTAATCGCGATGATCACCGGTGCAAACCCGCCAAATCTAGGTAGGTCTGAGGCAAAAGCCGAGGCTGTGCTGCCCTAATTTGCACTTATTGCCAATGCAGCAACCTCCATAAGTGGATATTGTAGATTTTTCTAAGAGAAGGGTGACACTCAAACACCATAAGAATGACATAGAAAATATACATAAAAGGCCAAAGGGAATGAGGAAGAAGCAGAGACCCCAAAGAAGCCATCGAGAACGAACCCAAAACAGATATAGCGAAGCCAAGTCTGGAAGCATAAGTAATTGGCAGCCAAAACTTAGCCCAAAACGACAAGTAATAACCCAAAACGCTGATGACAGAGGCTCCTGTGGTCATAGGGTGAACTTGGAAGGGAGAAGGATGGCCTTGGATTTGGAGGAAGCTAAGAAGAGTGGGGATGATGAATGCAAGAAGGGTATGGAAAGAGGTGAAGTCATGAGCTATAATATTGCATTTAATTAAGATTGGGATTGTGATGTGAACTTGGTTGCTGCTACTGCTGAACTAATAAGAGCTAACCACAGCATTGGATAATATCCCTTGTTATCTTAACTGTAAATATTTCCCTTATCATTTTGGTTGTTATAGATATAGGAGTTGTTACATTTTGTATTTAAATTTCAAATACTTGCACACCTGTATATATAATGATTCACATCTCTTAATAAGATGAGATCCTCTTCGTCAATTGTATCAAATATCTTTATGGTATCAGAGCATTCCTAAGCTCTCACAGGCTGTATCGATCCAAGAATCACATCCTCCATGGTTGAATCCTCCACAACTTAAACCCTTCAAACTTTAATGGCAAACTCCACACCAGACCTTGTCACTATAAACATATCCAACCTAGTCATCAAATTAATGCCCAATAACTATGTAGCGTAGGCAAAACAAATGAAATCTATGCTTATAGGCTATGGACTCATAGGACATATCACTGGCTCTAAACCATGCCCTCCACCTTTCTTTGATAATAATGGAGAACAAGCTGAGAATCCAATGTTCACCTATTGGGTATGTCAAGACTAGTTTTTACTACTGGCTATCATGGAATTCTATGAACTTGATGCCTGTGTAGTGATTACCTAAGCAGAAATGGCTCAGGAAGCTTGGGACCAGTAATTACGTGCTTTTTCCAATTGCTCCAGGTCACATATCATACACCTCAAAGTGCGTTTGTCTAACCTTACCAAGGGAACCTCCACTGTATCTAAGTATCTACGCACTATCAAAGGGATAACTGATATACTTGCTTTCATTGGACAAACCCTAGATGAGATTGATCTCATTTTGCATTGTCTCAATAGTCTATGTCACGACCCCAAGATAGGAGTACGCAATCGGCACGAGTTTTGAGAATAATCTCATCCCGTAGGCCTCTAGTATGATACATATAAATAAATTTCTCACAAATAGTATAGATTGTAACCAAACATATAATCACATTCATTTGAGAGCTTAATTATCTATACTGTATAATTTCAATTATCTCAAAATATACATAAATACTCTGCAAATAGAATTTGAGATCCTGCCTGTGATATATGGAGCAACTCTAGAGTACAAGTACAATATAAATCAAAATCTACGAGCCTTCGAAACAAAGTATGCTCACCCAGAGATCATGTTGTCTAGCTGGTCAACTATCTGAAGGGGAATAATCAAACTCTATATTTTTATCTAAAAAAATGTAGAAATATCGTGTAGTGAGTTTGACAACTCAGTGAGCAAATATAGCTTACTATAACTGAAACAGAACAGACCATACACACGAATTTTCATAAATAGAAATTATGCTAGAATATAACATTATCTAAATCAATGTATATAACAACAAACTAAAGCTTTAAAGGGGCTAAACCTTGTTAAAAGAAAATATGAAATCTTAAGATTCAGTATAATAAACAATAATTTCAAAATCAGATAAGAAAATAAGAAGATAACTCTTTAGAAAAAATGATTAGAGGAGAACTCAAAGTAGAACCATAATTATAATTTTTTTTATACCCAAGCACAAAGCCTGGTAAGGGCAATCACTACATATATGTTTTATCCCAAGCATATAGCAATGGGACGGATAAATCACCATATTCTCATCATTCATATCATAAGGTTGGGAGAAGCTTTCCTCAACTCTCTAACCTTTTCATATGTTGATTGTCCCAAGCACGCAGCAAGGGACACACAGTAATAGGACGGGTAAATCATCACATTTTCATCATAGGTAACCCAGCTAAATGCCACTGGCTATTGGAGGAGACATACCTCAACGCCATATTTATTCACAAACAAATCCTCATGTGTCCTTTCGCACAAGGGGTTAGCAACTTCCTTGCTAGCTAGAGTTTCAAGGTGTACCAAGGCTAACTATCTCTGCCGCTAGCTAACAATGTTTCTATTAATAATTCCTCCAGAATAAACAAGTTTAATAAACCAAAAATGTAAATTGAAAGGAAAATTGAAAAGTATGAGGTTAAAATTATTTTTAAGACAAAATATATCATTCCCTTCCAAGATATTCCTCGGACAGAGTTCCGGCATAGAAATTCATTCTCCAAAATTAGAAATACAACATTTTCATTCCAGTCCAGATAAACGATGACATTCAGTCCCAAAAACACATTCAAACATAAATTCAAATTCAATTTCACCATATTCATGAAATAATGAGGTATCAGTATAACATAAATCATATGAATAATTTAAGAAATAATACAATTATAAAATTCAATAAAGTGTAAAATAACACCATATTTTCATCATAGACTCAGGAGGGATTATTAGAGGTGTCCTATAACTTCTAAAAATATAAATCAATATAAATATGAAATTCAATTTATGCTATACACAATTAAAACTTTGTTTTAAAATGCATGGGCATGAGAGAAATTTTAAAATGCATTATAGTAAATTATATTCACTCATAGGGTAAGGGCCCCAGATTGAACAGCCCCAAAATCTACGTTTCCAATCTGAATTTGATCAATTAGACCTCAAAAATGTGTTTAGAGGGTCCAAAAACCTAAAAAATGACTCTGGGGAGCTTGGTCACTGTTCACAGCCGAAAAATACTATTCACAACCGAAAAATACTATTCATCGCAGAAAAAATACTATTCACCAAGAACAAAAAGTTGTTAGATAGCTGAAAAAATTTATATTCTGAGGTTTATCTAGCTCTTGGATCTATCTATGGTGTCAGATTTTTAATTGGAGGTCTCTAAGTAAGAGTTTCAGAGTTTACATTTTTTTGATATTTTCTATTTCAGATCTACGGCGATTCAACGACTGACTTGAAAAATTGATCGGTCAAAACCATAGTATTCTTCGTCTTGAATCCAGTGATACCCTCAGTTTTGAGATCAGAGGCTCAAAAGTACTCCAGATTTAGAGAGAGAAAGCATTATTCACACTATTCACAAAGGTTTCTGAATTCCTTCCGCTGCGTCTCCCCGTTGCTCGTTTTTTATTTATTTATAATAATAATAATTATTTAATAATTAAATATTTAATATTATTTTTATTTTATTATATATATATTCATATAAATACCATTTTTCATCTTAAAATATCCCAAAAATTTCTAAAAATTTACATTCTCATAAACCTTTAGTTAAACTCTTAAATCACGACTTTTCTTGATAAAAATCTTGATAAAACAAATTACAAAATAAATATCTTTATGCATAATAAAAGAAAGAATATTTCTAAAAATACAACAAAAATTTATTAAAAGCCAATATAATTATTTTAATTAAAAATATACTTCCTTTTAGTAAAACATAACCATTTACAACAAAAATATTTTTTTTATAGCAAAACATTATTATTTAAAAATAAAAATTACGGGATATTACAGTCTAGGACCTAACTATAAGGAAATATCAACAACTTGAGACACCCATCTCCTATGATGAGCTCTACGAGATGCTCACTGATCATGAAGCTCATGTCATGAAGGAGGAAAAATTGACTGAAACCCCTATTGCTGCCAACCAAATTAGAAAGATATTCTTTAGCCCTAAGCCTCATTATAGACAACCTCAACCTCATCATGATCATAACAACTATCCTATATGTAAACCTACTTCTCCTTTAATTTGTCAATACTGTAACAAATGTGGTCATATTGCCAAGTTTTGCTATAAAATTACGAATAACCCCCATGTTTCTCCAAGTGCTAATGTTGCAGCTACTACTCCTCGTCCCACCAAGCATTGGCTTCTTGACTTAGGCTACCCACCACATTACCAATGACTTCAGCAATCTCATACTTGCATCCAAATATGATGGCCTGGAACATCTCACTGTGGTAAATGGTAACACTCTTCCCATCACTCATAAGGGCACCACGATTCTCCCTCCTTCCCTTCAACTTTCTGATGTTCTTTATGTCCTTAATGTCAAGGATAACTTAATCTCTATTTCCCAATTATGCAACCAAAATCAAGTCTCATTTGAATTCTTTCCTTCCCACTTTCAGGTCAAATCTCTGACAACGGGCCAGCCACTGTTGCAAGGTCAGAATGCCAATAACTCCTACACCATTCTCGGATCTTTTCCTTCCAGTTCATATCCCTCTATTGCCTCCATGACCATGTCTCCACTTCCCAGCCTGTGTTGGCATCATAGACTAGGGCACCCCTTCAACACTACGCTATGCCAAGTTCTCCTTTCAGAACATATTCTTACATCTTCTCATTTTCATTCTTGTGTTGATTGTCATTTAAATAAAAGCCATAAGCTCTCCTTTGGCAACTCAAGTCTCACTAGTCAGAGACTCCTTAAATTATTGTATTCTGATGTATGGGGACCTACTGTATCTCCTTCCATAGATGGCTACCGGGTTTATGTAATTTTTATTGATCATTTCTCAAGATATATTTGGTTGCATTCATTGAAATATAAATCGGATGTCTATCTTATTTTTCCTACATTTAAAGAACTTTTTGATAAGAGTCATATTATTGCACTTTTGTTATGATTTAAATATTGATATTTGTGTGAAAATTGTGGTTATTTGATTATTTAATCCACAAATGTCATTTCACGGGTATTTTGTGTTTAAAGTGCAATTTCAGGTAAAATCATAAGTTTGGAGAAGTTTGGGACAAATGCCAATGACCGGGATTGAGTTAGAATCAAGAAAAGCAAGATTTGAAGGTGTGGAAATCTGGCCGTGGCGAGAATATTTTGGCTGCGGCGAGAATGATGCAGCAAAACTTTCCCGAGAGCGCGAATTCAGAATCGAATCTGGCCGCCGGCGAGATCAGTCTCGCCGCCGGCCAAATTACTTCGCCGGCGGCGAAATGTGTCTCGCCGCCGGCGAAACACAAAATCTCGCTGCGGCGAGAGCTTTTCCCAGAAACTCGCCGCGGCGAGAATCACTTCGCCGGCGGCGAGTTTCGGCGGCTAAACGCGTTTTCTATGATTTTTGTTCCAACTTTGTCCCCAAAACCCTGGATCTATAAATACCATAAGGTACAGAGAGAGGGGACGGCGAAATAGACATAGAATAGGCGTTTTTGGAGGAGAAGAAGCCATTTTGGATTGAAAGCTTGGATATTCTTGAAGGATCATCACCATTGTTGCTGCCAAGTGTTCATCTCCAAGAGTTATTCATCTCTTTTCCTTAGCTCTATTTTTCTGCAGTTCATTTCGTTTTTATAGTTATATATTCAGTTGAGATAGTTGTTGTTCTCATTTTAATTATGAGCTAATTCATTTTTGCTAAGGCTATGATGTAGTTGAATCATGAAACTCTGATTTTTTTGTGGTTATGGGTATATGAGTTCATTGTTTTCAGTTGAGTATTTATTTCCATGCTTAATGCTTCTGAATTTCTGGCCAAAATTTAGATGATTAGTTGCATTATATTGAGACCGAGAGGAGATGTGTAATGAGTGCTTCCTGTGATAAGTACCATATGTTGAATGCGAGTGTGAGAACTAATGCATGATGTATGTGGTTATCCTGAAAATTCCATAGATCATAATGTGCTTGTTTGTGACTAATCTTCATAGAAATATAGTTGATTAGCATAGACAAGTAATTCTAATATAACTTGAGAAAGAGTATTAGATAAGTTTGGGTTTTTCAACCATCAATTGTAGCTTTGATCCTCATATAACATGCCATGAAATTGGATTGAATTGATTCAGCGAAATCAAATGCCTTAGCGTTTTAATCATTTGTGAACAACATTCAATTGTGTTCTTTGCATTTATTTGTAAGTTAATTTGCCTTTTACACAATCAACAATTTGGTTTTCAAATAAAATTAGGATTAGTCAATTTCGGTACTTAGTAACACCATTCCTTGTGGGTTCGATATCCGTACTTTTGTACACTTTATTACTTGAACAATTCGTACACTTGCGAAAATACGCATCAAGTTTTTGGCGCCGTTGCCGGGGAATGGTTTGATTATTAATATCGATACTACCTAATCTTAGTTTTAATTTGAAGTTAATTTGCTTTATCATTATTTCACTTTTATTTTTATTCTAAATTGAGTTTGTGAGTTGTGTTGAACATTTGTTCATTTAGAGTTGTAGCTGCTTGTTTGCATTATTTTCATTTTAGTCATTTCTTGCACATTTTTCAGTTGTTTACTTTGCTCTTTTATTTTGTTTATCATAAAAGAAAAAAAAAAGTGGGTAACTCTGTGTTGTGTGAGTGCTGGTTGATTTTTCAGATTGTAGGACTTTTGTATGCGACGTGCACGAAGCCTTAACCTTCTTCCTTTTGATCCAGAAATTGATCGAACATATAGGCGTCTAAACCGAGAGAGAAGGCGTTCTACCTCCGCTCCTAATAGGCAATCAGCCATGGATCCACAATTTGTTGAGGGAGGTGGAAATCGTAGAGCTATGAGGGATTATGCTGCGCCTAATGTTGCTGGAACCACTTCGGGTATAAGGAGGCCAACTGTTCAAGCCAATAACTTTGAGATAAAGCCATCCTTTATCCAAATGGTTCAATCAAATCAGTTTGGGGGAATGTCAAAGGATGATCCTAATGCACATATTGCTTACTTTCTGGAGGTGTGTGATCTTTACAAGATAAATGGTGTGTCTGAAGATGCCATAAGATTAAGGGTTTTTCCTTTTTCACTTTGGGATAGAGCCAAGGAGTGGCTAAACTCATTACCATCGGGATCAATTACAACATGGAATGAGTTGGTTCAGAAGTTCTTGTCCAAGTTCTTTCCTCCTGCTAAGACAGCAAAATTGCGGAATGAAATCACATCTTTCACACAATATGATCAAGAATCATTGTATGAAGCTTGGGAGAGATTCAAAGAAATGTTTCGGAAGTGCCCACATCATGGTATACCGATTTGGCTGCAAGTCTCTACATTTTATAATGGGTTGGTTTCAAACTATCGGGCAATGATTGATGCTGCAGCTGGAGGGTCTTTAATGGGAAAAACACCGGAGGATGCACATGAGTTGTTAGAGATTATGGTAGAAAATAACAATCAGTGGCATTCAGAGCGGGTAACTGCAAAAAGACCAGCAGGAGTGCATGAAATTGATTCCGTGAATGCTTTGTCGGTTCAAGTTGCTGCTCTTTCAAGAAAGGTGGATTCTTTGTCATCCAAGTTCGAATCCAAACGAACTGCAGAATGTAATTTATGTGGTGGAAATCATGCTAGTATTGAGTGCCAAGTTGGAAATCCATTTGCTTCACCAAATGCTGAACAAGCCAACTATGTCTCAAATTTCCAAAGACCTCCACATAACCCATATTCGAATACCTACAATCCAGGTTGGAGGAATCATCCGAATTTGTCATGGGCAAATAACCAAGGGGGATTCAAACCGTCATCTTCCTACCAACCCCAAGAGAAGAAACAAACAGATTTGGAAAAAATTTTGGGGAAGTTCATTGAGGAGTCAAGAACAAATTTCAGAAATCAAGAGGCAATCAACAGGGACATCCAAAACCAACTGGGGCAGCTTTCAAAGCAGATTGCAGAAAGGCCTCAAGGATCATTGCCAAGTGACACAATAAATCCTACAGAGCATGTAAAGGCTATCACATTGAGAAGTGGTAAAGAACTTGAATGGCAGAAGAAATCAGAGCAAAAGATGGAGGAAGCTAAAGAAAAGCCATCAACATCCCAAGATGTTTAACCTTCCCCATATGCAAAATATGAGCCTCCTATCCCATATCCTCAAAGATTGTAGAAGAAAAAGCTTGATAATCAATTTGGTAAATTTCTGAAATTTTTTTAAAAATTGCATATTAACATTCCTTTTGCAGAGATGTTGGAACAAATGCCCAAGTATGCAAAATTCATGAAGGAAATTCTATCAAAGAAGAGGAAGCTGGGAGATTATGAAACTGTCATGCTAAATGAGGAGTGCAGTGCAGTTCTTCAAAGAAAACTGCCACAGAAAGTGAAAGACCCAGGGAGTTTTACTATACCTTGTACTATAGGAAGTTGCCATTTTGATAAAGTCCTATGTGATTTAGGATCAAGTATTAATTTGATGCCACTTTCTGTTTTCAGGAAACTAGGCCTAGGAGAAGTAAAACCTACTTCAATTTCTCTACAATTAGCGGATAGATCGGTGAAATATCCTCGAGGGGTAATTGAGGATGTTTTAATTAAAATTGACAAATTCATTTTTCCTGCAGATTTTGTGGTGCTTGACATGGAGGAAGATAGAGAGATACCATTGATATTGGGGAGACCATTCCTTGCAACTGGAAGAACATTGATTGATGTTTAGCAAGGAAAACTCATTCTAAGGGTGCAAGATGAACAAGTAACTTTCGATGTTTTTGAAGCAATGAAATCTCCAAGTGAGGTATATTCTTGTTTTCAAATTAACACCCTTGACAGGTTAATCCCGGAAACTTTTGAAAAGAGACCTCCATTGCTACCACTAGAAGCTTGCCTTTTGAAATATGCAACAATTGAGGAGACAGATGAGGGAGTGAGACAATGTTTAGAATTACTGGCAGAACATGATGCATATTTGTTTAGTGATCAAACATTCAAGGACTTGGGAACAAATGAAACTCCAACCTCAGTGGTCAAGAAGGAAGCCAACCAGATTGAGCTAAAGCCACTACCATTCCCATCTAGGGTTAAAATAAAAACCCATTGTTTTCCTTTCTTACATTGAGGACAATGTAAGGTTTTGGTTGGGGGTACGATAAACGGTACATTTTACTTAATTTCATTTTTAGTCATTTTGTGTACTTAGTTTCATTTTTAGTCGTTTTGTTTGTGTTTTAATTGTGTTGTTTTGTTTGTGTGTTTAATTGTGTTATTTCATTTTTAGTAATTTTGTTTGTGTGTCTGCATTTCGATTTCATTTGCATTTTATTTAATTTGCACGTTGATGATAATAATGTGATTGTGATAACACGTAGCTTTTAGAAGACATTAAATTTTACTTCGGTTTAAAGATAATTTCATATGTTGATTTTACTTAGTTGGCGACTCTTTTGGTATGTGGTACGACTTGGTTGATTAGTCTAAATGCTTAGAGAAGTCTTATGTGCGAATTTTTCATGGACATTTTTGTGATCTCAAAAAACTCTAGAACTCATTTGAAAACCTCTTGAGGCGAAATAATTTGAAATTGCACTATTTAGGATATGATATAGGCCATTTTTTGGATCGATTGTGCCATTTTTAAGCTTACCTTATTATTCTTATATCACTAGTTACCTCTTTGAGCCTATTTATATACATTGTTAGCCTTATTTTTCTTTCTTTTTCCTTTCTTTAATCTACCTTTTATTTAGCCACAATATATATATAATTCCTACCTTATTTGTTAAGAGCACTTAATTTTGAACACAAACTTGTAAAGAGCAATTGGAATGCTATTTTCCACATATATTGAAAGAATTTGGTTGGGGGTTATCTATTGTAAAAAAAAAAAAGAAAGAAAGAAAGAAGAGGGCTTTCACATTATAGTAAATAAAAGAGTGTTAGTGATGGTTATACTGAAGTAAATGATTGAGAAAGAATTTTGTTTATCCTTGGAAAAATGGGATATGATCAGAAGAAACGATGTGGGTTTAATGGTTTTATTTTTGCTTAATTGGTTGTGTTTAATCTAATAAGTTCTCTTATTTGTATTTTGACATTTCCATTTTTCTTAACCAAATACCTAAGCCTAACATTACAAGCATATTAAGTCCTATTGATCCAAAATGGTGTATTTTTCTTTTATTAGTGGAGAGAGGTTTGAAAAATGAGCATATGGAGTTTTAGATTTCACCTTTGTGTTTGTGGATGTTGTGCATAATATGAACCCTATAGAGATTGATTCAATATACACAGTACAACTTTATCATAATGCTTCTCTACATCAGCTGTTGGTATGTATGAGTACGTACTCAAACTTTGCATTATATGTTTCCATTGTCCTCCCCAGTTTGTTAGATCTAGTTTTAAAGAGAGTTCCTTAAACCATACATAATACAGAACTGCTGAAACAAATCTAACCAGCAAGCGGATTAGCATGTATAGTTACTCGATTTAGCCTTATCTCTGCAAGTGGTCGGTCCCCCGGGCCTGTTTGAGTCTGCAAAACAAATATGAGAATAATATTTAATAATATTTATTCTTTTCTTTTCTTTTTTTTCCTTTCATATGTTAGACCGACTCTGGAAGCAAGTGGGTAAAGACAAAATGCATGAAAATTATGATAAATAACATATACAGAACTGAGAATAATGTAGACCTAGTATTGTGGCTGAGTTAAGGCAAGACCATAGAAGCTCGACGCTCACCTTGATCTTAGACTCAAAAGAAATTTAAAAAGCAATTTTAAATTTGGCAGCAAGATAACATACCTTTTCCATGAGATCAAGTACTTCAAATCCATGAATTACTTTGCCAAACACAGTATAGAGTCCATTCAAATGTGGCTGCTTTGCATAAGTTAAGAAAAATTGACTTCCATTAGTATTTGGCCCACTGTTGGCCATTGACAATATTCCCCTCGCATTGTGCTGAAAATACAAAAGGGCAATCAATTACTACAATCATCTGACTAGAAAGACTTCTACAATTAGTGCTCCATATAGCACATCTCTATTTTCAGTCAAAATCCTCCCATTATGCTCATGCCAATGTGATTTCCACCCCCTCAACCAAAAAAAACCAAAAAAAAAAACCCACTACAGCGGTAAACCAAAGAATTTAGAGTAAATTAACAGCAATTTGGTCTATAAATTTGTAGATTCATTTAACTTTAGTCTCTTCATTTTCTTGAGTGTACATATTAGTCTTTGAAATTATCAGTGTGTTGTACATTGGTTATTTTGCTAGTCCCTGAAATATATAAAACTCGTTGTACATTTGTTTAATATGTAACGAGTTTGATATTTTTAAGACTAACTCATGTACTCAAAAACATTTAGGAACTAAAGCTAAATAAATCTATAAATCTAAGGACCAAATTATTAGTTTACTCAAAGAATTTATTACATTCAAACAGTCTAAGTATACTAATATCTTGAAGAATGTTGAATTTATCCAAAATCACAACTATATTCCAAGTTTGAAAGGTTATAAGGCCATGATATTTTGAAACAACATTTCTACAGGTAAACAGATTCTGTTAGCTTGCTATAACTACCAGAAAGCAGATAAAGACTCATATCTGATGCTAAGGTTTTGAAATTATCAAGTATGTTTCCATGGTACACTACAATGTAATAGTAGCTGCATGATCATTACATTTCAATATAAAATACTTCTTATTGGTTTATACACAAGTTAAAATGGTGTAACGATTCACTCGGCTTAATTACAGAGTCGTATGGTGTACATCAACAAAGTCATTTTGCATTTGAATGAGTTAAGTTGCTCTCCAATACACTCTTATCTTTATCTTACTTATGGCCATGATAACATAAGTGATAATGCGGTATTTACAATTTGACAGCCAAACCAAAAAAGAAGTATTTATCTTAAATTCCTTAGTAAGCTTGAAATTATGTGCAAGTTGTTTACCTGAATTTTCTTGTTCCTATATGGCCATTGATAGTCAAAAGCTATAGAGCATGGCCATGCCTATCTTGAGGCATGTCAGTGTATTGGATTCATGTCTAACACTGACATTGCTATTAATTTTAAAATATGATTATGATTTATCTATTTTCACTTCTTTTTTTTTCTCCAAAATACTCGTAAATGGAGAAGAGGAGGAAAATGGAACAAAGTTTGAAGAAAAAAAAATGCTGAACGAGTGTGATTGTTTTTGGTCAAAGAATTAGTTCAATTTGAACCTTGCCAAATGGGTTGGTAGGCTTTTTTGGATTGTCAAATTTCAAAGGAGTATAGAGATTTATTTGGACAAGAAACATGTACATTAAATCCAAAAATTTTTAAAAAAATTATTTTAATATTTAAAATTTGCCGCCTCTATTGAAAAAAAAAACACAATTATTGTATATACTTAGTCTATCAACTTTTAATAGACTAAAACAGGTGTTTTTTTTTAATAATAAAACCTAAATTTTGACAAGTGTGCATAAATATTTCCCATTGATTTAGTCTATTAATAATTTTTTCATCTTTCTATTGTAAAATGCAATTTTAGATCATATTCGTGTTAGATTTATCAGATATATTTCGTTAACAATTTCTTTAGGCCGGATTCTTTTTTTTTTTTTTTTTTTCTCGTCTAAGCTGGATACTAACTTTGGATGATAAATATGAATATCCTAAAATAATACATAAATATTATAAAATTATATTATTGATATATAATTTTTAAGTATCTCAATAATAAGTATTATATTATCTCTTAATTTTTTAAATATTTTCAGTGATTTTATTTATACTTATAGTTTTTTTAATATTTTGAATGATTTTATTTATATCTAGACTATATTTGATAAAAATAACTGATAAGTTAGCTGAAAACTGAAAAGTTAACTGAAAGCTGAAAATCTAATTTTTAACTGAAAGCTGTTAGTTGATAGTTGAAAGCTATTAAGCTAATTTATTGAATTAGAAGTGTTTGGTAAAATTAACTATTGAATTAGTTGATAAGTGTGTCAAAAGACATAAAAATACATACTTATATAAAATTTATCATTTTTTGTTAGTAATTATATTTTATTATGTAATTCCAAAAAATATAAGAATATAATTTGTTAGTTTTAATTTTTTCTCTCTTTTACTCTGTGATTATTTTTCATCAGTATTTTAAGAATATAAATTCACTCATTTTTTAGAAGTATCGCTTGATTAGTAGAAGAAAAGTGCACATAAAAAATTTGAAAATCAATAAATTGCGTCAAGAGTCATGAGTATAATAGTGTTGGAATTTCAATAAAATAACAAGAGTAAAAAAAAATTATAAAAACTATAAGCTACTCAAAATAGCGTATGATAAAACGCTATAAGCTACTTAAATAAACTCGTTTATCAAATACTTCTAATTTGGTCAAACAAACTTATAAGTTAGTCAAATACACTATAAATTAGCTTATTAAACTTGCCAAATACATTCTAATAGATGACAGCAAGTGTGATTCTACCTCGATTCTATTAGTCAAATATAGCTGAACTTCGTTTCTCTACTTCTCAATTTTCCAACAAATTAAAGAGAAACTATGGCACAAATGTAGTCATTATAACTATTACTACGGTCACCATTATTATTATTATCAATTATCACTTTAATCATATTGTTAAATACTACCATCATTCTTCTTTTGTTATTATTGTTATTGTCACTGTTATAATTTTATCGTTATTTTTATCACAAATTTTCAACAAATTTAAAAAAAATTATGGCACGACTTTCAATTTATTATCACTATTATTATTGTTATTATCATTTTTACCATTATTATTATTATTATTATCACAATATCACTACCACCACTTTAGTTATATTAATATTGTCATTAATATTACTACCATTCTTAATTTATTATGACCATTATTATCATTATTACTATTATAATTATTATTGTTATTATTATCATTATTATTATTAATATTATTATTATTATCATAATAATCACTATCGTTGCCTTGTTACTATTGTTTGTGTTATCACTATTATTATAATTCTATTATCATTACCACCACCATCTTCATTATCATTACCATAGCTATCATCATTGTCTCTCTCATCAATACCACTATATTTATATATATATATATATATATATATATATATATATATATATATATATATATATATATATATATATATATATATATATATATATATATATATATAATTTTCTCCCATTTTCTCCCATCAATAAACACATACTATTATTTTATTATATTAATTTATGTGTTGTACATTAATCTAATAAACATCCAATAATATAGTATTACTTGTATTATTAAGTCTTGTTAACCTTAAACAAATATAACTTTGTTTCTCTACTTCACAATTTTCCAACAAATTATGGAGAAGCAATGGCACAGCCATACATGAGGAATTCAATATATGTATTTGGGCCATAACCTTTGGGGGAATTCAATATATGTATTTGGGCCATAACCTTTGGGCCGACCTGCTAGACACTGTTATTACTATGAACATCTTGGTTATTTTGTAAACTATTCAAGCTTAACCAAAGGCTCAATTCAGAAAAGTGAAAAATCATTCCTAAGAAACTCCATGAAAAAACGTGAATGTCAAGGTGCGAAGGCAAACATAGTGTGTGTTTGGATTGACGGTAAATTTTGTGTAAACGTAATTTTTGCAGAAACAACAAAGTGTTGCTTCTGCAAAAATTACGTTTACCAAGAAGGAAATGGGCTTTTAATTTTATCCACCGCAAAACCAAACATACTGATAGTTTCGCTTGGTCCAAATTATCTGACTCAAATCTTTATCATAACCCACGAACATGCCGTGTCACAACTCAATGTAAGAAGCATGAAGCTTGACATGACACAATCAAGTCACAGCAACATGACAAACTATGAAATAATTAAGTGCAATTTGCATTGTTGCACATTAATTACTACGTGTTTTGAATACGATAAGACTGTGTCTTTGAAGTACTAGTATTTCATAGCTCATAAATATGAACCCTATAGAGATTGATTCAATATACACAGTACAACTTTATCATAATGCTTCTCTACATCAGCTGTTGGTATGTATGAGTACGTACTCAAACTTTGCATTATATGTTTCCATTGTCCTCCCCAGTTTGTTAGATCTAGTTTTAAAGAGAGTTCCTTAAACCATACATAATACAGAACTGCTGAAACAAGTCTAACCAGCAAGCGGATTAGCATGTATAGTTACTCGATTTAGCCTTATCTCTGCAAGTGGTCGGTCCCCCGGGCCTGTTTGAGTCTGCAAAAACAAATATGAGAATAATATTTAATAATATTTATTCTTTTCTTTTCTTTTTTTTCCTTTCATATGTTAGACCGACTCTGGAAGCAAGTGGGTAAAGACAAAATGCATGAAAATTATGATAAATAACATATACAGCACTGAGAATAATGTAGACCTAGTATTGTGGCTGAGTTAAGGCAAGACCATAGAAGTTCGACGCTCACCTTGATCTTAGACTCGAAAGAAATTTAAAAAGCAATTTTAAATTTGGCAGCAAGATAACATACCTTTTCCATGAGATCAAGTACTTCAAATCCATGAATTACTTTGCCAAACACAGTATAGAGTCCATTCAAATGTGGCTGCTTTGCATAAGTTAAGAAAAATTGACTTCCATTAGTATTTGGCCCACTGTTGGCCATTGACAATATTCCCCTCGCATTGTGCTGAAAATACAAAAGGGCAATCAATTACTACAATCATCTGACTAGAACGACTTCTACAATTAGTGCTCCATATAGCACATCTCTATTTTCAGTCAAAATCCTCCCATTATGCTCATGCCAATGTGATTTCCACCCCCTCAACCAAAAAAAACAAAAAAAAAACCCACTACAGCGGTAAACCAAAGAATTTAGAGTAAATTAACAGCAATTTGGTCTATAAATTTGTAGATTCATTTAACTTTAGTCTCTTCATTTTCTTGAGTGTACATATTAGTCTTTGAAATTATCAGTGTTGTACATTGGTTATTTTGCTAGTCCCTGAAATATATAAAACTCGTTGTACATTTGTTTAATATGTAACGAGTTTGATATTTTAAAGACTAACTCATGTACTCAAAAACATTTAGGAACTAAAGCTAAATAAATCTATAAATCTAAGGACCAAATTATTAGTTTACTCAAAGAATTTATTACATTCAAACAGTCTAAGTATACTAATATCTTGAAGAATGTTGAATTTATCCAAAATCACAACCATAGTAATCAAAATCATGTGATTCACGATTTGAATCGCACTATCCGATCCAATTCATCTCCCCAGCGATTCTAATCGCTGGGTGAATCGGAGGCGATTGTGTATCGCCAAGTGAATCGCTAGAATCGTGCAATTCACGATTTGAATCGCACTATCCGATCCGATTCATCTCCCCAGCGATTCTAATCGCCGGGTGAATCGAAGGCGATTGTGTACCGTCAGAATCGTGCGATTCAAGCTGGGAATCGCAAATCGCATGATTCTGGCGATTCTGAAAATGGTTCATACTCTTACTGTGTTGCAATGTTAATGACCCATGCCAACGCAGATTTTTGAGAATTTTCGATTAGTTTCTGCCTCCCATAGCTTAGGATATTCCTCCTTCATCGGGTTCTTTGTATCAAGAGGAATAGGGCTGTTTATTTTTTTTACAGTAAAAAGAATGGGACTGTTGACTTTTGTTTTTTTTAATTAGGTAAAAAGAGTAGAATTGTTTTCTATGCCTATACAAAAACAATTAGCCTCATAAAAAATAATAAAATAGAGTCTATTTTATTATTTATGGGCAAAAAAAAAGCAGAGCTTTTTAATAATAGATAGAGGAGCCTGTTTTAATTAAAATAGGAATAGTACACATTCTATCTTATTAGGAATAGGCCTTCTCAAATCAATGTTAATTAAAATAAAAAGGCTTGCCTATATAGAAAAACATAAGAGTAGGAAAGCTTGCTGTTTTAAGTAAAATAAAGATGCAAGCGGTAGAAGATTAGGAATCTTTAAATAAATAAAAACTTAGTTTGGCCATTCAAAAATTTATGATTTATGGATTTTATTATGGTAATATATTTTTTTTAAGGCTTATAGTTCATTATTTTTTCAAATTATTGAGATTAATATATTATTGTTTATATTATTTACTTATTAATATTTTATATTATATATTTTAAATTATTTTTTAACGTATTATTGAATCGTACGATTCGATACGATTTACGATTTACGATTAAAAAATAAACTGTCCGATTCACGATTTGAATCGCGATTTGATTACTATGATCACAACTATATTCCAAGTTTGAAAGGTTATAAGGCCATGATATTTTGAAACAACATTTCTACAGGTAAACAGATTCTGTAAGCTTGCTATAACTACCAGAAAGCAGATAAAGACTCATATCTGATGCTAAGGTTTTGAAACTATCAAGTATGTTTCCATGGTACACTACAATGTAATAGTAGCTGCATGATCATTACATTTCAATATAAAATACTTCTTATTGGTTTATACACAAGTTAAAATGGTGTAATGATTCACTCGGCTTAATTACAGAGTCGTATGGTGTACATCAACAAAGTCATTTTGCATTTGAATGAGTTAAGTTGCTCTCCAATACACTCTTATCTTTATCTTACTTATGGCCATGATAACATAAGTGATAATGCGGTATTTACAATTTGACAGCCAAACCAAAAAAGAAGTATTTATCTTAAATTCCTTAGTAAGCTTGAAATTATGTGCAAGTTGTTTACCTGAATTTTCTTGTTCCTATATGGCCATTGATAGTCAAAAGCTATAGAGCATGGCCATGCCTATCTTGAGGCATGTCAGTGTATTGGATTCATGTCTAACACTGACATTGCTATGACAAGCTAACAACACATGTACGGGTCCAAGACGTGTCATGTCAAAGTTTATATTTTTTGAAATTTGACATGTCAACGTGTTTGTGTTTGTGCCATGTCATGTGTCCGTGTCAATGCTACATAGGTCAAAAGAGTATAACAAATATGGAGCTAAAAGGATATATTACACTGATACTGTGGCTTCAGAGTAAGTAGCATAGTAGATGAACTTACCTTAAGAGATTCTCTTATCTCATCGTTATATTTTTTGCCCCATATACTGGTCCCCCCTTTGCCAGTACCAGTTGGATCTCCACCCTGAATCATAAAGCCTTTGATGTTGCGATGAAAAATGGTCCCATCATAATAACCACTTGCACATAGTGCTAAAAAATTCTGGATTGAAATACATTAAAAGAGAATTGTTAGTCACTACATTACACCCATTCATATTTGATAGAACCATACAAGAGAAACAACAAATTATTCACTATTAAGGAGATAATTTGCACCCGTGATTCAATGTTCACAAATCATAAGATTAATTTTTTGTTATCCAAACACTTTTACTTCATAAAAGCAACCAAGCAAGTTCAAATTTCATTTAATGTAGGAAACTATTAACAATGTATTAAGACAGCAATGCAGGTATTTTACATATTAGTAAATAAATCTGTCTGCAAATCTTCTTGGATGGATTGCAGACTAATTATTTAATTTTTGGATAAAAGGGTTTCAATTGAACTGGCTGCAGAGCAGTGGCATTTAAAGATATAATTAACATCCTTGACATGAAATTTTGGGAGTGTTTGTCAAACTCAAACCATTTACAATTGTCCGTGACTCCATGCAAAGTTTCATACTTTGAAGAAACAGCTAACGATGAAGCAGAGAATATTACAAAAGTTCAAGGGCAATGGTTAAAACACAGTTAAATATACATGGGCTTCATTAAATTGATTATGCCTTTACCAATGAGAAATATACCAAAAACTATAGCTCATATATAAAGTCCATCATAGATAGATGCTCATTTATACCAGAATTCTTTAAAAAGAATCATTTTATATTTTAATTTTTAGTGCTACATGTTGGCGTCAATTTTTGAGAGAAAGCAAGAGCAGAAAAGCTAACCCCATTTGAACAGAAAACCATAATTTTAACAAAGGAGGAGGATACGACAAATAACAAGACATTGGTAGATAAGGATGTTGTTAGAGATTATAAGCAAACTTTTCAGGAGATATTACTTGTCAGCTTAATATAGTATCAGCTTAAGTCTTTGAGTTGAAATGATTCTTAATATAGTATCAGTGCTTCTATCACCAAGTGGTCAAAGTTCAATCTTTGCCGTTTCCATTTTTCATAATTATATAAAATTAGCACGAGGTAGGTAAGTCTTTGCTATGTACACTTCAAGTTCAAAAGGATTTCATGTAAGGAAGCATGTTAGAAATTATAATAAAAACTATTCAAGGGTTTTGCTTAATAACTTGTCCTTCTAAGTTGAAATGGTACTTGACAATGATATCTAATTGGAATGACTGTTCCCATTCCTAAATTTGGGAAGACTTAGAGCAAGGTGTGATGTTTCCTCACCTCCCTTTAATAGAATGGGATACTAGTCTTTAATAGAGTTTGTAATGACAAAAGAAGTTTTGGTATTTTAAACCAAATATATAGTCGAAGGCATCATACTCTTGAGAAAACTATGCTAACTAAGTTTTGCAACTCCCTTCCGGTGGAGGATGCAGATTATTATCTTAAAGTGCAATAAAATACGGTTGATAATCTATAATCACCACTCAAATGACACATACACTGTTTCCTAATTTATACTCAACTGATATGAAACTTTGGGAGAGCCCTTGACCCCAAAACTAGTTAATAAAGTGGGACAGCCAAGGTTCATATAAGATCATCATTGGAATCCCATACATCCAATGTGGGAAATCGGTGTGTTCTATGCTGCACTGCAAAGGAGAAAGGAAGAGGGAAGGAGAGGTTGGGGAAGGCTATATCATTGATATGAACCTTAGAGAGAGCAGTTAACTCATGAGGTGAGAGAACAAAAGTATAAATCCCTCATTGGAATCCCATATTTCCAATGTAGGCCTCAAGTGGCATTCCTTGCGATTGGTCATAACATCCACATGCTGGCTTTATTGGGCCATCTGTCTCCTTATAATTTTTGGGCATCGCTGCCCGTGGCAGTGCAGCTTCTCAGGCCTAATGCCGCTTCAAGAAAATAAGAAAATAAAATTGAACCCTGTTAAAAGCTCTAGCTTTTGTGCAGTGTAGGGGCTTGATCCTAACACCACCCATCCCAAATATTCGGGTAGTCAATAATCTGCATCAGGCCCTGCTTCAAGACCCAAAAACACATTGTCGCTTGAAGCAAATAACTACCCTGATTTGAGTAGATATGAAAACCTAAGAACTTAGCTACTAGTGTTTTAACGATGTGGTTCCCAGAACTACTACGCTATTCCATGCCCACCGAAAAACATAGACGAATTTCCATTTTTCTAAAAAAACAAAAACAAAAAATTAACATAAAGTCGTCTCCTTTCTCCAGCCACAAAGATTTCCATCACTTCTGTTTTCTCAAAACTATAATAAATTCAAAAAATTGTACCCAGAAAAAAAAAAACAACAACAGACCTCGGATGTCTTGGGAACCTCGTCGCAGAAGATCTCACACTTGATGTCGCCTAGGTTCGTGTGTAGAGTGACCGACTGAAATGACCAGCGCACCACAGGAGACAAAGTGAGCTCAGATTGTCTGGAAACAAAGACAAGAAAAGTGTTCGACGAAATTACTGAGAGAGAACACTAACCATTTGGTTGGATTAAGAGTGAGACGCAAAATCGTAAGCCAACCAATACGACTTCTGGGATGTTCTAAAGTGAACCTTGCGCCACTACTTAGGAGCTACCCGCGATTAAATGCGACGCATGAGCAAAATATTATTCTCCTATCTTTCCATTTTTTTTTTTTTTTAAAAAACGACTCCACGCGCTTGGCGCTCAACATTTTTATTTTTTAAATTCTTTAGCGTCACATGTGTAGATTAATTTCTTTAAATTTTAGAAAAATTATAATTTTTTTTTCTACGATAACATCTCTTAAAGATTTAAATTTTCAGATCATGTTTAGTTTATTATAGATAAATAATTTTTTTATTAACGATGTTTAAATTATAATATAAAATATAAATAATTTTAAAATATATTATTTTTATTATATATTATAATTTAAAAATTATTAATAAATAAAAAAATTATTTACAATAATAAATTAAATTATTTTTCATAAATTTTATCATTTTTCAATGAGAGAAATAGATAATAGTAAGCTACTAAAATTATAAAATAATTTTACTATTAATGAACAATAATTATATAATAATATAAAAATATTTCTATATCTCATAGCACAAAAATTTAAAAATAATTTTTGTTTTGGTGAAAAATTACAATAAAAAGAGATAACATAAGTGATAATATAATTTTTTTTTAAAAATAAATTATAAGAATATATTTAAGTCTTTAATTAAAACATAAAAATTATTTTAAATATTTTAAATTATATAAAAGTTACAATTGCTTTTGATATGATACTTTTAAAAAACAATTTTAACCTTTTAAAAAGCTCCGAAAAAATACTACAAAAAAAATTAGCTAAACATAATTAACTGTAAAAAAAATAATATCAAAAGCAAAAATCACAGTATTTCTAAATGTGGTGCTAACTTCGTACCAATATTTATAACTGTATATTTATTAATCTTTGTAATCAACAAAATTAAAATCTCTAAGCAGCTCTTCCTTTTTCTCTCTTCTCCCTTTTTAATTTATTTTCTCTTTTTTTTATCTTCTTGTTTTTATCATATCTCTTCTATATTGTCTATCTTCACATAAACATTGTTATTCCATTTGAAAATGTTTTATCTCTTTAAAGCAAGAGATTTCATCTTGTTTGATAAAATGTTTGAAGATTTACAGTTTTTTCTACAAACTTTTAACAATAATAATGAATAAGAAAAAAAAAGAATTAATAGAAGATTTAACCTTTATAAAAAGGTTGAGAGGTGCAACTTTTCCTTATATGTCATTTACTCAACAGTTAATTTTTGAATTTTTTTCTAAAATTTTAGTTTCCATCTTTGCCTCCTAACCAATTAGCTATTTTTTAACCTTTTCTTTTAAATGTTGTAAGATTAATTGTGTTCTTTAGAATTTTTTGAAATCTTTTCTACCATACAATTTTTTTTTCTCCTATCACTATTTTAATGAAACAGATTCATCCTTATTTGAAATAAAAAAAACCGACAAAATTATATTTATGTATGTTTCCAATTAGTTATACATATTTTAATGAAACTTGTTTTAAACATTAGTTTTAGATTTTTATGATATAATAGTCTTATTAATCTGTTTAACTAACATAAAGATAGGAAACTATATATCCATATTTGCCAATTAGGTTTAGACATAATCTGCTCACTCAATCAAATCATATCAAACTCAATTAAAAAAATTACTTTCAATCTGTTTGAGTTTATCACACACACACACACACACACACACACACACACACACACACACACACACACACACACACATATATATATATATATATATATATTAAAAATTTTAGTTTAAATGAATGAATTGAGTGGCCTTTTTTTAGATATGACCTGATTTGACCAATCCACTATAACTCAACTCGATTTTTTCGAATAATCCAAACATTTAGTTGGGTTCTAATTGATAACTTGACTTGATATCTATCTGTTTACTCCTAGTATCGATTGCATTAAGATAGAAAATTATGGGTCTATTTGTTTTCTGTTTTTAAAAACTGTTTTCTGTTCTCAATTATTTTCAGAACAAAAAAACTCGTTTGGTAACTGTTTTTTGTTGTTATTTCGAAAACAAGTTTTAAAAATAAGTTGTTTTAAAAACAGAAAAATAGAAATAAAGAAAAGTTGTTTTTGTTTTTTGTTTTTGTTTTCAGAACACAAAAAAGCAAAAAACATGTTTTCAAAACAGTTTATCAAACGAATTTTTTTTTATTCTACAGAATAATTTTTAAACATAGTTTTCAAAAACAGTTTTTAAAAACAAAAAAACAAAAAAAGAATCAAACAAGCTCTATATATCTATATTTGCCAATTGTGTTTATTAATAGAGGAGATTTATTTTATAATTTAATTAGAATTTTATTGGTATGAGACAATAAATTCTTCTTATACAAAATCCTATACATAGAAATCAAAAATAAAAAAAATCTTAGATTCTAAGGGCTTGTTTGATTCTGTTTTTATTTTTTTGTTTTTAAAAATTGTTTTTAAAAATTATGTTTAAAAGTTATTCTGTAGAACAAAAGTAAAAAAAAATCCATTTGATAAACTGTTTTGAAAACATGTTGTTTTTTTTCCTTTTTTTTCTTCTGAAAATAAAAACTGAAAACAAAAATAACTTTTTATTGTTTCTGTTTTTCTGTTTTAAAAACAACATGTTTTCAAAACTTGTTTTTGAAACAATAACAGAAAACAGTTACTAAACGAGTTGTTTTGTTTTGAAAATAACTGAGAACAAAAAACAGTTTTTAAAACTGAAAAACAAACAGACCCTAAATCTCAAAATTTTAAAACTTAATTCTTAAAATCTTGAATCCTAAAATCTAAAACCCTAAATTTAAATTTCAAATATCAAAACCTTAAAATTTAAAATTTTAAACCTTAAATCTTAACTCTCAAAACTTAAAACCTTAAACTTTAAACCTCAAAATCTCATATTCTTAAATCCTAAACCAAAATATCAAACACCCAAAACTTAAAATTTTAAACTCAAAATCTCAAAATCTTAAAATCTAAAACTCAAATATCAAAATCTCAAAACTCTAAACCCTAAAATTTTAAGCCTCAAAATTCTAAACTTCAAACCTAAAATCAAAACTCTAAATTCTAAATTCAAAATTTCAAATTTCAAAATCTCAAACCTAGGGAGCGTTTGGTATACGGTAAGATTTTTCATTCTTAGGAATCATGTTTTTTGAAAAACATGTTTTCTAGGAATGATGATTATTGAGAATGTATAAAATGTGTTTGATTGACTTTAAATATTTATCTGAAAATCTTTTATTACTACGTTAGGTTATAATAGAACATTTTTGAAAATTGTAGTACTTTTCCAAAAATATCTTTACTTATGTTAAGGTGAGAGAGAGAAAGTGAGTGCAGAGATGACAGAGAAAATGATAAAAAAGAGAAAAAGATCATGAGAAAGAAAGTAAGAGAGAGAGGGATGAGAGAGAAAGTATGAGAAAGATGGATGAAAAAGAGAGAGGATAAGAGAGATGAGCAAAAGAGAGATAAAAGAGAAAATGATAAAATGGAGAACATTATTGTCTTTTTACATTTAAAAAAGATTTTCATGAGAAACTTTGATTCTCACCCCCCTACATAGGAAACTTTTGGTGAAAATCTTGCTAAAAAATCATTTCTAGAAATTTATATTTTTTGAGAATCCTGTTTTAAAATTTAGAAATTAAACATGAGAATTTAACTTGCCCAAATTCAATTTTTAGGAATCTAAAAAATCTCCTCTTACCAAACACCCCCTTAAATTCAAAATTTTAAAATCTTAAAATTTAAACTTCAAAACCTTAAATACTAAAGATTAAAACTCCTACCTTAAAACTATAAATTTTAAAATTTAAAATTCAAAACTCAAAACTCTAAACTAAAAACATTAAAATCACAAAAAGAGTATTAAAATACTACGGTGTGAATATAGTAGAATTCCTAAATTATACAAGAGTAACACTTCACAGAGTTTAGAATAGTAGACCCTACAGCAACTAGATTTGAAACTAAAAGTAGGATATTCGGATATGTTTTGAACTATAAACATTTCGGACTTGTGCTCAAGCATGCTTCTGATGTCAAACCAAACTGGACTGCTACCTGCCTTAACTCTTGAGCCTTGAATAATCATCTTGAATAACGGTATTTCGGAAGAATAATTGTTACTTGAGGAAGTTTGGAATCCCTAATAAATTTCATTATTATTCCTCAAACTCCTACTAAGACAAGTGGCTGCATATAAACAATCCTTAAGTTGCAGGAGCAGTAATGTTATATACCTTGCACCATTCGCTATCAAAACTAAAGAATTTTTTTTTTCTTTTTCTTCCACTTCCACCACTTGCCCGACATGATGTTTAGGCATTGAGATTGAGTGAGAGTTTCATGATGTTCCTTATGAAACATGGAGAGCTTCGGTGTAGTTGACTAATTATGCTGACGAAGAGAAGCTGTTTCCATTTTGAATATCCTAATATTCAATAAAACCCGCATAGCCGAAGGAGTGCCCTTCTAAATATTACGTCATTCTTATGTTGTTAAATACTCCCGTAGGTATATGACGGGGATGGTTTTCAACATTTCCGTGAGAATTAATTGTTTTTCACCTTGTTACTTAAATTTATAAGCGATTTCAAACATAACCTGACTGACCGAGGAGAGATCGTATATATTCTCAAGGCTTAATCATGACCAAACCATACTGCACAACTTAGATGACAAGAAACAAAGATATGATATATATTCTCCACAACGCCACACTCCAATGGATAGGTGCCATTAACATTGTGCATTCTTTTCCCGATTATGATAGATTTTCCATAAAAAAGAGCAAATCTTAGAGACAAACGAATTTTCCATGTGACACACCAATCCACATCCTGGTCCAACATACCCGAGTCCTTATTTTGTGCTCTGAGGAGAAGTTGATAACCATCTCTTGTGTATATATGCCTGAAGCATTACCATTTCAGTTCAGCTTATCTTGCGCCACATATTTTGATAGTTCATATTTTAGGATTTTCTTGGTTGTTTCTCTGGTGTAAATTGTTTCCAGTTTCTGAAGATCCCAAATTCTCTAAGAATCAACCAGAAGATCTAAAACAAACTTGAAAATTCTAGTGGTATGAAATATTTTTTGAGTGGAAACCATGATGTAGAGGTAACGCATATGCAAGTTACTTGATATCGGCACCCACTGTAAATTTGATTGAATTGTTGATGAAGAAGAACATATTTGTTTCCAGAAAGGAAATCCTACATTTCGACACTTGAGTTGATCCCCCATATTAGAACCCATAATTCTTCGTTACTACGTGACTGTATATATAAGGAGTCGTGCTTTTCAGAAACCCTTCCATAATGCTTGGCTAGTTGTGCTTGATTACTCAACTTTAGATTCAGAAAGCCCAAGCCACCTTTATTTTTAAGTTGGAATAATTTTGTCCAGGAGTACATGTGAATTCTTTTATTGGCATCATTATCATCCCAATGGAAATTTGCCATAATACTTTCACACCTGGATATTTCTCTACTCAGGAACTTTGTATATGAATAGAGTCATTCTACTCACTTGAGATATTAATTTGGCTTTTCAACATGCTACTTTAGCTTCAAATTTTTCAATTAATTCTTTTGCCTCCATTCTATTTCTGGAATTCCCATCAATATAAGTGCCCGATTGCTTTCCCAATTTTGGAGCATATTTGAAATTTAAAATTTTACTTAATATTCTCCTAAAATTTCTTGAAGTATTAGGGCGGAATTTAATCTCCAATTTATGTGGATTTACTTTCAATCACGATCTCTCTCCAAATTCAACTAGGATTTTTGCTAGGTTTTGACATACTTGAAACGAAGGTTTGGTGAATATTAGAGTACCATTTGCATATAATAGATGATTTATGGGGATATTATTTCTGCTTAATTTCAATCCTGGTAAGAGCCCTATATTTTTCTCCTGGATTAAATATGCTAATAAGATATTTGCACATAAAAAAAAAAAGCTAAGGAGATAAAGGGTAACCTTGTCAGACCCAATTCCTCGTTGAGGATTGAAATTTTGCTATCTAAAACAAGTCAGTATCTAACTATAGTAATGCACTCCATAATCATTATGAAGATCAATTTTTATAGCCGCCTTGAACTCCTTTCTTTTTCTATGGTGTCTAATATTATTCAATAATTCTCCTGCTATGATTATCCTAAATTATGCATATACACAACAAACATTGATTGGTAAACTTTTTAAGCTGAGCTTATGTAAACATGGTTCAAGTCAATGACGATGGACCACTAACCTTCTGTCTTGTTTAGCCATATACAAAAGTATATGTTCATTCAATGAACAAATGGTCCTAAAATATAATGAATTAAAAAAATAAGGAAAAAACAAATGAAGAGAGAAACCAACAAAGACAGCTTGCTAGCTCTATCTGAAAAGGCACTACACATCTAATGAACGGGAAACAGGGTGTCCATCAATATTATTGTGGAAACTAAATCAATGATCTTTAATAAAAAATGGGACATTTATTTTGATGATTCTTTTAGCTGTTATTGCGATCTTTTACTACCTATTTTACAATCCAAAGGACCGGAGAGATGTGTTTTCTTGCAGTTTTTCTTTCTCCCAGGCATTTAGTTGTACTATACATAGCTTAAGCTGATATTAATTAGTCTGTAAATATTTAAGAAAATATTTATAATATATGTTATAAACCTGTAACGTTTATGTGTTGTCTACATCATTTCATGCTAGAATTTTTTTTCCTTTGTGAAGAAAAAGTTTAAAATGAGAGGGGGTATTCTATTTTACGGTCAGAGAATGTATCATAAGTTTTAACACGGATTATACTTATATATTACCTATCAAAGAGGACTGCTAGCAAATGCTTTGAATATTTGAATATATATATATATATATATATATATATATATATATAAATTACAAATTATTATTAATAAACTATTATTTAAAATTCCAACATAAGAACATCATAATTACTTTAAATTATTTTTCCAGAGAAAGATGAATATATTTCATTGAAATAGTGATAGAAGAGAAATTCCTCTGTACAGTATAAAATGATTTTCGATAAATTCTGAAAAACACAGTCAACCTTATAAAAATAACACAAAAAAAGTGGCTGATTATATTGGTAGGAAGACAAAGATAAAAATTAAAACTTTAGAAAAAAAAAATAGCTCCACCTCAATATGACATACAAAGAGAAATTATACACTTCTCAACTTTAACTGAAAGTTAAGTCTTTTAAATTCCTTTTCCTTTATGATCCATTAATATTATTAAGAGTTTGTGGAGAAAAATCTTAAAATTTTTTATCAATCGAGATGAAAATGTTTACTCTGAAGAGATGAAACACATACAAACGGAATAAAAATGCATCTACGAAGGTAGACAACAAAGAAGAACTCTGACAGAAAATAAATGAGACAAAATATATAGAAGAGGAGGGCCGGGGGGGGGGGGGAAGATTTGTGGTGTTGCTTGAATGAGAAAGAGGGAAAGGAAGAACTACGTAGAGTTTTTTTCCCTTCTTTTCAAATAATTCAGGTAACAAAGCTATTTTTAAATTATGTTGCATGCTAAAATCTAGTAGGTTTTATTGGAAATAAGGCAATTGAACCTTTCGGTTTTTTATCCAAAAAAAAACCCTAATGTTTTAGTTTCAAAAAAATAAAATTTATTCCAAACCAAGGTTACATTGATATCACTTTAGTCAATTACGTAATTTCTATATGGCAATCTCTTTTATTATATATATATATATATATATATCGTACATATATAGGGCATATATCGTTGTATGCTGCTATCATCTAGTGCGATGATCATCCGCGTATACCGGCCAAATCCATGTAGGTCTGAGGCAAAAGCTGGGGCTGCGCTGCCCTCATTCGCATCGGTTGCTGGTGCAACAGCCGCCGGACATAGATGTCATATATTTTTCTGAGAGAAGGGTGCCACTCAGCCACCATAAGAATGACATAGAAAATATACCTCAAAGGCCAAAGGGACTGAGGAAGAAGCAGAGACCCCAAAGAAGCCACCGAGAACGAACCCAAAACAGACATAACAAAGCCAACTTGAGAAGCATAAGTAATTGGGAGCCAAAGCTTAACCCCAAACGACAAGTAATAACCCAAAACGCTGATAACAGAGGCTCTGGTGGTGACTGGGTGAACTTCGAAAGGAGAAGGAGTGCCTTGGATTTGGAGGAAGCCCAGGAGAGCGGGGATGGTGAATGCAAGAATGGCATGGCGAGAGGTTAAGTCATGAGCTAGAATATTGCATATAATCAAGACTGGGATTGTTATGTGAACTTGGTTGCCTCTTCGACTGAACAAGGCTTGCCATTGGAAGGTTGTGGTTGTTTCAACTACTCTGCGAGGCATAGGTTTCGAATTTGTAGGTTCAATTATAAGTTAATTAATTTGGGATAGTGAGGGGGAAGAAGGTACTTAAGTGTGCTATTTATCGAGGATAAAAATGGACCCCACTTGGGGAAAAGGAGATTCCTTCGGAGTTGAAAAAGTTTGCACGCCACCTGAGGCTAGCTCAGGTGGCAGGGGGGGAGGGGCGGTTGGGGTTTGAGGAATAGAGTTGGGTTCGACTCTCAGCAATGTACCAAAAAAAAAAAAAAAAACAAAGTTTCCACCATCTTTGGACAAAAAGATTAGATATCTGGTGGGATAAGATCGTACGAACTTCATTTAAAACTAGAATTAAGTCATAGTCACACTTTGTTTCTAGAAATGATACTAGTTGACTAATTTTTAAAACATAGATTACAGCATCATTAATTTCAATTTATATTAGAAAGTCCCTTTTAAGTTATTAAACCTATATTTACTATTTTTTAAAAAAATTATACTAATCTTTCTTATTTTAGATTTTCATAACTATTAAATTAATATTTTAGTAATTTGTGATACATTGAATTAGGCTATCGTGAGTTATTATCTTATAAATTTTGCTTAACAATTATGTTAATTGGGAGAAATTTCTTTTATAACTAGAGATATTTTGAGTATAAATTTTAAAATTATCATGTTTAGTGAATTTTCAATGACTTGTCCATTCTAGAATCATCAGTCAACGATCCCTTTTGAATTCCACAAATTTATTTATTTATTTATTTTTATTGATATTGTATGATAGTCCAAAACCCAAATGAGTGATTTGGAGAGAAAGAAAAAGGCAAATGATGCTGAGTGCCCTAACCCATTCTCAAGTTGGATTGATTTTCTAGTTTACTTTTTAATTAAATAACGTAACACAATCTTGATGTTCTAGTTTCACTATGCTACTAGCTTTGGAAATTAGGATCAACACGATGCTGCAGTGTCTCTAATTCCTTTATTTATTAATTAATTAATGATTCATAACGAAAAAGAAAGTATCTGATTTTTGTCCATATGCACCAAATCATCCGCTAAATACAAGTTCCCTGTTCTTTCTTAAAATGGCAGCGATAATATTCTTTTCTCATTTTCGCTTGCTTTGGTTCTTGTCTGCCATTAATTAATTTCTTCTTCTGAATTGAGTACTCAAAGGCATCCTAAGTGTTTGCAAAGACTCAATATTAACCTTTCCAAATTCCTTGGTGTTCTTGGATAACCTTTTGTGAGAAATTTCATAGCTATTACTTTTAGGGTTTTATAGAGAACTCGAGGTCATAAGAGATAGAAATTTTCATCGGTATATAGAATTTTCACTTTAAAAATTTATCTATTGAATTATAAAATTATAACAACTAAAAAGTTAAATTGCATTTAACAATAAGAAAGCCTTTATGTCTTTCATCAACATCAACCTGGATCTATTTGAAGTTGGCTCGCACCATTCATAACACCCTTTGATTCATGTATTCTGTTATACAAAATAAAAATGTAGATGTTAGAATCTTAGACATTCATTTATAAAAAAGAAGAGGCCCCAAGATCTTGGGAGTAGAAACTAGGATAGGGATCTGAGTATGAATAAAAATTATTAACATCAAGTTCACTTCAATTTTAAAGACTAAAATGGGTACCATGTAGATATCATCTCGTTGATTTTCAATTTCTAACCTAACTCTGCCTTGCTT
Organism: Gleditsia sinensis; assembly: GCA_037074535.1. Classification (NCBI taxonomy): domain Eukaryota; kingdom Viridiplantae; phylum Streptophyta; class Magnoliopsida; order Fabales; family Fabaceae; genus Gleditsia; species Gleditsia sinensis. The sequence goes on along the minus strand of CM073469.1, from coordinate 14,529,708 downwards.
AATTTTGTCATTAAACGTAAATAGTTATATCAAAAAGCTGGGTTCTTTTTCTCTGAGCTTTCTTTCATGGTTGTTGCACTTTTTCATCCTATAAGCATGTGACCCTATAAAGAAAATTAATGATATTAAATATACTAAATTACACGCGCATGCACAGACAATAATGAGTGAGCTTTAGCATCAAAAAACGAAAAGGTTAAATGACTTGCTGAAAGGTGCATGACCTTTCCCGAATTCATTAACTTGAATATATATTATATATATAGTCCAATGCCTGAAAGCTCATATAGTATCCTAAAAGATTCTCATATATATATAGCCCAATGACTTGCTACGAGCACATAAAATACACTGAAAAATTCTAAGTCCACATTTCTAATTTTAATTAGTAATGAGAAATTTAGACAATTTTTTCCAAGTCTTAACTTCAATCATATGCTACTACCATGTAAAATAATTCAAAAATTTACTCAAATTGTTGGCTTAGAGTCCTGATCCCTTCATTAAGGTTTCAGGCAAATTATAGTGGACGTGAAAACCATGGTTGTCTGTGTCATAATTTTGACACTACTCTTGGTGGAAATTTCATGGAAATTAAACTCACCCCGATTCCACTACCAACTAATCAGATCGAACGACCGCACAACCACTAATCCTAATGAACTAAAGGAGAATTGCAAGAATTCTGCTTATGCGAGTTGATAGAGTACAACTCTGTTAGCATTTTTATATATATAAGCAAAACTTCTTCCTCCACGGTGTGTCTGACACCTCCTTTCAAGTTACTCGTTCTCTTTGCTATTGGAGACCTCTAAAGAGGCGTGCCATATATATTTTAAGACTTCAATTCATTATCTGAGGAAGGAAATAGAGAAAATATAAAACATGAATTGAATCAAGTCCAAAACATCAAATTTACTTTTATTTTTGTCTTTCAGCTCGAAGCTCCTAGATGCAACTCAGCTCGATAAGGATATGGAACTATGATGTCTAAATCAGTATAGAGTTTTAGTGAAGGAAATGGAAGCTTAGTGGAAGGGTCTTGAGAGCTTCCTCTTCCGTCCTAATTATAGGTGAGCCCTTCAGAAGTAGTATGGTCTATTCAGTCAATCATAGCAAATCCAAGAACATGAAGTGTTTGTTTTTTTGACAGATCAAAAATTATAATATTCATTAAACAGACATTAAACTTAAATTTATAGAAGTTTTAGCAAAATAAAAACAAGATAAAAATTACAAAATAGTCTACACTTTTGAAAGATAGAAAACATCCAAATTGTTAGACAATTCAAAGAGAAGAAAATAGAGTTTTTTAAAGAAGGATAACACAATTTTCAATCTTTTTTGAAGATTACAACTCTTAACCTTAAAATTTCTTCTAAACTTGAAGTGTTGTAAATCTAATGAAAAATATGTAGATCTTCTGAAGTTGACTAGCACCAGATATTCTCTAACAAAGAAAAAAAAATTTCTCTTAAGAAATGAAAAGAACCTTCCTAATAGAAGGGAGAAACTTTCTTAATTAAAGAAAAAACTTTTATAATAAAAAAAACTGTACATGAAAAGATAAAGAAAAGAGGGGGAGGGGAGCAGAAACTGCCATTGGCAGCAACCTCCCTAACAATGTCTTGATGTGGCGCTGCTCCTTTTCTGCTTGGGTTAGAACGCTCTCTCACTAAGTTGTAGAGAATGAAGTTTTCATTGAGCATTTGCTCAACAATGATTGGCGGCGTTTTGTGTTCCACTTACTGTACCCTCAGCGTGGATCTTGGGCTTTGTCTACGCACGGCCATTATTTGAGTTAAGTGAGAAAGCGGCCGAAGCAGGTTTAGTTAATTTGGGCTAACCGTCTGGTCTAGGTCAAGCAAATGAGTTTGGGTCAAGAGCTCGATCGGCCAAGTAATTTTAGGCCCATGAGCTGATTAGCCCAATGTCAAATTCTAGGATCCATGTGTAGAGAGGAAGAGAAAGAGGGAAGATATATGCTTCACATATAGATTTTTTGTTATTGTTTCAATATATGGAAAAGAAAAAGTGCCCTACATTTTAACCTTCTTTTATTTGAAAAGAGCTTCATACCTTTCTATACAAAAAACCAATTGGATTGAAATATATTATTCATGTACGAAACCCTTTCTCTCTCATTGCAAGAAAATAACATATTTTCAAGAAATAAATCACAAAATGTAATTTCAACTGCTTTTATCCTTCTTTATAATTCTTGGGAACATTGTATTTTTTTCACTTTGATTTTCTTACCTCTAAATTTATTAATTTTTGTAATTAAACCTCTAATCTATCTGGCCTATTGCATTTATTTTTTACTATCTAAATTGAACATTAACTCTAAGGTAAATGAGATTTTCAAAATACACTTCCAATTGCTTCGTACTCCCATTTTGCGGTACTCTTCGAGAAAAATGTATTTTAGTAATTTTATGTATATAATTAACGTTAAAGGTTGACAATTAATTTAGATAATAGAGATTAAATAAAATGAGGCGGATATGAGGTTTATTACAAAAATTAATTTATCGGGAAAGAAATTAGAATTAAACACAAAGATCGAAATAAAGAAGTATAATTGATTAATTTATCGAGGTTAAATAAAATGAGTGGATACGAGCTCATCATTGCATAGGCTTTACTAAAAAAATACAATAAGTGAAAGTAGTTTCAATGACCATCAACGCCGCTACTTATAAATAGGATGACTTTCCTTCATCATGGATATTTTCTTGACTATCGACAACTTAAGTTGCCATTGAAGAGGGCCTTCAATAACAAGTTTCTCTGCCCCAAAAGGATTTTCAATCATAACCTTTGTCATAACTAAATTCTCTTTCAGTGAAAACATTTTTTGTCCCCACTAAAATTTGAATACTACTTTTTTGTTTTTTTAAAAATTTGGTACACACTAAATTAGTAAGTTTTATCATTACTAAAATCTTTATCTAACAACAAATACAATAACAAAAAATTATCAACAACTAATTTATAATATGATTGTTTATACTTTATAAGCTTCTATAAAGCATACTTTTTTAAATAAATTAATTATCTCTATATCGAACTAATTAAGGTGGATTTATTGAGAACAGCTTAATCATGTAAAATGTAAGTCTGGCCCTTAAATATTAGAAAACTTAAATTATTGAGATTTCTTTGTGTAAGAATTCACTCAGAAGCGAATAAAAGTTATATATATATATATATAACTTCTTAAGCTGAGCTTATGTCAAAATGCTTCAAGTCAACGAGGATAAAGTTGTTACTTATTATCCATTAAAAAAATTAGGCAATAATATTATTGAAACCGAGCATTTCAGGATGGATGGATCACTAGCCTTTTGATTGTTTAGCTATATACAAAATGTCCATTCAATAATATATTTAATAAATCACTATTAGTCAATTACGTAATTGCCATACGACAGTCTCTTTTAAGAATGAAGTAGAAAATACACCTGAAAGGCCAAAAGGAGTAAGGAAGAAGCAGAGACCCCAAAGAAGCCACCAAGAACGAAGCCAAGTTTCGAAGCATAGGTAATTGGCAACCAAAGCTTAGCCCCAAACGACAAGTTATAACCCAAAACACCGATGACAGAGGCTCTTGTGGTCACTGGGTGAACTTGGAAGATAGAAGTGCCTTGGATTTGGAGGAAGCCAAGGAGAGTGGTGATGGTGAATGCAAGAATGGCATGGCGAGAGGTGAAGTCATGAGCCAGAATATTGCATATAATTAAAACGGGGATTGTGATGTGAACTTGGCTGCTACTACGTACGGCTGAACAAGGCTTGCCATTGGAGGGTTGTGGTTGCTTCAACTACTCTGCGAGGCATGGGTTTGAAAGAATTTGTAGGATTAATTATAAGTTAACTGATTTGAGATGGTGAGAGCTAGGGAGAGGAAGATACTTAGGAGCTATTTATAGTGGTGGCTAAACATGGGCTACACTTGAAGAAGAGGAGATTCCCATTGCCTTTGCACAAATTTTCCACAAAAACATTAGGTACCTGGATGGATAAGATCGTATGAACTTTATTCGAAGGTAGAGTTAAGTCGTACGTAGTCAATCTTACCCCTTTTTTTCTTGGGAATGATAGGACTTGATTTTATGAGTGGCTCCACTAAATGTTAAGAAAAAGATAGTTGATATGCTATAGTTGGCTAAGTTTTTAACAGGCATTGCGTATATTTTGTAAAAGTGTTCTTAAAACATACACTTATGTGTTCCTTTTAGTTTCAATTTTCATTAGAAACTCCTTTTAATTTTATAAAATTTTATATTTACATTCAACACTAACTTCTCTTGTTTTAAATTCTCACAAGCATTATTTAGTATTTTTGTAATTTGTGTTACATTGAATTATGTTATTAGGAGTTTTGGGTTTAACGGAAGTATCCCTGAACACTTCGGGTGTGAAACTAATATTGGGATGCGGAAGTTGTCTCTTTTCACAAAGTGTACTCTGGCGAAATCGAACCTCTTGTAGGTTAAGTATGAATTTCAAAATTATCACGGTTAGTAAATGTTCAACAACTTGTCCAATTGAGAATCAATAATCTATCTGGTTTGATCCACAATTCATTTTCCTTCAAATTTTTAAAATATAGGTTACACCATCACTAATTTCAATTTATGTAAGAAACTTCCTTTTCAGTTATTAAACCTATATTTATATTACCTTTATTTTTTAAAAAATTACACTAATATTTTTTATTTTAGATTTTCATAACCATTAACATAAATTTTAGTAATTTGTGAGACATTGAATTAGGCTATTGTGAGTTTTTATTTTATAAGTTTGGTTAACAATTATGCTAATTGAGAGAAAAAAAAATTATAACTAGAGATATTTTGAGTATAAATTTTAAAATTATCAGGTTTAGTGAATGATCAATGACTTGTCCAATCTAGAATCATTAGTCATCTATCCCGTTCTTTGAATAAAGTTTTGTCAGTGATTTGATAGCTATAATTTTTAGGGTCTTTTAGAGAACACGAATTTTTAAGACAATTTAATTTTCATTGTTAGATGTACTGGAATTTCCACACTAACAATTTATTAATTGAATTATAAATTTATGTTTTTTTCTCGCTGTACTACCATTCATATATAACATCCTTTGATTTGTTATTCAAAATAAAAACGCTGATGTTAGAATATTAAACATGATTTTAATTAGAAAACTAGCAAAACGCTAAAAATGTACTGTTTAGTGCTTCATAAATAACCTTGGATAGAATAATATAAACTAATAAAATTTAGTTTTATACAATATTCAGTGCACACAAAGAATTGTATAAGTTTATATCATTATGTCTGTTTAGAATTATCACCATATAACACTATATAGTGAAAAGGAGTGATAAGCTTTGATAAAGCAACTTTGTATAAAATTTTTGATAACAACAATTATTTTTATATTTCTTTGTCAATTTAACATAATGTTGTTAACATTACTATCATCTTGCCATGACTATTCTTGTTGCAGTTGCCACCACCACCATCTGCTCCTGCCACCGCTACTATTTTCTACTACTATAGTTGTACTATTATTCTCCTCGTTGCTACCACCACCACCACCTTATTGTGACAACTTCTACCATCATTAATTGTTGTTGTTTGGTTGTTGCAGCTGCCACCACTACTATGGTAATATTGTTGTTATAATCGCCACCACCGTCATTACTGTCATCAACATAATCACTATTATTATCTTGTAGTTGTTCCAATCTTTTTTGTCATCGCTACTATTACCATTATCGTTGTTGTCCTACCATCATCACTATCACTATCATGATTATCATACCAGGACATGAATATTATATATGTATGTATATATGTATAAATATACTATTTTTATCCTATCAATAAACATATAATAGTATTATGTTATATTAGCATATATGTTATACGTTAGTCCAATAAATACCAGATATAAATTTTTATATGATGGATACCTTATATAATACTAGGTTGAATAGGATAATGGTTACTAGATAGAATAGGATAACCGCTATCCACCTAATAAACTTTTATACTATTATGTATTTTTTGCGTTACTATATAACATTTTGTATTGTGTAACATAATTCTACTATGTGTTTATTAAACAATGGTAAGGATAAAAATAATGTTATTTTAACAAAAATATCTTTATATATGCTGTGTTACTTGATCGTGTCTTAACAAAATTGTATTAAAAGAAGTCACATAACCAGAAGTAAAATTGAATTAAAAACATAAAATTGCAGGTTTTGGATGGTCATGGAAGAAAGAGGGGCAGCGACAACATATTCTCGCATAGAGTGTCAGTGATGGAACTTTCAGCGACCTGCGAACCAAACGAACAAGAAACACATCGAATACTCCAAAATTCCTAGTTTTTTTTCCACGTTTGAATCCTTTTACAGCAAGCAAGAATAGACCCATTATGGGATTTTATAGAATTCCTGAACCCTTCATTTTTTGCTGGTCATGGCTCTAAATTTCTTTGTGATACTCGCGGATTTCTTGTCCAGAATGATGGAAATTGTCATCATTTGTAGCTTGTTAGTGTTGGAGTAGAAGAAATCAGTGATGATGAATGACCTTTTAAATTAAAAAAACTCTTAAAGAAGAATAACATTCAATATTAAATCAATTAAAACCTATATATTTGTACGGCCCAATGAGTTGCATGATTTGTTGTCTAAAAGATTCTCCAAGTCCACACATTTCTAATTTCCTGGACCCTACATTCAAGGATTTTGACATAGGCAATTAACTACAAAGAAAGAAAATGATGACCTAATAGCTTTTCATTAATTAATTAGTTTCAAACTTGATATGATGACAAAATTATATTTTTGAGCAAGAATATTAAAATTTATTTTTTAAAAAAATTACTTCTGAAGTTCTTTGGTGGAACTAATTATAAATAATATCCCATTCAAAGTATGGAACCACTCACAAGAATTCATTGACTATATTGAAAGATCACAAAACTATGAAAAATTTATGTATTTTTTCCTTAGGAATTATCAAAATCCTCTAAACTACTAAGAGTGATTTAATTAGTAATGATAAATTTAGACAATTTGTTCGAACTACCATGTAAAAAAATTCAACATTTCTAGAAAGTTTCAATAACGTATTTTTCTCAAATTTGGGTTCAAGTCTTGACCCGTTCATTAAGGTTTAGGGCAAATTATAGTGGATATAAAAGTCATGGTTGCCGGGGTCATATATACTTTTGAAACTACTTTTGGTGGAAATTTCATGGAAATTAAACTTAACCCAACACCCGCTACCAAACGTAGATCATTCTGACTACCAAAAGGGAGTTTAAATTAGTGTGGAAATTTCATGAAAATTAAACTGACCCCGAAGTTGTTGCCCAAAGTAGTCCAGCCGATATAAGACATGTGTCATCGTATCTTATCAAGGATGTGACATTTCATCTGAGTTCATTAGGCGTTCCTAGGAGCATCAGTGGTAACCTTTGTACCTTCAAGTCTATGTGAGAACGTAACAATGGTGAAGTAAATTATTGCGATTTTGTTTTACTCAAGTAACATTTTTGTATAATCCAAATGACGCAGGAGAATGCAAAGACAAAAGCGTGGCTTTTGGAGACATTGATACCAATAACACTAACTTGGATAGAATATTTTGGTGCACTGGGGCTTGGCAATGAAGAGTCATGGGAGTTTCTGTGGAGTTTCATTCCAAGTTAATTCATTAAAGATCTTGAAGTAATTGTCATCACATCAATTTTAAGTGTTTTGAAATAGAGAAATGTATATTGTGTTCCTCAAATATAGAATAAAGGGTTTTTTTTTTTAATCTAACGTCGGGTTTAAACTGCTTCTGTACGTACATGTTTTAAATATCTTTTGCATTTTGCTGCGGTTTTAAATATATATATTGTATCAATTTATGATCCCAAAATATCTTTTTTATATAACATCTATCCTTTGGTCAACTCTCCCATAACCGACTTAATTAACGATATGAAACATTTTTTTTGTGAAGTGTCATATTAACGTGTGATTAGACACTCTTAATAGCCTTTTTCTCCCATTTCTCTTAAATTTCAACAAGGAAATGAGGTTTAGGTTTAACAACGTCTAAAAAAAATCGTAATTAAAATTTGATTTAACAATGATTTTAAAATTATAGTTAAATAAAATATTTTGTCGTTAAATTACTATGATTTTAATTACAATATCCTTACTTAACAACGGTTAAAAAATAATCAATAATCAAAATTATCATTAAATAGCCAAAATTCTGACCATGTTTTGTAAAATGAGCAAACTTAACAATGGTTTTTTAATTATTATACACATGAGTATTGGCTAATGTTGCTTGATGACTTAAGCACAAATATAATAGAGTTGAAATTATAATCCATGGACAATAAATTAATATTAATGAATTTTTTAAAACAAGAGTAACAAAAGTAATAATGATAATCACATTAGAGATTCATGCTATATCATTAAAAGCTATTTTGTAAGTAGATAATATAACATTCTCAAGTAGTCTCTAATAACAGGTCTATTAATTGATAAATGAATCCTCAGAGGTACAAAATCCAACATCTCTAGACAAAAAGCTTTTAATCCATAATATCAATTAATTATTATTTTACCCAGATCAACTTATGTAAATTACCCTTGTGAACAGGTAAACAAGATAATCCCCAAAATTTTAACAAATAATTTATTGATTTGATAAATAGGCTACTATAGCGATATTATTAAACTCTTCAATGTTGTCCACAATTAATTCTTCACTCCATTAAAATTTTTACAAATATAATTTTCAAAAAATATCGCAAGAACAACACTTTGCATTATATGTGTTTAATGCTTAGAGAGAAGCCTAGTCAAACAACAAAACAAGGGAGAATAACCCAAGTAAACATTTTCACAAGAAGTGAAGATAATTTTCTATAACTTTTTCATTTCCAAAAATTAACACATATTAAAAAATTATGCAAAACCTTAATATAATTTTTAAGAGAAATAGCTTTTTGCCACTCTAATGTCTGGGGTGCAACTTTTCCTCTCAACATTTTAAAACATTGCAATGTCCTCTGTATTTTGGTTTGATTGCAATTCGTTATCTGCGGTCCAATTGCACCGATAACTACATTTAGATCCCTCCGGTCACATTCTCTCTTGGCTTTAATTAGTGTCTCTCTTCTTTTATTTCTTCCTCACTCCCTCGGTGGCCCTTATTCAAATTTGATCACTGTATAAATGACTATTTTTTATTTATTTAAGAGGTATTTAATATTTCTTTGAAAGGGAAAACAATTCAATCAAGGAACCATTCTGAATATTTTTTAGAGCGCATGATAAGACTTAGCAGAATAAGAGATAGGTCATGACTTTGATATGAGAGGCAAGGGCTACAATGTATGAGAATTTTATGTAAGTTGTGTGGCAACAGATTGTTTTGCACAAATAACAACCATTGGATGATTGAGTTATATAGTGCCATTTAATTGCAACATTGTCACTACTACGTGACGCCAAAATTTATCCAAAAGTAAAAGATTCATACTAGAATTGTGTTGTGGAAACTTAATTGCCAAAAAGAAGTGTTTTTTGGAAACTTTAAATCTAATTATTTTTAAAATGTTTAATTGCTTTAAGAATTTATCTAATAACAAATAAGTAACTATGTATTTTTTTAATAAATAAATTTTTTAATGATATTAAAATCTTTAATTCTATTATATAAAATAAAATACTACATAAAATTATAAAATTATAATGAAACAAAACTCAACTAATACAAAGATTGATATTCAAGACATAAAATTTTAAAACAATTTTTTTATAATTTTATGCTATTTAGTTCCATATCTTCATCATAACTCCCTCTTCGAAGTCCAATGATCAAATGTGGCTCTACTGATTCAGGGTTTCTTAATTAGCCCAACTAAGATGTGTGGTGGTCTCCACTACAAACTGCAGAGAAAGCTGATTTCTTAAATTGTTATACCACATTATACATGGCATACATTGATCGATTGAAACATTCAAGTGATGTTACTTGCATATTTCTTATTCTTTGAATTTTATCCACAATATTTTGATTTCTTAATATCTCTTCATCATTAAGCTGCTCCACCCTTTTCATCATTTCTTCTCTTTGCGATTATGATAAATTAGCATAGGAGTGAGGATTTAAATCCATTTGCATTTTCACTGAATTGTGGCCAATTTGTATTCAACTGATCATAGCGTTCTTGTATGCTATTAGAATCTATGTTTTCCATCTTAACCAGCACCTCTCTCTATTGAATTCTATGCCATGAGACTTTGTTAATAGGAAATTTATAGCACCAGCACATATGAGTTAAATGATATGTGCTAAGTGGCATGAGTTTATTGTGTATTCACGCTAAGAGTGTTTCATTGCATAGCTACTGCATGTTGATATTGTGTTAGTTGTTACTAAGGTTGTGTTACTCATAATTGTGAAGCCCATGGTTATGGGTATTTTGTATCAGACACCTTGACTAGTATACACGTTATTATCGTGCATGCGGGGATGCAAAACTTGCTCAACCCTCCTCCGTTAATCCGTTAATTGCCAAAATGTCTCTGAAACTTAGCTCAAAGCATGAACAACTCAAAAACTTAGATTTAAATGAGGGTGTTATGTACTATTCACTACAAGAAAAAGTGGGGTTTAATGATGGAGGTTTAACCACAGCTCATAAAAATTGTGATTAAAACTTAATTTAACAATGATTTTAAAATTGTAGTTAAATTAACAATTTTAATGATATTTTTACATTAATTGTTGTTAAGTTGTGATGGGTTTAATTACACCGTCGTTACTTAACGACGGTTAAAAAAGAACCAATATAATATTTTGATTGTTTATAAGAGTTTGTGAAACTTAACGGTTTTACTTTGAATCGTCGTTAAATAACAATGATTGAATCAATCATTCAATTTTTAAAATTTTGACCATTTTTTGTAAAGCGGACAAACTTAACGAGAGTTTTTAAATTATTTTACACATGACTATATGCTAATGTTGCTTGATGACTTAGCAATATGATGGAGTTGAAATTATAATCCATCGGCAATAAATTAATATTAATGAATTTGTTAAAACATGAGTAACAAAAGTAATAATGATAATCATATTAGAGATCTAGAACATATCATTAGAAGCTCTCTTGTAAGTAAAGAATATACCATACTCTTAATTGATAAATGAATCCTCAAAGGTACAAAATCCAACACCTCTGAACAGAAAGCTTTTAATCCATAAATCAATTAATTACTATTCTACTCAAATCAACTTATGTAAATCACCCTTGTGGACAGGTAAATATATGAATTACTTTATATATCAAGATAATCCCCAAAATTTTAACGAAGAATTTATTAATTTGATAAATAGGCTACTTTAGTGATAAACATTCGCTTTTATTAATAAACTCTTCAAAAATAGAAATAATGTTGTCCACAATTAATTCTTTACTCCATTAAAATTTTTGCAAATATAATTTTCAAAAAATATCGCAAGAACAATACTTTGCATTACGTGTGTTTAATGCTTAGAGAGAAGGCTAGTCAAACAACAAAACAAGGGAGAATAACCCAAATAAACATTTTCACAACAAGTGAAGATAGTTTTCTATAATTTGTTAATTTCCAAAAATTAACACTTTGCATTATATTTGTTTAATGTTTAGAGAGAAGGCCAGTCAAACAACAAAACAAGGGAGAATAACTTAAATAAATTAACATTTCCACAACAAATGAAGATAATTTTATATAATGTGTTAATTTTCGAAAATTAACACATAATTAAAAATTATACAAAGCTTTAATATAATTTTGAAGAAAAATAATAATTTGCTGCTCTAATCTTTGAATCAGTTGTAACATCTCTCTTAAATATTTAAAATATTGCAATGTCTTTCAATATTTCGTTTGATTGCAATTCTTGCTCTACTGTCACATTATGCTTAACTCTGACTTTTAGACCCATCACGCCACACTTAACTCTAACCTTTAGAGTTGTGAAATTATCAAACTACCCCTCCCATCATGCCCTCTTGTTTAACTCTGGTCACTCTCTTTTTCAGGAACCGGGTCAAGTTCCATATTTTTTAAAATTTATAAAGATTTAAAATAAATTTTAAAAGTGAAGTTTTTAAAAAAATATTATTAAAATATATAGTAAAAATTTTTGTTTTGAGACCTAAAAATTTAGTTTACTAACTTTATCCTTAGGCCGCCAAGAACACCCTAATTTTTCACTTTGGTTTCTTTTCCGTTCTGTGTGTTTGGATAGAGAGAAAAACAAGAACTAAGCCTACTTTAAGTTCTTGAAGTGAAGGAGGCATATAGATGGAAGGAGGAATCCCAGAAGCGTATGTCTCTGCTTTCAGAGAATGTTTGTCTCTTTCATTGAAGAAACCATTTGTTCTTCGTTGGTTTTTCAAACGGGTGAGAAGTTGCAACTTGTAATCATCTTTTTAAACCTTATGAGGTTAAAGTTGGGAAATATTTTACCATGTCTCACTCACCCCATATACTAAGCTAGTGGAAAAGCTTAAGCATTTTTTGACATTTCATTTCTCATCCTCAATGGTAGAAAATTTCGACTCTGCTTTTACCTTTTGTCTTTTCATCTTTGTTCGCTTTCACAAACTGTGTAAACCAGCGTCAGGTTCCATTTTCACTGCTTCCACCTATCTCTATCAGTTTCAGTATCAACTATGAAACGAAAAATGGATTTAAGTTGAGAAAGAAAGAACAATGAACAATTCTTGAACTGAATTCCACAAACCAAGGATTTGGATCATTCTCGCAGATATATTGTGTCCAGATGGTTGAGAGTACTCACCAAGGATTACACTAACCGGGTAGAATCTCACAGACCTTTCGACGCCATTCCTGGTCTTGCCTTTTGCTGAAGACGATGTTTTGCTCATACAAGACCTTCTGTTTGAAGCTTGTCTCTGTTTATGTAATATCCCAAAATTTTTATTTTTAAATAATAATGTTTTACTAAAATATATATATATATATATATATAATATATATTTTTATTGTAAATGATTATGTTTTGCTAAAAGAAAGTATATTTTTATTTAAAATAATTATTGTTTTGCTCAAAATAATTATATTGGCTTTTAATAAATTTTTGCTGAATTTTTTTAAAATATTCTTTCTTTTAATATGTAAAAAGATATTTATTTTGAGATTTGTTTATTACGATTTTTATCAAGAAAAATCATAATTTAAGAGTTTAACTAGAATGTAAATTTTTGGAAATTTTTAGGATATTTTAGGATGAAAAATTGAATTTATATGAATTTATATTAAAGAAATCATATTATTTAATTATTAAATATTATTATTATTATTATTATTAAAAAAAAAAGAAAGGAGACGGAGGAAGGATGCATCACGCGAAGAAGGCAGAGAAGAAGAAAAAAAAAAGTTTCTCTCTCTAAAATTTTTAAAAAAACTTCTCTCTAAGATTTCTCCAATTCTAGACGTCCAATTGAGATACCGGAGGTACCGTTGGACTCATGGCGGTGAGAGCTTCAAAACCCACCGATCATTTTCACCGGAAGTTCGCCGGAATGTCGCCGGAATTTCGTGAATAGTAACTTTATGGTAAATTTTCTAAAATACTGAATTTTTGATGGTTTTTGAAAATTTCAACTTAGGGCTTTTGTTAAGGATGTAGAATATTAGTTGTAGGATAAAATTTACGGTTAGAAAATATGATTTAGTGGTTTAATTTTGCAAAATTTACTTCGGTGAACAGTAACTGTGAATAGTGCCAAACAGTGCTTGTGAACAGTATTCTGCGCGTGAACAGTGCTTTCAGCCGCGCGTGAACAGTGTTTCCGGCCGTGAACAGTGCCAGCGTCCCGGGGTCATTTTTTTAAGTTTTTGGACATTCCGGACTCACTTTTAATGTCTAATGGATCAAACTCAAATGGGAAACGTGGATTTTGGGGCTGTCCAATCTGGGGCCCTTACCCTGTGAGTGAATATAATTTACTATAACGCATTTTAAAATTCTCCTTCATGCCCATGCATTTTAAAACAAAGTTTTAATTATGAATATCATAAATTGAATTCATGTTTATATTGATTTATATTCTTAGAAGTTATAGGACATGCAGAACAGACCTCTAATAAGTCCCTCCTGAATTTATGACGAAAATGTGATATTATGATACACTTTATTGAATCTTATAATTGTATTATCTTTCATATTGTTTCATATGATTTGTGTTATAAATGATACCTCACTATTTCATGGATATGGTGAAATTGAATTTGTATTTGAGTTTCAAATGTGTCATTGATACTGGATATTATGGTTTATTTGAACTGTAATGAAAATGTTGTATTTTCTGATTTTGGAGAATGAATTTCTATGCCGGAACTCTGTCCGAGGAATATCTTGGAAGGGAGGGATATATTTTGTCTTAAAAAGAATTTTAATCTCATAATTTTCAATTGTTCTTTCAGCTTATATTTTTTATTTATTAAACTAGTTTATTTTGGAGGAATCATTGATAGAAACACTGTTAGCTAGCGACAGAGATAGCTAGCCTTGGTGCACCATGAAACTTTAGCTAGCAAGAGAGTTGCTAGCCCCTTGTGCGAACGGGCACATGAGGATTGAATTATGAATAAGTATGGAGTTGAGTATGTCTCCTCCAATAACCAATGGCAATTGGCCTGGTTACTTATGATGAGCATGAGGTGATTTACCTGTCCTATTGCTGTGTGCTTAGGACAGTCAACATATGGAAAGGTTAGGGAGTTGAGGAGAGCTCCTCCCAACCTTATGATATGAATTATGAGAATATGGTGATTTACCCGTCCCATTGCTATGTGCTTGGGATAAAACAATGTATATGGTGATTGCCCTTACCAGGTTTTGTGCTTGGGTATAAAAATTATAATTATGGATCTACTTTGAGTCCTCCTCTAAATATTTTTTTTTATATGAAGAGTTATCTTTCTATTTCCTTATCTGATTTTGAAATTATTGTTTATATACTAAATCTTAAGATTGTTGATTTTCTTTTAACAAAATTTACCTTCTTTAAAGCTTCAGTTTGTTGTTATATACATTGATTTAGATAATATTATATTCTACCATAATTTCTATTTATGAAAACTCGTGCGAATGGTCTGTTCTGTTTCAGTTATAGTAAACTATATTTGCTCACTGAGTTGTCAAACTCACTACACGATATTTCTACATTTTTTTTTTCAGATAGTTGACCAGCTAGACGACATGATCTCTGGGTGAGCCTACTTTGTTTCTAAGGCTCGTAGATTTTAATTTACATTGTACTTGTACTATAGAGTTGCTCCATATATCACAGGCAGGATCTCAGCTTCCATTTGCAGAGTATTTATGTATATTTGAGATTATTGAAATTATATAGTAAGCTCTCAAATGAATGTGATTATGTTTTTGGTTACAATCTATTCTATTTATGAGAAAATCATTTATATGTATAATACTAGAGGCTTACGGGATGAGATTATTCTCAAAACCCGTGCCGGTTACGTATTCCTATTGTTGGGTCGTGACAGTTTATGAGGACAAAAATACTGCCCCAGAGCTGCATTTTGATGAGCTTGAAGTGGAGTTCATGAACTGTGAGAAACTCTGTTTCTCCATCCAATCTTCTATCATAACGGCTCGGCCAAGATTCATCATCACTTTGCCACCTTTCTCCATGTGAACACTCTGTTTCTCCATCCAATCTCTGCTTCACATTCTCTGTTTTTCTCTCTTATCATATTACCCATTACAGAGAGTGAGAAGCAGAGAGAGATTACCGCACTTACCACTGAGATAAGAGGGTGTCGGAAGGAAGAGGTAGTTTGATAATTTCACAAGCCCAAATGTTAGAATCAATAGTGGAATTGGAAGGCAGGGAGAAAATTGTAATCAAACAAAAATAACTGCAAAACATTGGGTCTGTTTCCTATTTTAAAAATTATTTTTTGTTCTCAATTATTTTTAGAATAAAAAAATTCGTTTGATAACTGTTTTCTGTTGTTGTTTCAAAAATAAATTTTGAAAACAAGTTATTTTTAAAATAGAAAAACAGAAACAATGAAAAGTTATTTTTGTTTTCAGAAAAAAAAAATAAAAAATAATATGTTTTTAAAATAGTTTATCAAACGAATTTTTATTTTTATTTTTGTTCTACAGAATAATTTTTAAACATAATTTTCAAAAATAGTTTTAAAAATAAAAAAATAAAAAAAGAATCAAACAAGCCCATTATATTTTAAAAGTCGGGGGTGATAAATTGGTATTTCTCCAATTTTCAAGGATAACAAGTTCTGTTCTAACTGTCAATTCAACAATATCAGAGTGAAAAGAAGAAGCATATTATTTATTCTGTTCATAGCGTTAATTAGTGTCTTTTTTTTTTTCCTCACGTCCTGGGTGGCTCTTATTCAAATTTGATTGCTGTATAAATGATTATCTTTTATTTAAAAGATATTTAATATTTCTTTGAAAGGGAAAACAATTCAATCAAAGAAACAGTCTGAATATTCTTCAGACCGCATGATAAGACTTTGCAAAATAAGAAATAGGTGATGACTTTAATATAAGTGGCAAAGACTACAATGTTTGAGAATTTTATGTCAGTTGTGTGGCAATAGATTGTTTTGCACAAATAACAACCATTGGATGACTGAGATATATAGGGTCATTTAATTGCAACCTTGTCACTGCTGTCTGACGCCAAATTTTTTCCAAAAGCTAAAGATTCATGCTAGAATTGTGTTTTGGAAACTTTAAATCTTATTATTTTTAAAATGTTTAATTGCTTTAAGAATTTATCTAATAACAAATAAGTAACTATGTATTTTTATAATGATAAATAATTTTTTTTTAATGATATTCAAATAATTATTTCTATTATATAAAATAAAATACTAAATCAAATTATAAATTTATAATGAAACAAAACACAGCTAATACTAAAGGGGCGTTTGGTTCAGGAAATCTCATTTCAAGGAATCTCATTCCCACCCTTATAGGTGAGAAAGTTTGGGAGGGCAAATTTTGTTAAGCCTTTACATTTCTGTATGCCTGAGAATGTTTGTATCCTGAGAATAAATTGATATTCATGACATACTTAAAATTTAAAAACAATATTTTTATAATTTTATGCTGTTTAGTTCCATATCCACATCATAATTCCTTCTTTGAAGTTCAATAATCAAATGTGGCTCTATTGATGCTCCTCTACATTGCATGTAATATGGTGTTGATCACAATATTCTTTCAGGGTTTCTTGATCAACCCAAGTAAGATATATGGTGGTCTCCATTACAAACTGTAAAGAAAGCCGATTTCTTAAATTGTTGTACCACATTATACATGGCATAAATTGATTGTCTAAAACATTCAAGTGGTGTTACTTGCACATTTCTTATTCTTTGAAGTTTATCAACAAAATTTTGATTTCTTAATATCTCTTCATTATTAAGCTGCTCCACCCTTTCATCATTTCTTCTCTTTGTGATTCTGATAAATTAGCATAGGAGTGAGGCTTTAAATCCATTTGCATTTTCACTGAATTGTAGCCAATTTGTATTCAATTGATCATAGAGCTCTTGTATCCCATTAGGATCTATGTTTTCCATCTTAACCAGCACCTCTATGTTGAATTCATTGTTGAATTCTATGCCATGAGACTTTGTTAACAGGAAATTTATAGCACTAACACATATAAGTTAAATGATATGTACTAAGTGGCATGAGTTTATTGTGTATTCACGGTAAGAGTGTTTCATGTGTTAATGGCATGAGTTTATTGTGTTAGTTGTTACTAGTAAACACGTTATTATCATGCATGTGGGGATGCAAAACTTAGCATTCCCTAAAAATATTCATTTTTTTAAGGAGGATTTCATATGTGTATAAGCCTTTTATTATTTTAATTAATATTATATGCTCAACCTTCCTCCTCCGTTAATTGCCACAATGTCTCAAAACTTGGTTCAAAGCATGAACTCCTCTTTTCAACTCTCATATTACTGTCATGACCATTTTCTAGAAAACTCTACACCATCTTCAAACTTGGCTTGAGTACCACTTCTATCCACACTTTCTCCTGCACTTCCTCTTGGCTGGAACACTTTGGTAGCATCAATCTTGTTCATCTTCCACCCAATCTTACTCCTCAACTTGTCAATCTTCCATGCTTCTATTAACTTGTAAGCATTCTTTTTGTTTCTTCCAATGGGATATTTTAGCAATTCTTCCCTGTAACCCTCCTCAATGGCTTCTCTCTCAAACTTAATCAGTATATATTTGTTCAAGTTCAAGGAACCCAATGAATCTTTCTTAGGTTTAATCTCACTAATATGTAATAACCAAAAGAATCTTCAAAACAAACCTCTGGATATTATTTTGATAGAATAAAAAAAATGAGACTTTCAGCCTCTATATTGTCTTATGCACTGAAACATAAAGTTTCTCATATTTGTACAATATTTATATAGGCCAGTAAGCTAGCTCTCACTAATTTTCTCACATAAAAAAAAAAAAAATCAAAGTGTAGCAAGTCATGTTAATCGCAAAAAATTAAATTTGATTGGCTTTATTTCCAAAAATTCTAGCCACTGATAGCAGAAAATTTACTACACGGTTTGACATTGATAAATGAAAAATTAGGACAATTCAACACAAATGACGTCTTTTGTTAAATAAGAATCTTAATTATATAATCCTGAATCAACTTTCCTTATTCATACATATTGAGATTTTATTTATTCAAAATAAACAGAAAGTGATATTGCACTGGATGCCTAGGGGGATCGATTCATATATAGGAGCTCATCAAACAAAATGCTGCTCCAGTTACTGTTTTATTCTGCCATTACAGAGCTCTTCAGCTTCTTAATTGAAGAACGTTTTAAGAACTTCGGAACACTGGGTAATGGCATTAGATTTGGATCATTCTCGTAGAGATGTGTCCAGATTGTTGAGAGTTCTCACCAAGGATTACAGTAACCGGTAGAATCTCACTGACATTTTGACGCCATTGCTGGACTTGCCTTTTGCTGAAGACGACGTTTTGCTCATACAAGATCACCTGTTTGAAGCTTGTCTCTGTTTCTGAGGATGAAAATACTGCTCCAGAGCTGCATTCTGATGAGCTTGAAGTTGAGTTCATGAACAGAGAGCTGTGAGAAACTCTGTTTCTCCATCCAATCTTCTATCATAACGGCTCGGCCAAGATTCATCCTCACTTTGCCACTTTTCTCCACATGAACACTCTGTTTCTCCATCCAATTTCTGCCTCTCAGTCTCTGTTTTTCTCTGTTATCATACTACCCATTACAGAAGCCGAGAGACATTATTGCAGTTACCAGTGAGATAAGAGAGTGTCTGATGGGAGGGGTGGTTTGGTAATTTCATAACCTTAGATGTTAGTCACTAGCGGAATTGGAAGGCTGAGAGACAATTGTAATCAAACAAAAGAACTGGGAGACCTAGTGTATTAAAGGTTAGGGGGTGACAAAAGGAAATGGATCCTGCTGCGCGGCGGCGTTTTGGTTTTTTATCCTTTCTTTTTTTTATAAATATTTTAATAACAGTATTTTTTTAATTAAATTAAATTATCAAAATTTTTCAAAATTTAAAAGTAAAAAATCCAATTTTTATTTTGATATTTGAAAATATGTGTTTCAAGTTAATTTTTTTAAAATTTTAATTTTTTAAACATTTTATTTAAAATAACAATGAATTTTTTCTATTTTTTGTTTTAAAATAAATAGTTCTTTTGATTTCTTAAAGACATATACATTTTTAATTTAATTTTTTAATTTAATTTTATCAATTTAATCTTTTAAATATTAACTTATTTTTTTTTAAATTTAATCTATTAATAAATATTTAACATATTTTTTGTCTATTATAATTACATAATTTATATAAAGATATAGTTTAATTAAATAACTATTTTAATTAATCAATGTGTAGTTTAATTTATTTTTGGTGATTTAAGTAAATTGAAATAAACTTATTTTTATTAAGATAAATTAAAAATAATAAAATAAAGAAAAAATCTAAAATTCAGTAAATAGCTGTGTTTAATATATTTTTATATATATTATAATTAAGAATTTATATAATTTAAATAAAAATATAATTTAAATAAGTTCTCATTTTAATTAGTTAAATAAATTTATTAAGTTTCTATTGATGATATTAAGATAAAAATACTTTTAAAGAAAAATAATTCTTTAAGTAATATTTTTTTTAAAATAATTTTATTAAAATAAATTTAAAAATAATTTTTTAAGTAAGAAAAATAATTTTGGTGATATAATTAAGTTAAAATAAATATATTGTTATTAAAATAAATAAAAAAGGAATAAAAAACTAAAACGCTGCAAAAAGCTGCATTTTGGACATGCAGCATCCTCTGCTGCGCTGATCCATATCCGGTGACAAAATGCTATTTAGCGCAGCAGAATATCCATATTTGGTGACAAAATACTATTTCTCCAATTTTTAAGGGTAACACGTCCTAACTGTCAATTCGACAATATCAAAGTCAAAAGAAGAAGCATACTATTTATTCTGTTCATGTTTTAATTAATGTCTCTCTTCTTTTATTTCTTCCTCACTCTCTCGGTGGCTTTTATTCAAATTTCATAATGGCTCGGCCAAGATTAATCCTCACTTTGCCACCTTTCTCCACATGAACACTCTGTTTCTCCATCAAATCTCTGCTTCTCAGTCTCTGTTATCGTATTACCCATTATAGAGACTGAGAAGCAGAGAGAGATTACCGCACTTACCTGTGAGATAATAGGGTGTCTGATAATTTCACAACCCCAAATGTTGGACTCAATAATGGAATTGGAAGGCAGGGAGAAAATTATAATCAAACAAAAAAACAACTGGGAGACATTGTGTCTCTTTTCGGTTCATGATTTTAACTAGTGTCTCTCTTCTTTTATTTCTTTTTCATTCCTTCGTGTCCCTTATTGAAATTTGATTACTGTATAAATGACTATTTTAAATTTAAGAAGTATTTAATATTTCTTTGAAAGGGAAAACAATTCAATCAAGGAACCAGTCTGAATATTCTTTAGACCGCATGATAGCAAAATAAGAGATAGGTCATGACTTGGATACGAGAGGCATGGGGCTACAATGTATGAGAATTTTATATAAATTGTGTGGCAACAGATTGCTTTGCACAAATAACAACCATTGGATGATTGAGATATACAGTGTCATTTAATTGCAACATTGTCACTACTATGTGACGCCAAAATTTATCCAAAATTGAAAGATTCATACTATAATTGTGTTGCGGAAACTTAATTACCAAAAAGAAGTGTGCTTTGGATACTTTAAATCTAATTATTTTAAAAATGTTTTATTGCTTTAAGAATTTATCTAATAACAAATAAGTAACTATGTATTTTTATAATGATAAATAAACTTTTTAATGATATTAACATCTTTATTTCTATTATATAAAATAAAATACTACATCAAATTATAAAATTATAATGAAACAAAACTCAACTAATACAAAGATTGATATTCAAGACGTACTTAAAATTTAAAAACAATTTTTTATATAACAATTTTATGCTATTTAGTTCCATATCATCGTCACAATTCCCCCTTCGAAGTCCAATAATCAAATGTGGCTCTACTGATCCTCTGCATTGCATGTTATATGGTGTTGATAATAATATTCTTTCAGGGTTTCTTGATCAGCCCAAGTAAGATATGTGGTGGTCTCCACTACAAACTTTAGGGAAGTCTCATTTCTTAAATTGTTGTACCACATTATACATGGCATAAATTGATCGTCTACAACATTCAAGTGATGTTACTTGCACATTTCTTATTCTTTGAAGTTTATCCACAAGATTTCGATTGTTTAATATCTCTTCATCATTAAGCTGCTCCACCCTTTTTGACATTTCTTCTCTTTGTGATTCTGATAAATTAGCATAGCAGTGAAGATTTAAATCCATTTGCATTTTTACTGAATTGTGGCCAATTTATATTCAATTGATCATAGAATTCTTGTATGCCATTAGAATCTATGTTTTCCATCTTATCCAGCACCTCTCTCTGTTGAATTCTATGCCATGAGACTTTTTTAATGGCAAATTTATAGCACCAGCACATATAAGTTAAATGATATGTGCTAAGTGACATGAGTTTATTGTGTATTCACGCTAAGAGTGTTTCATTGCATATCTACTGCATGTTGATGTTGTGTATTCACGCTAAGAGTGTTTGACATCAAATAATAAATAAAAGTGAGAAAAAGGTTTAAAATGGTTGAGAGATCTATGTAATGTCAAAAGTTTGAATTGATAAAAGACTTGTGAAAAGACAGTTTTAGTATAATTAATCATATATTTAAAGGGTATAGAGATATTAATATAAAAAATAAAAAATAAAATGTGCACATTTCTAAATTCCATATTGACTAGAAAGAAAAAAGGATGAACTAATAGTTTTTGATTAATTAATAATTAGTCCACATTAAATTTCTATTAGTTTCAAACTTAATATACAACAAAATTATATTCGAGTAAGAATAATAAAATTAATTAAAAAAATTACTGCTGAACTTCTCTAATACTACTGTAATTATAAAAAACGATCTCATTCAAAGGGTGGAGCCACTCACAAGAATTCATTAACTGCATTGAAAGATCACAAAACTATGGCTAATTTATGTATTTTTTTCCCTTAGGAATTGTCAAAATCTTCTAAACTCGTTAGAGTGATTTAGTTAATAATGAGGAATTTAGACAATTTGTTCAATTATCTATGCTACCATGTAAAATAATTCAAAAAATCAACAAACAATAAAGTTGTTAATTATAACCCAATAAAAAAATAGTATAATATAATTTAAAACCGATTTGTTGTGGGACTGACCATTTCAGGATGGATGGATGGACCACTAGCCTTTTTTCTTGTTTAGCTATATACAAATGTATGTGTCCACTCAATGAACAAGTAATCAGATTTGGTCCAAAAATAGAATGAATAAATTATAAGGAAAAAACAAATGAAAAAGGAAACCAACAAAGGCAGCTTGCTAGCTCTATCTGAAAAGGTCCCAACAGGAAACCGAGTGTCCATCAATATTATTGTGGAAACTATATCAATAATCTTTAATAGCAAATGGCACATTTATTTTGATTAATCTGTTAGCTGTTACTGCTATCTTTTACTACCTGTTTTACAATCCAAAGGACCAGAGTGATGTGTATTTCCTTGCAGCTTTTCTTTTTCCCAGGCATTTAGTTGTATTATTAAACTCATATTTAATTAGTTTGTAAATATTTTAAATATTTAATAAAATATTTATGAGATATGTTATAAACTTGTAAAAATTACAAATTAGTATTAATAAACAATTATTTAAGATTGCAAAATTATAAGACCATAATTACTTAAATTTCTTTTTCAAAGAAAGATGAATTCATTTCATTGAAATAGTGATAGGAGAAAACTCCCAAGTACAATAGAAAATGATTTCAATAAATCCTAGTGAATGCAATCAAGCTTATAAAAATAACATAGAAATTTTTTAAAAAGTGGCAAATTGGTTGAAATAAAAAGATGAAAATTAAAACTTTACAAGAAAGATGCAACGTCACCTCAAAATCTAAACATTGAGTTTATGACATATAAGGAGAGACTACATATTTCTCAACTTTCTTTGAAAGTTAAGTCATTTATTACATTTCAAGCTAGCCAGTTGGGGGGAGGGTGTCCAAGGGGTTATAAAGCCACCACCAAGTGCCTATACACTCGATGTGGGATTTGAGTCACATACCTCACCAATCAATTGTAACATAGCTCCTCTGTTAGAGTTGGACATTCATGGACGGCTGACACTTATTTTTATTTTATGAGCTAGCCATTTCCCTCAACGTCACGACCATTGAGCAAAACCAGCTCCGATACCATTGTTATGGAAGGCCAAACTCCCCCTTAAAAGACGACTCATAAGGGAAGGTTTGTCTCCCAATATATATGAAACCCGACACTTTCTTCTCCAACCGATGTGAGACTATCAATACTTAACCCTTGAAACTTGCACGTCCTCGTGTAAGTAGGTCTTGTCGGTCTCTTTATATATATATATATATGTTGTACATATATAGGCCGTATATCATTACATGCTGCTATCATTAATCGCGATGATCACCGGTGCAAACCCGCCAAATCTAGGTAGGTCTGAGGCAAAAGCCGAGGCTGTGCTGCCCTAATTTGCACTTATTGCCAATGCAGCAACCTCCATAAGTGGATATTGTAGATTTTTCTAAGAGAAGGGTGACACTCAAACACCATAAGAATGACATAGAAAATATACATAAAAGGCCAAAGGGAATGAGGAAGAAGCAGAGACCCCAAAGAAGCCATCGAGAACGAACCCAAAACAGATATAGCGAAGCCAAGTCTGGAAGCATAAGTAATTGGCAGCCAAAACTTAGCCCAAAACGACAAGTAATAACCCAAAACGCTGATGACAGAGGCTCCTGTGGTCATAGGGTGAACTTGGAAGGGAGAAGGATGGCCTTGGATTTGGAGGAAGCTAAGAAGAGTGGGGATGATGAATGCAAGAAGGGTATGGAAAGAGGTGAAGTCATGAGCTATAATATTGCATTTAATTAAGATTGGGATTGTGATGTGAACTTGGTTGCTGCTACTGCTGAACTAATAAGAGCTAACCACAGCATTGGATAATATCCCTTGTTATCTTAACTGTAAATATTTCCCTTATCATTTTGGTTGTTATAGATATAGGAGTTGTTACATTTTGTATTTAAATTTCAAATACTTGCACACCTGTATATATAATGATTCACATCTCTTAATAAGATGAGATCCTCTTCGTCAATTGTATCAAATATCTTTATGGTATCAGAGCATTCCTAAGCTCTCACAGGCTGTATCGATCCAAGAATCACATCCTCCATGGTTGAATCCTCCACAACTTAAACCCTTCAAACTTTAATGGCAAACTCCACACCAGACCTTGTCACTATAAACATATCCAACCTAGTCATCAAATTAATGCCCAATAACTATGTAGCGTAGGCAAAACAAATGAAATCTATGCTTATAGGCTATGGACTCATAGGACATATCACTGGCTCTAAACCATGCCCTCCACCTTTCTTTGATAATAATGGAGAACAAGCTGAGAATCCAATGTTCACCTATTGGGTATGTCAAGACTAGTTTTTACTACTGGCTATCATGGAATTCTATGAACTTGATGCCTGTGTAGTGATTACCTAAGCAGAAATGGCTCAGGAAGCTTGGGACCAGTAATTACGTGCTTTTTCCAATTGCTCCAGGTCACATATCATACACCTCAAAGTGCGTTTGTCTAACCTTACCAAGGGAACCTCCACTGTATCTAAGTATCTACGCACTATCAAAGGGATAACTGATATACTTGCTTTCATTGGACAAACCCTAGATGAGATTGATCTCATTTTGCATTGTCTCAATAGTCTATGTCACGACCCCAAGATAGGAGTACGCAATCGGCACGAGTTTTGAGAATAATCTCATCCCGTAGGCCTCTAGTATGATACATATAAATAAATTTCTCACAAATAGTATAGATTGTAACCAAACATATAATCACATTCATTTGAGAGCTTAATTATCTATACTGTATAATTTCAATTATCTCAAAATATACATAAATACTCTGCAAATAGAATTTGAGATCCTGCCTGTGATATATGGAGCAACTCTAGAGTACAAGTACAATATAAATCAAAATCTACGAGCCTTCGAAACAAAGTATGCTCACCCAGAGATCATGTTGTCTAGCTGGTCAACTATCTGAAGGGGAATAATCAAACTCTATATTTTTATCTAAAAAAATGTAGAAATATCGTGTAGTGAGTTTGACAACTCAGTGAGCAAATATAGCTTACTATAACTGAAACAGAACAGACCATACACACGAATTTTCATAAATAGAAATTATGCTAGAATATAACATTATCTAAATCAATGTATATAACAACAAACTAAAGCTTTAAAGGGGCTAAACCTTGTTAAAAGAAAATATGAAATCTTAAGATTCAGTATAATAAACAATAATTTCAAAATCAGATAAGAAAATAAGAAGATAACTCTTTAGAAAAAATGATTAGAGGAGAACTCAAAGTAGAACCATAATTATAATTTTTTTTATACCCAAGCACAAAGCCTGGTAAGGGCAATCACTACATATATGTTTTATCCCAAGCATATAGCAATGGGACGGATAAATCACCATATTCTCATCATTCATATCATAAGGTTGGGAGAAGCTTTCCTCAACTCTCTAACCTTTTCATATGTTGATTGTCCCAAGCACGCAGCAAGGGACACACAGTAATAGGACGGGTAAATCATCACATTTTCATCATAGGTAACCCAGCTAAATGCCACTGGCTATTGGAGGAGACATACCTCAACGCCATATTTATTCACAAACAAATCCTCATGTGTCCTTTCGCACAAGGGGTTAGCAACTTCCTTGCTAGCTAGAGTTTCAAGGTGTACCAAGGCTAACTATCTCTGCCGCTAGCTAACAATGTTTCTATTAATAATTCCTCCAGAATAAACAAGTTTAATAAACCAAAAATGTAAATTGAAAGGAAAATTGAAAAGTATGAGGTTAAAATTATTTTTAAGACAAAATATATCATTCCCTTCCAAGATATTCCTCGGACAGAGTTCCGGCATAGAAATTCATTCTCCAAAATTAGAAATACAACATTTTCATTCCAGTCCAGATAAACGATGACATTCAGTCCCAAAAACACATTCAAACATAAATTCAAATTCAATTTCACCATATTCATGAAATAATGAGGTATCAGTATAACATAAATCATATGAATAATTTAAGAAATAATACAATTATAAAATTCAATAAAGTGTAAAATAACACCATATTTTCATCATAGACTCAGGAGGGATTATTAGAGGTGTCCTATAACTTCTAAAAATATAAATCAATATAAATATGAAATTCAATTTATGCTATACACAATTAAAACTTTGTTTTAAAATGCATGGGCATGAGAGAAATTTTAAAATGCATTATAGTAAATTATATTCACTCATAGGGTAAGGGCCCCAGATTGAACAGCCCCAAAATCTACGTTTCCAATCTGAATTTGATCAATTAGACCTCAAAAATGTGTTTAGAGGGTCCAAAAACCTAAAAAATGACTCTGGGGAGCTTGGTCACTGTTCACAGCCGAAAAATACTATTCACAACCGAAAAATACTATTCATCGCAGAAAAAATACTATTCACCAAGAACAAAAAGTTGTTAGATAGCTGAAAAAATTTATATTCTGAGGTTTATCTAGCTCTTGGATCTATCTATGGTGTCAGATTTTTAATTGGAGGTCTCTAAGTAAGAGTTTCAGAGTTTACATTTTTTTGATATTTTCTATTTCAGATCTACGGCGATTCAACGACTGACTTGAAAAATTGATCGGTCAAAACCATAGTATTCTTCGTCTTGAATCCAGTGATACCCTCAGTTTTGAGATCAGAGGCTCAAAAGTACTCCAGATTTAGAGAGAGAAAGCATTATTCACACTATTCACAAAGGTTTCTGAATTCCTTCCGCTGCGTCTCCCCGTTGCTCGTTTTTTATTTATTTATAATAATAATAATTATTTAATAATTAAATATTTAATATTATTTTTATTTTATTATATATATATTCATATAAATACCATTTTTCATCTTAAAATATCCCAAAAATTTCTAAAAATTTACATTCTCATAAACCTTTAGTTAAACTCTTAAATCACGACTTTTCTTGATAAAAATCTTGATAAAACAAATTACAAAATAAATATCTTTATGCATAATAAAAGAAAGAATATTTCTAAAAATACAACAAAAATTTATTAAAAGCCAATATAATTATTTTAATTAAAAATATACTTCCTTTTAGTAAAACATAACCATTTACAACAAAAATATTTTTTTTATAGCAAAACATTATTATTTAAAAATAAAAATTACGGGATATTACAGTCTAGGACCTAACTATAAGGAAATATCAACAACTTGAGACACCCATCTCCTATGATGAGCTCTACGAGATGCTCACTGATCATGAAGCTCATGTCATGAAGGAGGAAAAATTGACTGAAACCCCTATTGCTGCCAACCAAATTAGAAAGATATTCTTTAGCCCTAAGCCTCATTATAGACAACCTCAACCTCATCATGATCATAACAACTATCCTATATGTAAACCTACTTCTCCTTTAATTTGTCAATACTGTAACAAATGTGGTCATATTGCCAAGTTTTGCTATAAAATTACGAATAACCCCCATGTTTCTCCAAGTGCTAATGTTGCAGCTACTACTCCTCGTCCCACCAAGCATTGGCTTCTTGACTTAGGCTACCCACCACATTACCAATGACTTCAGCAATCTCATACTTGCATCCAAATATGATGGCCTGGAACATCTCACTGTGGTAAATGGTAACACTCTTCCCATCACTCATAAGGGCACCACGATTCTCCCTCCTTCCCTTCAACTTTCTGATGTTCTTTATGTCCTTAATGTCAAGGATAACTTAATCTCTATTTCCCAATTATGCAACCAAAATCAAGTCTCATTTGAATTCTTTCCTTCCCACTTTCAGGTCAAATCTCTGACAACGGGCCAGCCACTGTTGCAAGGTCAGAATGCCAATAACTCCTACACCATTCTCGGATCTTTTCCTTCCAGTTCATATCCCTCTATTGCCTCCATGACCATGTCTCCACTTCCCAGCCTGTGTTGGCATCATAGACTAGGGCACCCCTTCAACACTACGCTATGCCAAGTTCTCCTTTCAGAACATATTCTTACATCTTCTCATTTTCATTCTTGTGTTGATTGTCATTTAAATAAAAGCCATAAGCTCTCCTTTGGCAACTCAAGTCTCACTAGTCAGAGACTCCTTAAATTATTGTATTCTGATGTATGGGGACCTACTGTATCTCCTTCCATAGATGGCTACCGGGTTTATGTAATTTTTATTGATCATTTCTCAAGATATATTTGGTTGCATTCATTGAAATATAAATCGGATGTCTATCTTATTTTTCCTACATTTAAAGAACTTTTTGATAAGAGTCATATTATTGCACTTTTGTTATGATTTAAATATTGATATTTGTGTGAAAATTGTGGTTATTTGATTATTTAATCCACAAATGTCATTTCACGGGTATTTTGTGTTTAAAGTGCAATTTCAGGTAAAATCATAAGTTTGGAGAAGTTTGGGACAAATGCCAATGACCGGGATTGAGTTAGAATCAAGAAAAGCAAGATTTGAAGGTGTGGAAATCTGGCCGTGGCGAGAATATTTTGGCTGCGGCGAGAATGATGCAGCAAAACTTTCCCGAGAGCGCGAATTCAGAATCGAATCTGGCCGCCGGCGAGATCAGTCTCGCCGCCGGCCAAATTACTTCGCCGGCGGCGAAATGTGTCTCGCCGCCGGCGAAACACAAAATCTCGCTGCGGCGAGAGCTTTTCCCAGAAACTCGCCGCGGCGAGAATCACTTCGCCGGCGGCGAGTTTCGGCGGCTAAACGCGTTTTCTATGATTTTTGTTCCAACTTTGTCCCCAAAACCCTGGATCTATAAATACCATAAGGTACAGAGAGAGGGGACGGCGAAATAGACATAGAATAGGCGTTTTTGGAGGAGAAGAAGCCATTTTGGATTGAAAGCTTGGATATTCTTGAAGGATCATCACCATTGTTGCTGCCAAGTGTTCATCTCCAAGAGTTATTCATCTCTTTTCCTTAGCTCTATTTTTCTGCAGTTCATTTCGTTTTTATAGTTATATATTCAGTTGAGATAGTTGTTGTTCTCATTTTAATTATGAGCTAATTCATTTTTGCTAAGGCTATGATGTAGTTGAATCATGAAACTCTGATTTTTTTGTGGTTATGGGTATATGAGTTCATTGTTTTCAGTTGAGTATTTATTTCCATGCTTAATGCTTCTGAATTTCTGGCCAAAATTTAGATGATTAGTTGCATTATATTGAGACCGAGAGGAGATGTGTAATGAGTGCTTCCTGTGATAAGTACCATATGTTGAATGCGAGTGTGAGAACTAATGCATGATGTATGTGGTTATCCTGAAAATTCCATAGATCATAATGTGCTTGTTTGTGACTAATCTTCATAGAAATATAGTTGATTAGCATAGACAAGTAATTCTAATATAACTTGAGAAAGAGTATTAGATAAGTTTGGGTTTTTCAACCATCAATTGTAGCTTTGATCCTCATATAACATGCCATGAAATTGGATTGAATTGATTCAGCGAAATCAAATGCCTTAGCGTTTTAATCATTTGTGAACAACATTCAATTGTGTTCTTTGCATTTATTTGTAAGTTAATTTGCCTTTTACACAATCAACAATTTGGTTTTCAAATAAAATTAGGATTAGTCAATTTCGGTACTTAGTAACACCATTCCTTGTGGGTTCGATATCCGTACTTTTGTACACTTTATTACTTGAACAATTCGTACACTTGCGAAAATACGCATCAAGTTTTTGGCGCCGTTGCCGGGGAATGGTTTGATTATTAATATCGATACTACCTAATCTTAGTTTTAATTTGAAGTTAATTTGCTTTATCATTATTTCACTTTTATTTTTATTCTAAATTGAGTTTGTGAGTTGTGTTGAACATTTGTTCATTTAGAGTTGTAGCTGCTTGTTTGCATTATTTTCATTTTAGTCATTTCTTGCACATTTTTCAGTTGTTTACTTTGCTCTTTTATTTTGTTTATCATAAAAGAAAAAAAAAAGTGGGTAACTCTGTGTTGTGTGAGTGCTGGTTGATTTTTCAGATTGTAGGACTTTTGTATGCGACGTGCACGAAGCCTTAACCTTCTTCCTTTTGATCCAGAAATTGATCGAACATATAGGCGTCTAAACCGAGAGAGAAGGCGTTCTACCTCCGCTCCTAATAGGCAATCAGCCATGGATCCACAATTTGTTGAGGGAGGTGGAAATCGTAGAGCTATGAGGGATTATGCTGCGCCTAATGTTGCTGGAACCACTTCGGGTATAAGGAGGCCAACTGTTCAAGCCAATAACTTTGAGATAAAGCCATCCTTTATCCAAATGGTTCAATCAAATCAGTTTGGGGGAATGTCAAAGGATGATCCTAATGCACATATTGCTTACTTTCTGGAGGTGTGTGATCTTTACAAGATAAATGGTGTGTCTGAAGATGCCATAAGATTAAGGGTTTTTCCTTTTTCACTTTGGGATAGAGCCAAGGAGTGGCTAAACTCATTACCATCGGGATCAATTACAACATGGAATGAGTTGGTTCAGAAGTTCTTGTCCAAGTTCTTTCCTCCTGCTAAGACAGCAAAATTGCGGAATGAAATCACATCTTTCACACAATATGATCAAGAATCATTGTATGAAGCTTGGGAGAGATTCAAAGAAATGTTTCGGAAGTGCCCACATCATGGTATACCGATTTGGCTGCAAGTCTCTACATTTTATAATGGGTTGGTTTCAAACTATCGGGCAATGATTGATGCTGCAGCTGGAGGGTCTTTAATGGGAAAAACACCGGAGGATGCACATGAGTTGTTAGAGATTATGGTAGAAAATAACAATCAGTGGCATTCAGAGCGGGTAACTGCAAAAAGACCAGCAGGAGTGCATGAAATTGATTCCGTGAATGCTTTGTCGGTTCAAGTTGCTGCTCTTTCAAGAAAGGTGGATTCTTTGTCATCCAAGTTCGAATCCAAACGAACTGCAGAATGTAATTTATGTGGTGGAAATCATGCTAGTATTGAGTGCCAAGTTGGAAATCCATTTGCTTCACCAAATGCTGAACAAGCCAACTATGTCTCAAATTTCCAAAGACCTCCACATAACCCATATTCGAATACCTACAATCCAGGTTGGAGGAATCATCCGAATTTGTCATGGGCAAATAACCAAGGGGGATTCAAACCGTCATCTTCCTACCAACCCCAAGAGAAGAAACAAACAGATTTGGAAAAATTTTTGGGGAAGTTCATTGAGGAGTCAAGAACAAATTTCAGAAATCAAGAGGCAATCAACAGGGACATCCAAAACCAACTGGGGCAGCTTTCAAAGCAGATTGCAGAAAGGCCTCAAGGATCATTGCCAAGTGACACAATAAATCCTACAGAGCATGTAAAGGCTATCACATTGAGAAGTGGTAAAGAACTTGAATGGCAGAAGAAATCAGAGCAAAAGATGGAGGAAGCTAAAGAAAAGCCATCAACATCCCAAGATGTTTAACCTTCCCCATATGCAAAATATGAGCCTCCTATCCCATATCCTCAAAGATTGTAGAAGAAAAAGCTTGATAATCAATTTGGTAAATTTCTGAAATTTTTTTAAAAATTGCATATTAACATTCCTTTTGCAGAGATGTTGGAACAAATGCCCAAGTATGCAAAATTCATGAAGGAAATTCTATCAAAGAAGAGGAAGCTGGGAGATTATGAAACTGTCATGCTAAATGAGGAGTGCAGTGCAGTTCTTCAAAGAAAACTGCCACAGAAAGTGAAAGACCCAGGGAGTTTTACTATACCTTGTACTATAGGAAGTTGCCATTTTGATAAAGTCCTATGTGATTTAGGATCAAGTATTAATTTGATGCCACTTTCTGTTTTCAGGAAACTAGGCCTAGGAGAAGTAAAACCTACTTCAATTTCTCTACAATTAGCGGATAGATCGGTGAAATATCCTCGAGGGGTAATTGAGGATGTTTTAATTAAAATTGACAAATTCATTTTTCCTGCAGATTTTGTGGTGCTTGACATGGAGGAAGATAGAGAGATACCATTGATATTGGGGAGACCATTCCTTGCAACTGGAAGAACATTGATTGATGTTTAGCAAGGAAAACTCATTCTAAGGGTGCAAGATGAACAAGTAACTTTCGATGTTTTTGAAGCAATGAAATCTCCAAGTGAGGTATATTCTTGTTTTCAAATTAACACCCTTGACAGGTTAATCCCGGAAACTTTTGAAAAGAGACCTCCATTGCTACCACTAGAAGCTTGCCTTTTGAAATATGCAACAATTGAGGAGACAGATGAGGGAGTGAGACAATGTTTAGAATTACTGGCAGAACATGATGCATATTTGTTTAGTGATCAAACATTCAAGGACTTGGGAACAAATGAAACTCCAACCTCAGTGGTCAAGAAGGAAGCCAACCAGATTGAGCTAAAGCCACTACCATTCCCATCTAGGGTTAAAATAAAAACCCATTGTTTTCCTTTCTTACATTGAGGACAATGTAAGGTTTTGGTTGGGGGTACGATAAACGGTACATTTTACTTAATTTCATTTTTAGTCATTTTGTGTACTTAGTTTCATTTTTAGTCGTTTTGTTTGTGTTTTAATTGTGTTGTTTTGTTTGTGTGTTTAATTGTGTTATTTCATTTTTAGTAATTTTGTTTGTGTGTCTGCATTTCGATTTCATTTGCATTTTATTTAATTTGCACGTTGATGATAATAATGTGATTGTGATAACACGTAGCTTTTAGAAGACATTAAATTTTACTTCGGTTTAAAGATAATTTCATATGTTGATTTTACTTAGTTGGCGACTCTTTTGGTATGTGGTACGACTTGGTTGATTAGTCTAAATGCTTAGAGAAGTCTTATGTGCGAATTTTTCATGGACATTTTTGTGATCTCAAAAAACTCTAGAACTCATTTGAAAACCTCTTGAGGCGAAATAATTTGAAATTGCACTATTTAGGATATGATATAGGCCATTTTTTGGATCGATTGTGCCATTTTTAAGCTTACCTTATTATTCTTATATCACTAGTTACCTCTTTGAGCCTATTTATATACATTGTTAGCCTTATTTTTCTTTCTTTTTCCTTTCTTTAATCTACCTTTTATTTAGCCACAATATATATATAATTCCTACCTTATTTGTTAAGAGCACTTAATTTTGAACACAAACTTGTAAAGAGCAATTGGAATGCTATTTTCCACATATATTGAAAGAATTTGGTTGGGGGTTATCTATTGTAAAAAAAAAAAAGAAAGAAAGAAAGAAGAGGGCTTTCACATTATAGTAAATAAAAGAGTGTTAGTGATGGTTATACTGAAGTAAATGATTGAGAAAGAATTTTGTTTATCCTTGGAAAAATGGGATATGATCAGAAGAAACGATGTGGGTTTAATGGTTTTATTTTTGCTTAATTGGTTGTGTTTAATCTAATAAGTTCTCTTATTTGTATTTTGACATTTCCATTTTTCTTAACCAAATACCTAAGCCTAACATTACAAGCATATTAAGTCCTATTGATCCAAAATGGTGTATTTTTCTTTTATTAGTGGAGAGAGGTTTGAAAAATGAGCATATGGAGTTTTAGATTTCACCTTTGTGTTTGTGGATGTTGTGCATAATATTATCTAGGCATTATGGCTATTGGTTTGTGGTATGATGGATGTTTAAGAGTCAATAACAAAAGTGACATTGGCATTTGAGATTTCTTAAAGCTTAGGTGACATTTAGTTATTCTATGTGTTATGTGATATTTACAATTTTTGAAACATTTGTGCAAATTAATTGTTGCGTGATTTGATTATTTTGAGTTAGTATAAATTAAGGTAAGATGTTTGTGGGTATCATCACTGGAAGCCCTCACGAGACTACAACTCGTCCTACTAGGGCCGCCTAGGGGTTTAAAGGCTTATTGCATACGCTTAATGCAATTTTGTAAAGAGAATAAATTTTCTTTGAATTTTTCTTTTAAAGTCTCCTTTGAATTTATTCATAGATCGCTTTTCTTGCTAGAGACTAGCAAGAAGCTGGTTGGGGGTTGTTGATAAGAGTCATATTATTGCACTTTTGTTATGATTTAAATATTGATATTTGTGTGAAAATTGTGGTTATTTGATTATTTAATCCACAAATGTCATTTCATGGGTATTTTGTGTTTAAAGTGCAATTTTAGGTAAAATCATAAGTTTGGAGAAGTTTGGGACAAATGCCAATGACCGGGATTGAGTTAGAATCAAGAAAAGCAAGATTTGAAGGTGTGGAAATCTGGCCGCGGCGAGAATATTTTGGCCGCAGCGAGAATGATGCAGCAAAACTTTCCCGAGAGCGCGAATTCAAAATCGAATCTGGCCGCCGGCGAGATCAGTCTCGCTGCTGGCGAAACACAGAATCTTGCCGCGGCGAAAGTATTCTCGCAGCGGCGAGAGCTTTTCCCAGAAACTCGCTGCGGCGAGAATCACTTCGCCGGCGGCAAGTTTCGGCGGCCAAACGCGTTTTCTATGATTTTTGTTCCAACTTTGTTCCCAAAACCCTGGATCTATAAATACCATAAGGTACAGAGAGAGGGGACGGCGAAATAGACATAGAATATGCATTTTTGGAGGAGAAGAAGCCATTTTGGATTGAAAGCTTGGATATTCTTGAAGGATCATCACCATTGTTGCTGCCAAGTGTTCATCTCCAAGAGTTATTCATCTCTTTTCCTTAGCTCTGTTTTTCTGCAGTTCATTTCGTTTTTATAGTTATGTATTCAGTTGAGATAGTTGTTGTTCTCATTTTAATTATGAGCTAATTCATTTTTGCTAAGGCTATGATGTAGTTGAATCATGAAACTCTGATTTTTGTGTGGCTATGGGTATATGAGTTCATTGTTTTCAGTTGAGTATTTATTTCCATGCTTAATGCTTCTGAATTTCTGGCCAAAATTTAGATGATTAGTTGCATTATATTGAGACCGAGAGGAGATGTGTAATGAATGCTTCTTGTGATAAGTACCATATGTTGAATGCGAGTGTGAGAACTAATGCATGATGTATGTGGTTATCCTGGAAATTCCATAGATCATAATGTGCTTGTTTGTGACTAATCTTCATAGAAATATAGTTGATTAGCATAGACAAGTAATTCTAATATAACTTGAGAAAGAGTATTAGATAAGTTTGGGTTTTTCAACCATCAATTGTAGCTTTGATCCTCATATAACATGCCATGAAATTGGATTGAATTGATTCAGTGAAATCAAATGCCTTAGCGTTTTAATCATTTGTGAACAACATTCAATTGTGTTCTTTGCATTTATTTGTAAGTTAATTTGCCTTTTACACAATCAACAATTTGGTTTTCAGATAAAATTAGGATTAGTCAATTTCGGTACTTAGTAACACCATTCCTTGTGGGTTCGATATCCGTACTTTTGTACACTTTATTACTTGAACGATTCGTACACTTGCGAAAATACGCATCACTTGTGGACAAACAATTTAACTCTCACATTAAGACTATTTACTCGGATAATAGAGGTGAATACATTGGCATGCGCTCCTTCCTCACACAAAATGGCATATCTCGCTTAACATCCCCACCCCATACTCCAGAACATAATGGCATCTCTGAAAGGAAACATTACCACCTTCTTGACTCGGTGTCTTCTCAATCATGCCTTTCTTCCCCCCAAATATTGGACATTTGCTCTCAGAATTTTGCATACCTTATCAATAGGTTGCCCACCCTAGTTTTGAAATCACACACTCCCTTCTTCACTCTATTCAATCATTCTCCCAACTATCTCAAGCTTCACACCTTTGGCTGCTTATGTTTTCCTTGGTTAAAATCGTATACCTCTTCCAAACTTCAACCTTGTTTTATTCCTTGTATCTTTCTTGGATATTCTACCACCCAAAGTGCATTTATCTACTATGATTTCCAAACTCACAAATTTCACAACTCTAGACACGTTCAATTCCTTGAGGACTCCTTTCCCTTCACTCACAACCCCCCTTCTTCATCCTTTCATTCCTTTTATACTCTCGTCAATTCTACTCCACATGACATAGTCCCTTTTAACTCCCCTCCTCTTCCCCTAACTCTCTCACCCGTCTCTTCGCCACCATCCCCTCCCACCTCTACTGACCCTACCCCTTCCTCTCATTCATCTTTATCATCTACCAACCTTCCCAACCCTTCAACAACAGTTGCTCTACAACATCTTAATCCAGAACCTACCTGCACTCATCCCACTACCTCTCCAACCAACACATACCCGATGATTACACTATCTAAAAAAATATACATAAACCTAAACGGGTCTTTACTGTGTCCAAATATCCTCTCCCTGAAACTCCAGAACCCACCTGCCTGTCTCAAGCATTAAAATCATCTCAATGGCGTGATGCTATGTTTGTTGAATTCAATGCTCTCTTGAGTAATGACACCTGGGACTTAGTCTCTCCTTTTTTCACTGCAATATCATTGGCAACAAGTGAATCTTCTGTGTCAAGAGAAACCTTGATGGATCTATAGCTTGGTACAAAGCAAGGCTAGTGGCAAAAGGGTTTCATCAAAAACCCGGGGTTGATTGCTTTGACACCTTTAGCCCCGTCATTAAACCTCAAACAATCAAGATTGTATTATCCATTGCTCTCTCTCGTGGGTGGACCCTAAGATAAATGAATGTCAACAATGCTTTCTTGTAAGGTCCTTTAACCGAAGTTGTCTACTTGAAGCACTACCAGGTTTCATTCATCCACAATATCCTCACCATGTTTGCAAGCTCAAGAAGGCATTATATGGTCTTAAACAGGATCCCCGTGCATGGTACCATGCTCTACATAAGTTTCTACTCTCCTATGGCTTTCTCAACTCTAAAACAGATGCCTCCCTTTTCATCTACAACAAAGGTTCGATTTTGGCTTATTTTCTCATCTACGTTGATGACATTCTCCCTACGAGTAACAATTCAAATCCAAGAATTCATGCACTCACTTACCACCACCTTCTCCTTAAAGGACCTCGAATTTCCAAATTACTTTCTGGGCATTGAACTGGTTCCATCTTCTCAAGGATTGTTTATGTCTCAGCATATATACATATGTGATATTCTGACCAAGTTTGATATGCTTAAAGCTAAACCGGTCACCACACCCATATCTACCTCCTACTAATTTTTCCTTACATCTCCACCCACGGATGCCCCCACTTACACGCAACTTGTTGGCTCCTTACAATATCTCTCCCTTACTCGCCCTGATGTAGCCTTCACTATCAATCGTCTGGCTCAACACATGAATGCTCCCACCAATGATCACTTTCAAGCTCTGAAAAGATTACTCATATATCTCAAGGCCACTGTCTCCTTTGTCATCAACCTCACACGTGATTCAAATCTTTCTCTCATAGCTTACTGTGATGCAGACTGGGCAGGTGATGTTGCAAATCGTAAATCCACAAGTGCCTACATTGCTTATCTCGGCAACAACCCTATCTTCTAGTGTTCCAAGAAGTAAAAGACTGTAGCTCGTTCTTCCACTGAGGCAGAATATAGAACCATTGCTTCCACCATTGCAAAAATTCTCTAGCTCCAACAACTGCTACATGAGCTAGGTATTACTCTTCCCAACTCTCCCCTAGTCTACTCGAACAACATAGGAGCAACATACCTTTGTGCCAACCTGGTTTTTCACTCTAGAATGAAGCATCTCTCTTTTGACTATCATTTCGTTCGTGAGCTGGTTATCTCCAAATCCTTACGTGTGGCTCATGTTCCCTCCTCCCATAAGTTAGCAGATCTTCTTACCAAACCACTATCCGGGCCTCGGTTCCATCATCTTCGGTCTAAGATTGGAGTCGTTGACTCCTTCATCTTGAGGGGGCGTAATAGGAGCTAACCACAGCATTGGATAATATCCCTTGTTATCTTAACTGTAAATATTTCCCTTATCATTCTGGTTGTTATAGATATAGGAGTTATTACATTTTGTATTTAAATTTCAAATACTTGCACACTTGTATATATAAAGATTCACATCTCTTAATAAGATGAGATCCTCTTCATCAATTGTATCCAATATCTTTATGAACAAGGGTTGCCATTGAAGGGTTCTGGTTGCTTGAACTACTCAGCGAGGCATGAGTTTCAAAATATTTGGAGGATCAATTAGACGTTAATTTGAGATTGTGAGAAGGAGAGAGAGATACCTAGGGGCTATTTATGGTGATGGCTAAACATGGACTACACTTGAAGAAAAAGAGATTCCCATTGCCTCTGCACAAATTTTCCACAAAAACATTAGGTACATGAAGGGATAAGATCGTATATTTTCCTTCAAATTTTTTAAATATAGATTACATCATCTCTAACTTCAATTTATATTAGAAACTCCCTTGTAAGTTATTAAACCTATATTTATATTCCATTTAGTTTTTGAAAAAAATACACTTATCTTTCTTATTTTAGATTTTTCATAACCATTAACTTAACATTTTCATAATTAGTGATACATTGAATTAGGCTATTGTGAGTTTTTATCTTATAAGTATGGTTAACAATTACGCTAATTGAGAGAATTTTTTTTATAACTAGATATTTTGAGTATAAATTTTAAAATTATCAGGTTTAGCAAATTTTCAATAGCTTATCCAATCTAGAATCATCAGTCATCTCTCCAGTTTGAATCCCACAGATTTTTTTTATTGATAGAATGACCGGTTCAATTTTTGAAGTGTTAAAAAAATTAATCGTGGCAAATTACGAATTACGAAATTCACTGCAAAGAAAGAAAAAACTTTGATAGGATTCGGGAGACCTAATTAAATGATAAACTATATACGAATCACAGCCTCTTATATGGCATCTCATGAAAAGAGCAGGATTTATTCTGTTCGTAGCACTATAGTATAGTAGTCCAAAACCCAAATGAGTGATTTGGAGAGAAAGAAAATGGTTCATAATGAGAAAGAAAGTATCTGGTTTTTGTCCATATGCACCAAATCATTCGTTAAATACATCTTCCCTGTTCTTTCTTAAAAAGATAGTGATAATATTCTTTTCTCATTTTCCTGCTTTGAATCTTGTCTTCCATTAATTGATTTCTCCTTCTGAATTAAGTACTCAAAAGCATGCTAGGAATTTGCAAAGTCTCGATTGAAGTGAAAAATTATATAAAAAAAAAACAAAAAGTTAAGTTGTATTTAACAATAAGAAAGCCTATAAGTCTTTGATCAACATCAACCTGGCTCTATTTGAAGTTGGCTCGCACCATTCATAACACCCTTTTCTTCATGTATTCTGTTATACAAAGTAAAAATGTAGATCTTAGAATCTTAGACACGCATTTATAAAATGAAAGAGGCCTCGAGATCTTGGGAGTAGAAACTAGTATAGGGGTCTGAGTACAAACCAAAATTATTAACATCAAGTTCACTTCTATTTTAAAGATTAAAATGGGTACCATGGAGATATTAGCTCATTGATTTTCAATTTCTAACCTAATTCTGCGTTACTTAATTTGTTATTAACCCTAAATAGTTTTATCAAAAAGAAATGTTCTTTTCTCTGAGCTTTCTTTCATGGTTCTTGCACTTTTTTCATCCTGTAAGCTTGTGATCCAATAAAGAAAAGTAATGGTATTAATATTAAATTACACGCGCATGCACAGACAATAATGGGTGAGCTTTAACATCAAAGAACGGGAATGTTTATGACATTTCCTGAATTCATTAACTTGAATATATATTATATATGTTGTCCAATGACTCGCTAAAAGCTCATATAATATACTAAAAGATTCTCATATATATAATATACTAAAAGATTCTCTAAGTCCACATTTCTAAGTTCCTGGACCCTACATTTAAGGATTTTGACATAGGCACATTAAACAGAAAGAGAAAAGGATGAACTAGTGGATTTTCTATTAATTAATTAGTCCACATTAATATAAAATTTTTAGTTTCAAACTTGATACCTTACAGAATTATATTTTTAAGTAAGAATATATAATAAAATTTATTAAAAATTTCTTCTGAACTTCTCTGATACAACTAATTATAAAACTATCTCTGTCAAAGTGTGGAACCACTCACAAGAATTCATGAACTGCATGCATTG
Organism: Gleditsia sinensis; assembly: GCA_037074535.1. NCBI lineage: Eukaryota > Viridiplantae > Streptophyta > Magnoliopsida > Fabales > Fabaceae > Gleditsia > Gleditsia sinensis. The sequence goes on along the minus strand of CM073469.1, from coordinate 14,488,672 downwards.
AAAGATCACAAAACTACGGCAAATTTATGTATTTTTTTTCATTAGGAATTATCGAAATCCTCTAAACTCGTAAGAGTGATTTAATTAGTAATGAGAAATTTAGACAATTAGTTCCAAGTCTCAAGTTCAATCATATTAATTCAAAATTTCAAAAAAGTTTCAATAACATATATATTTTACTCAAATTGTTGGTTTAAAGTCCTGACCCGTTCATCAAGGTTTAGGGCAAATTGTAGTGGATGTAAAAGCAATGGTTGCAGGTGTCAAACTACTTGTGGTGGAAATTTCATGGAAATTAAACTCACCCCAATTCCACTACCAAACGTAGATCGTGATGGCTACCAAAAGTGCATTTTAAATTAGTGGGTTAATTCTCCACCCCATTTATACTACCAATTACAATGTCATTTCTAATCTAATAATCATTGCAACCTTAATCCTAATATATGAATTTATTGTAAATAGCACCAAAAATAACATACATACCTCTCCCTTGTTCTTCCTTGCTAACAATTTTGGCCAACTTGTTATTTGCTCCCCTAATTTATTTTTTCAATTTCATTACAATTCTTTAACTAAAAATAGATTTCCTAAAATCTTTCAACGTTAAAAAAGCATCAATCATATCCTAAACCATAATTTAAATGAAAAAAGGAAAAGAAAAAGTAAAAAAAAAAACTCAAATTTTAAACCCTAAATTCAAAAGCCTTAAAGTCATAAAACTCGAAACTCTAAATCATAAACGCAAAAGTCTAAAATTTTAAAATGCTAAACCCTAAATTTCAAAACCTACATCTAAAATCCTAAAACCCTAAATGCAAAAACCTAAAATCCTAAAACTTTAGACCCTGAATTATAAAACCTAAATTATAAAACCTCAAAGCCCAAACTCTAATTAAATCTCAAACCTCAAATGTCATAACTTCAAAACCCCAAACTCCAAACACGAAAACCCCAAAACCCCCACACCAAACTCCAAACCCTAATACTCCAAAGTTAGACTCCAAAATCTCAAACCCAAACCTCTAAACCCTAAACTTTAAAATCACAAATCCCAACACCCAATACCCCAATCCCCTGATTCTAAACTTCAAATCTCAAAATCTCAAACTCCAAACCCCAAAATTTAATCCTCAAACTCTAAATCTCAAACCTCAAATACCAAAATCCTAAAACTCCAAACCCAAAATCCCAAAACCCCAAATCTAAAACCTCAAACCAAAAAATCCCAAATCCCAAACAGCAAAATATAAACTCTAAACCCTAAACCCCAAAAATACAAACCCCAAACATCAAGATCCTATAAACCCAAACCTCAAACACTAAAAACTAAAATCCTAAACCCCAAGCCCCATAGCCCAAAATCTAAAATCTTAAACCCCTAACCCCAAACCACAAACCAAAAACTCCTAAACACTAAACCCTAAACCCCATACTTCAAAACTCCAAATCTCAACACCCTAAACTCTACATCATAAACCCTAAACCTCAACCCCCATACCCCAAAGCTGAACCCCAACTCTAAACCATAAGCTTCAAACACCAAAAACTAAAATCTGAAACTACAAAACTCCAAACCTCAAACCTTAAACCCAAAATTCCTGAACCCTAAACATCAAACAAAAAAAATTTAAACCGTAAACCTCAAACCCCAAATTTTAAATTACAAACTCCAAACCCTAAAACCTCAAACTCTAAACCCTAAACCCTAAATCTTCAAATTCGAAACTTCAAAATCAAAATCTCCAAACCTTAAACCCTAACTCTAAACACCAAATATCAAGATCCCAAAAACATAAACCTTAAACACCAAAAATTAAAATCCTAAATCCCAAATACTAAATCCAAAACCTTAAACTCTAAACCCCAAACGTTAAACCCAAAAATACCAAACTCTAAAGTCTAAACCCTAAATCATTAATTGAAACCTCTAAACCCTAAAACCCCAAACCTCCAAACTCTAAACCCAAACCTCCAAACTCTAAATTTTAAACCTTAAACTCTGACCCCTCAAGCTTCAAACTTTAAACCCTAACTCTAAATCCAAAACATCAAGACCTCAAAATCCCCATCCCTAAACTCTAAAATCCAAATCACAAACTACAAGCTTTAAACCCCAAAACCCTAAACGATAAAACCCAAATATCAAAACTTCAAACTCTAAACCTCAAACCTCAAACCCTAAACCCAAACCTTAAATGCCAACTTTAAACCTCAAACATCAAGACCCTAAAACCCAACCCCAAAAGCTAAATCCCTAAACCCCAAACCCTAAAGCTCAAAACTCTAAACCCCAGGGCCCTTATTCTTAAAACCTAAACCCTAAACCTCTAACCATAGGCACTAAACCCTAAATTCCTAACACTAAACAATAAAATTCTAAACCCTAACATGTATAGAGTTTGGGGTTTTAGGTTTTGAGGTTTGGGATTTGGGATTTTGAAATGTGAAATTTGGGGTTTAGAGTTTCATGCTTTGGGGTTTGAGGTTTTGAGGTTTGGCATTTAGGGGTTTAGGGATTTGGGGTTTGGAATTTTAGGGTTTAGAGTACAAGGTTTTGGTGTTTTGGCTTTTCTAGTTTGGGATTTCAAGTTTCTATATTTTGGGTTTGGTGTTTTTGGTTTTAGGTTCAAGGTTTTGGGTTTTGGAGTTTTGGGTTTCATGTTTTGAGGTTTAGGGATTGGGTTTGGGGTTTAGTGTTTGGATTTTGATGATTTAGAGTTTTACTATTTGAGGTTTAGGGTTTGGAGTTTAGGTATTTGGAGTTTAGGATTTTAGTGTTTGAGGTTCGGGGTTTTTGGATTTTTGGGTTTGGAGTTTGGAGGTTTGGGATTTGGGGTTGAGATTTAAGTTTGGAGTTTTTGTGTTTGGGGTTTAGGATTTTGGTTTTTAGAGTTTGAGGTTTGAGGTTTTAGGGTTTTGACATTTGAGGATTAGAGTTGGGGTTTATGGTTTGGGGGTTTGGAGCTTGCAATTTGGAGTTTGAAGGCTTGGGGTTTAGGGTTTAGAGTTTAGAGTTTGTAGTTTTTGGTTAAGGTTTTGGGATTTATGGGTTTAAGATTTGGGGTTTAAGCTTTTAGCTTTGGGTGTTTGAGGTTTGGGGTTTTAGGGTCTTGATGTTTGTGGTTAAGAGTTGGGATTTGTGGGTTTGAGGTTTGGATATTTAGGGTTTAAGATTTAGAGTTTGGAGTTTTAGGGTTTGGAGTTGGTAGTTTGTAGTATAAGTTTTGGGGTTTAGGGTTCGAGGTATTTAGTTTGAGATTTTGGAGTTTGAGGTATTCAGTTTGAGATTTTGGGGTTTGAGGTTTGGGATATTGGGTTTTGGGATTTTTGGTTTTAGATTTTGGGGTTTGGGGGTTTAGAGGTTTGGATTTGAGATTTAATTTGGAGTTTAGTGTTTTGGGTATTGGAGTTTAGAGTTTAGAGTTAGGGGTTTTAGGTTTTTCATGTTTGGAGTTTAGGGTTTTGAAGTTTTGACATTTGAGGTTTGGGGTTTGAGATTTTATGGTTTAGGTTTTAGAATTTAGGATTTAGGGTTTTTGGATTTTAGATTTTGGGTGCTATTTGCAATAAATTCATAGATTTGGGGGGACATTGCAATTGGTAGTAGGGTGGATAAATGTTATTTCCCCTTGATTCTAATTATTCTAATCCTCCACCAATTACTAAGTGTACTTTAATTTGGGAATTAATGTAGATGGCTGCGTTATTTGGAACTCAAGCAGCCTGTGGAAAATGATAATAAAAGTAAGAATGATATGTGGTGGAATTAGTTAAAGTGGTCTCATCATTAATCATGGAAGCTAGCTAGCTAACGCATGAAGGATCTCCAAATAGTGCTCCAAACTAATAGAAGTTGGGTAGTCAGACAAATCTTAATGGGTTGCAAGTTGTTATATATATTTGAGAAAATAAGTTACAATTTAAAAATTGAGCCCTCAACTGACCCAAGTTAACTGCGTTTATTATTTGAGAAAATAACTAAGTTACAATTTGAATAAATGAATAGTTTCTTTTGCAGCATGCCAATAGTTCTTCGTCTTTTGGATGTCATAGCAAATACGCTGTGTCTGTTGAATTCAATCACCAAGGTCTGTTAGATAACAATTAATACTTACATATATAAAGGACAATAGCAACGGCAAGAGCGGCATGAGCAGCTGGAACAATGTGCAAATCTTAATGGATTGCAACGTTGTCGTATTTGAGAAAATAATTAAGTTACAGTTTAAAAGTAAACTGATGAGACACAACCGACCCAAGTTAATTGCGTTTATTATTTTTATTGTTCTTTTCTGCTTGTTTTATAGGAGGTTCATGATAATTCCCATTTTGGTGCTAACACCAACGACTTTACTATCGGAGTGTACGATAGAGCTTCTTGCTCTATGATGTGTCTGATACATTTTCCTTTCAAGTTACTCATTTTCTTTTCTATTGGAGACCTCCAATGGGGCCTACCATATATACTTCAAGCCTTCAATTCATTATCTGAGGAAGCAAGTACAGAAAATATAAAACATATGAATTTAATCAAGTCCAAAACATCAAATTTACTTTTATTTTTGGTGATGAATCTTTTAGCTTCAGACTTCTAAATGCAACTCAGCTCAACGAGGGCCTGCAAAAGGGGGTCAATACCTAGTGGATTTAAGACTCCGGCAAGGACTATGATGTCCAAGTCAGAAGAGTTTTAGGGAAGGAAATGGAAGCTTAATGAAAGGGTCTTGAGAGTGTACTTTTTTGTCCTAATTATAGGTGAGCCCTTCAGATAGTATAGTCTATTTAGTCAAGTGTCTAGGCTGTTGTACCGTCAATGCAAAAGGGGGTCAATACCTTTCCAATTGCTTCAAAATCCCATTTTGTGCTACTTTTCATGAAAATGGTTTTTTAGTAATTTTACATATATAACTAATGTTAAAGTTAACAACTAATTTAGATAAATACAATGAGGAAGATATGAGGTTTATTACAAAAATTAATTTACTGGGGAAGAAATTATGATACAACACAAAGATCAAGATAAAAAAATATAATTGTTTTAACAATATATTTATTATTTATGACCATTTATGATACATCTATCTATTGGATTAGTATGTCAGTAATCAATGTTCATCACAATATAGAACTCATCAACGCATAGGCTTCACTACAAAAATTGAAAGTAGTTTTAATGACGATCAAAGTGGTTACTAAATAGGATAACTTCTCTTCATCATGCGATATTTTCTTTACTATTGACCACTTAAGTTGCCATTGAAGAGGGCTTTCACTGGTAAGTTTCTCTGTCCCGAAAGGATTTTCAGTCATAACCTTTGTCATTACTAAAGTCTCTTCTAGTGAAAACGGTTTTTGTCCCCATAAAAAGTTGAATGCAATTTTTTTTGGGGTACACACTAAATCAGTAAATTTGATCATTACTAAAATCTTTATCTAATAACAAATACATTAACAAAAAATTATCAAAACTAATTTATAATGTGATTGTTTATAACCTATAACCTTTTATGAAAAATATTTTAAATAAATTAATTATCCATCGAGCAAATTAAGGTAGATTTATTGAGAACAGATCAAGCATGTATTATGTAAGTTTGGTCCTTAAATATTAGAAAAATTGACTTATTGATATTTTTTGAGTAAATTCAGTTTACCAGGTTATTTATGAATTCACTCACAAGCGAAAAAAAGTTAATAATAACAATTTTAATATAGTAGAATTCCTAAATTATGCAAATATATAACAAGCATTAATTGGTAAAATTTTTAACCTGAGATTGTGTAAAAATGCTTCAGGTCAATGAGGATAAATTTGTTAACTATAACCCATTAAAAAAAAAGGCAATAATATTATTTAAACCGAGCATTTCAGGATGGATGGACCACTAACCTTTTGTCTTGTTTAGCTATATACAAAACTATATGTTCATTCAATGAACAAATCATCAGAATTTTGAAAGCATGCAGAATTTTTATTAGAAAATTTCAAAACCCAGTGTTCTGGGGTATATATATATATATAAGAAGCTACAATTCAAATGCCTGGGAAAAGGAAAAGGTGCAAGATAACCCATCTGTCTGCTGGTCCCTTGGATTGTAAAATAGATAGTGAAGAGATAGCAGCAACGACTAAAAGATTCATCAAAATAATGTCCCATTTGTTATGAAGGAATTGATTATTAGTTTCCACAATAATATTGATGGGTACGTGGTTTTCTGTTCATCAGATGTTTCGGACATTTTCAGATAGAAATAGCGAGGTGCCTTAGGTTTCAATTTTCCTTTTTTACCCCCCTTATTGTTTATTCATTCTATTCTAGGACCAAATCTAATGATTTGTTCATGAAGAATGATGCTGGGGATTTGGCCTGGCAGGGGAGAGTCTAGTATCCGTTGTCGTCAGAGGAACGTTATTTACTCGATTATGCACAGTTTTGAAAGATAAAACCTAGTTCATGCAGAAGACGAGGGCCTCTGTGTTTTTAAATCATCAAGTGTCCTCCAAGACCATACAAATATATGTCTATATAACATATAAATTTCAAATTATGATTAATAAACAATTATTTAAGATTTCAAAATAGCACCATAATTACTTTAAATTATGTTGCTTGTTAAAATCTAATAGTTTTTTTTATTGGATATAAGGCAATCGAACCCTTTCGCTTTTGAAGAAAAAACCCCAAATGCTGTCAAGGGAGTTGGTTCACCTAGTAAGAATCGAATCACTTAGCTTATTAGACTTAGATTAAAATCTCGTTAACCGGTAGTTCTCTTTACAGTTTGTGATATTTTATTCTTATAATAGAGTAGCCTGATTCCAAGCTTTTTTGTTTTCACAAAAAAAACCCTTATGTTTTAATTTCAAAAACGAAACATTTATATCAAATCACTGTTAGATTAATATTACTATTAGTCAATTACATAATTGCCAGATGACAATCTCCTTTACTTATATAAATATATATATATATATATATATATGTCGTGCATAGACCATATATCATTACATGCTGATATATATATCTGTGTGTATGTGTGTGTGTGTGTGTGTGTGTATATATATATATATATATATATGTTGTGCATAGACCATATATCATTACATGCTGCTATCATCAATAGCGATGATCACCGGCGCAAACCCGCCAAATCCATGTAGGTCTGAGGCAAAAGCCGGGTCCGTGCTGTCCTCGTTCGCACTGGTTGCCAGTGCAACAACCTCCAGAAGTAGCTGTTATAGATTTTTCTGAGAGAAGGTTGACACTCAGACACCATAAGAATTACGTAGAAAATATACCTGAAAGGCCAAAGGGAGTGAGGAAGAAGCAGAGACCCCAAAGAAGCCACCGAGAACGAACCCAAAACAGACATAGCGAAGCCAAGTTTCGAAGCATAAGTAATTGGCAGCCAAAATTTAGCCCCAAACGACAAGTAATAACCCAAAACGCTGATGACAGAGGCTCTTGTGGTCACAGGGTGAACATGGAAGGGAGAAGGATGGCCTTGGATTTGGAGGAAGCCAAGAAGAGTGGGGATGGTGAATGCAAGAATGGCATGGCGAGAGGTGAAGTCATGAGCTAAAATATTGCATATAATTAAGACTGGGATTGTGATGTGAACTTGACTGCTCCTACGGCTGAACAAGGCTTGCCATTGTAGGGTTGTGATTGATTGAACTACTCTGCGAGGCATGGATGGGTTTCAAAAAATATGTAGGATCAATTATAAGTTAAATTAATTTGAGATTGTGAGAGGGGGAGGAAGATACTTAGGAGCTATTTATAGTGGTGATACAGGCTACACTTGAAGAAGAGATTCCCATTGCCTTTAATTTGCACAAATTTTCCACAAAAACATTAGGTACCTGGAGGGATAAGATCGTATGAACTTTATTCGATGGTAGAGTTAAGTCGTAGTCAATCATACCCTTCTTTTTCTTGGTAATGATAGGACTCGATTTTATGAGTGGCTGCACTAATGTTAAGAAAAAACTAGTTGACATGCAATAGTTGGCTAAGTTTTTAACAGAGGTTGCATATATGTTGTAATACTAATAAAATAAGTGTTCTTAAAACGTACACTTGTCTGTCCTTTTTAGTTTTTCTTTTTATTAGAAACTCCTTTTAATTTTATAAAATTTATATTTACATTCTCTTTAATTTTTTAAAACCTACATTTTCGTCTCTTTGTTTTAAATTTTCATTAGCATTACTTAGTATTTTGGTGATTTGTGTAACAATGTGATGTAGTCTCCCCGCACAGTTTGGGTGTGAAAATAATATCTCTTTTGGATATTGAAGTTATCTCTATTCACTAAGTGCATTCTAGCGAAATTGAACTTCAAATATTATGCGTAAAGCTCATCTTACTAGAATTAAGCTTGTTTGTGACTGAATCACACCCTTGTGAGTTAAGTATAAATTTAAAATTATCAGGGTTAGTAAAAGATCAACTAGTCCAATTGAGAATCAATAATCTATCCGGTTCGATCCACAAATTCATTTTCGTTCAAATTTTTAAATATAGACTATACCATCACTTATTTCAATTTTCCTTCAAATTAACTTATTTGGTATCTCATAAAAGGGGCAGGGTGTATTCTGTTCGTAGAACTATAGTATGGTCTTTCAAAACCCAAATGAGTGATTTGGAGAGAAAGAAAAAGCCAAATGATGCTTAGTGCCCTAACCCAATATCTTTTCTCAAGTTGGATTCATTTTCTAGTGTACTTTTTAATTAGATTCCGTAATATAATATTCAGTTCTAGTTTCATTAGGTTCCTAGCTGTAGAAATTAGGATCAACATGATTATGTGGCGGGGCTAGATCTCTTATTTTTGTCCATCTGTACCAAATCATACGGTAAACACAACTTCCCAGTTCTTTATTAAAAATATGGTGATAATATTCTTTTGAATTATAAATACTCATGGCATGCTAGGAATTTGCAAAGACTCAACATTAATCCTTGCGAAGACTACCATTAATAATCTTTACAAATTTCTAGACGTTCATTGGATAAATTTTTGCGAGTAATTTGATAGCTATAATTTTTAGGGTTTCTTAGAAAATTCAAATTTTTAAGAGAGAGAATTTAATTTTTATTGTTAGATGTACCGGAATTTCCACACTAACAATTTATTAATTGAATTATAAATTTATGAAGCTGGCACGCTGTACTACCATTCATATATAACATTCTTTGATTTGTTATACAAAATAAAAACGTTAATGTTAGAATCTTAAACATGAATTTAATTAGAAAATTGTCAAAATACTAAAAAGGAACTGTTTGGTGTGTCAAAGAACGTTGGATAGAATAGTATAAGATAATAAAATTCAGCTTTATACAATATTTAGTGCATGCAAAGAATTGTATAAGTTTATATAATCAGATGCTTTTACAGAATTATCATCATATAATACTATACACCGAAGAGGAGGGATAAGCTTTGATAAAGGAACTTTGTATAATTTTTTTGTAAAAACAATTATTTCTATATTTATTTATCAATATAACATAGTATTGTCAACATCACTACTATCTTGCCGTGATCACTATCATCACTGCTACCACCCCTACTACTACCACCACTACCATTGTCACCTTGACACCATCACTACTATAGTTGTACTATTATTGTTGTTGTTGCTACAACACCACCTTATTGTGACAACTATTGCTGCCTCTACCACCATTGATGTAGTTTTGCCACTGCCGCCACCACCACCACTATGGTAGTATTGCTGCCATCATCACCACCACCACCACCATCACTGTCATCAACTATTGTTGTCTTGTCTTTGTCACAATGTTCTTCGTTACCATCACCACCACCGCTATCACCATTATCATATTAGGATGTGAATATATATATATATATATATATATATATATATATATATATAGATGAAAGGGATACTATTTTTATCCTATCAATAAACACAAAATAATATTATGTTATACCAGCATATATGTTATAAGTTGGTCCAATAAATATCAGATATAAAGCCTTATACGATAGGTAACTTATATAATATGATTCAATGTTCCTTTAGTCCCCTTTTAGTGTGCTGCATAAGATTAGGTCAAGTAGAATAAGGGTACCTAGTATAAGATAAGCGCTATCCACCTAATAAACTTTTATACTATTATATATTTACTGCATCAATGAAACATCTTGTGTTATATGACATAATCCTACTATGTGTTTTTTAAGCAACGGTAAGATAAAAATAATGTTATTTTGACAAAAATACTTTTGTTTATATGCTGTGTTACTTGAACCCATCTTACAAAAATTGTATTAAAAGAAATCACAATTGATAATAAACAGAAGTAAAATTGAATTAAAAACACAAAAGGGTTGAAATTGATAGGTTTTGGATGGTTATGGAAGAAAGAAAGGCACCACAACATATTCTCGCATTGAGTGTTTAAGATGGATTTTCCAGCGATCTGAGAACCAAACGAACAAGACGCACATTGAGTACTCCAAAGATCCTTGTTTTTTTTTCTTTCCATGTTTGAATCCTTTTACAGCAAGCGAGAATAGATCCATTATGGGATTTTATAGAATTCTCTAACCCTTCTTTTCTTGCTGGTCATGGGTCTTAATTTCTTTGTGGTACTTGCGGATTTCTTGTCTACAATGATGGAAATTTTTATCATTTATCATTTGTCGTTTGTTAATGTTGAAATAGAAGAAATCAGTGATGGTGGCAACAAGGGTCGAAGAATTAGAAGCAGAGTCTTTGGAGAGGGTGGATGGGGTGACATGGCTGAAGAGGAGGCCAATGATGGTGATGAAGGGAGCTGCAATGAGAATTGAGAAGGTGAGACAGGTCGAATGATTTTGAACGAAATATTGGTTTTGCTAATTCTTTTTATTAGGTTTCTATCCTATCAACCCTTATCTCCTACCCTTCTCATATATGGAGTTATATATCGGTCAATGTATAAGACTAGTTTGACCATATAAGGTTATATAATACAATGTCACCCCAAACAATGGATAAGAGTGGATTGTATAAGCTTATATTACCTTTTATCCCTTTTATACGGAGCATTAAATGAGGCCTTATGCTATTAAGCCTTATCCTATATGAGGCAATAAACTGGGCCTAAAAAAGTTAGCTTAGTCGGAAAGAAAAAAATAACATTTTTATTCATCAATTTGGGTTCGATTTGTATGTATGATGTATTAATTATCAATATACCATTTTAAACCTAATTCAATACCTTTAATTTCATTTTTTTTATGAAGAAGGCCTAAAGAGTTAGAAAGAGAAAATAGAAACAAGGTCCAGCCGAGTAGGGATCAAATTCATTGGTATTAAACTCATCTCAATATTAAAGCTTATAGTTGGGACCATGCGAGCTATTAGGTAATTATAAGCTTTAATTCGTAATCTTAGTTCACCGTTGCTACGTCATTATCACTAATTAGATTTAAAAAAATAAATAAAAACTAGGTCCTTTTCTCTAGCAATCATGATTCTTGCACATTTTCATCCAAAGCTTGTGACCCAATAAAGAAAGTAATGGCATTAATACTAAATTATGAACACGCATGCATAGACAATATGTATGATCCTAATAGCAAAAAACAAAACAGGTGCATGACCTTTTAAATTAAAAACACTTAATGAACAATAACATTCAATATTAAATTGATTAAAATCTATCCATTTGCATGATTTGTTGTCTGAAAGATTCTCTAAGTCGACACATTTCTAACTTCCTGGACCCTCCATTCAAGGATTAATTTTGACAAGGCACATTAAGACAAAGAAAAAAGGGATGACCTAATAGTTTTTCATTAATTAATTATTCCATTTAATATCAATTAATTAGTTTCAAACTTGATATAACAAAATTATATTTTTGAGCAAGAATATTAAAATTTATTTTTTAAAAAATTACTACTGAACTTCTTTGGAGGAGTTAATTATCAAACTATCTCATTCAAAGTATGAAACCGCTCACAAGAATTCATTAACTGTATTGAAAGATCACAAAACTATGGCAAATTTATGTATTTTGTTCCTTAGGAATTATCAAAATCCTCTGAACTACTAAGAGTGATTTAATTAATAATGAGAAATTTAGACAATTTGTTCGAACTGTCATGTAAAAAAATTCAAAATTTCAAGGAAGTTTCTGTAACGTGTTTTACTCAAATTTGGCTTCAAGTCTTGACCCTTCATTAAGGTTTTAGGGAAAATTATAGTGGATGTTAAAGCCATGATTGCCGGTGCCATATACTTTTGAAACTCTTTTGGGCAGAAATCTCATGGAAATTAAACTCACTCCAACCCCCACTACCAAAAGGAGTTTAAATTAGTGTGTTAATTCTAATGATTCTAATCCACCACCAATAATCAAGTGTACTTTAATTTTGGAAATAATGGAGATGACTGCATTAGTTGGAAGTCAAGCAGTGTGTGGAGATGCTAATATATAAAAGAAATTTTTTGGAATTAATGGACATGACTGCGTTATTTGGAAGTCAAGCATTGTGTGGAGATGCTAATACATAAAAGCAAGAATATGCTATATGGTGGAATTAAATAATGTGGTTTCACACTAATCATGAAAGTTAGCAAGCTAGCTAGCTAACCCACGCAGGATCTGCAAATAGTGCTCCAAACTTAAAGAAGTTGGGCAGTCAAACAAATCTTAATGGATTGCAAGTTGTTGTATATGTTTGAGAAAATAAGTTACAATTTAAAAATTGAACTCAGAACTGACCCAAGTTAACTGCGTTTATTATTTGAGAAAATAATTAAGTTACAATTTGCATAAATGAATAGTTTCTTTTGCTGCACAACAATAGTTCTCCCTCTTTTGGATTTCATAGCAAGTATGCTAAGTGTCTATTGAATTCAACCACCAAGATCTGTTATATAACAATTTATACTTACAAATACAGAAGAACTGAATGTGCAACAAGAAGAGCAGCATAAGCAGCTGGAACATTGTGCAAAATGATAAAGATGATACAGCTCTTTTGGATTTTATACCATTTATTGAGTGTAAGCATTTTCATAATATGTTAATTCATGTTTGAAATTACCATTATTATTGATGCACATGAAATTAACTTTGCTAAGTCCAAGCATACACTGTATTGTCAATTAATAAAATAAAATCTCTATAAATGAGTATGGCATATCGATCCAACGAGGACTGATTTTATTATTTACTATTGTCATGGTCCCAAATGATGGAACACATGATCGGCACGACATAAGGGTTTTTCCCTAGCCGTAAGCCTAACACATAGCATATGCATGCACAGACATTCAGCACACAATCCAGAGTACATAATAAATATAACTGGCCACATATGTCACATCCAATATCAGAAAATACTGTATCTATATATATTTATATATATCTCATGAATCCAACATCCATGATTCAACTTGGCCCATGGCCTCATAATACAAACATCGTTGAAAAACTAAAAGAAACCATTTTTCAAACAACACAAGAAGCGAGGATCCTGCCTGTAAGTTCATGGAGATACACTAGACATAAACTTAGACTATACAACAATTACAACGGAGCCTTACCCAAACTGGGGCTCACCAATGCTATATTTAGCCTCCTATGGAGCTGTAGCTGGATCAATGTTTCTTTGACTATCTGTGGGGTGAAAACAGAAGAGGGGTGAGATTACCACATCTCAGTGAATGGGTAAATCATACTATAACAGAAACAGGGCCAACTAAGCATGAGTGTTTCGCAATGAATTAAATAATTGAAATCAAGGTATAGAAAACATTAAACATTTAACCGTAATTTATTGAAAGAGTGCTAAACAGTTCAAATGATAAAAACAAGATTAAATCAATAACTGTAAGCAAGTCAATTATGCATGGTAAGTAATAAATGAAGATATTTATAAAATAACAATGATGAATGAGGTATTTTAGAAATATTTAATCTTTAAGAAAAATGCACTAGTTTATTGGAGTTCTTTCCCGACAGATCATCATCTTCCCCAAGCACATAGCAATGGGTACGACAATCAGTGTAGGCGTAGACATAAGTCCACCCTAAATTTTGTGTCTTAGGCAGTCATATGCCCGTCACAATATCCTAGGCCGAAGCCTTAACATGATCATGGTGCACCAGGGCTAGCACTACCTGCGGCTAGCTAACAGTGATCTAAAAGGGTCAATCCAATAGAAAATATTTGAAATATGCTATTCAAAGAGTTTAAAGTAAAACATTTCAATAACTTTACAATAAAGCTATAATTCTCCATTTAGCTCTTTTCATGCATAAAATTCTGTTTTAAAATATATCTCATCCATGAATTCCCATGGAGACCTTTAAAATCATAAATTTTCCCTTTTTAAACATAGATCGTCCGTAGACGTTACATAGATGCTTATCATGCATCAAATCACTTCATGGCTAACTTAGTTCATTTCTAAGACTAAGTTCGCATTTCTATAAATCTAGCTCAAATGGAGAATTAATAGTCTAGATGCTTGCCCTGCATACCTAGGGTTCAACTAGGATTGAAATTTACAATTTCTAACATGGTTGGAACATATTGGTTTTCAAAGAGGTAAAAAAATTTAGCATACATTCCAACTAGTTAAAATCATATGAAAGAGTTATAAACTGAATTCATAAAAAAAAAATGCACTATAGTATGAAAAACCCACTCACCTTACTAGGAGTCCAACAACGAGAATTTCATCTCGTGATGGTTCAACAACCTAGAAAATATAGACATAACATGAGACTTGGAAAACTCTAAACGTCACTATTCATGCCGAAAAACACTATTCACTCGCCGAAAACACTATTCACGCTGAAACCTAAAAACCCTATATTCTAGCATAGAAACTAATTCTAAAACTATCTATGGAAAGAAATTCGGTAAAAACGAAGCCTAAAACGTGATTAGACGGAATTTTACCTTGGAGGTTACTGTTCATGCGATTTTCCAGCGACTTTCCGGCGGTTTTCCGGCGAAACTGATCGGTGGGTCGTGGTACCTTGGTAGCTCGAATCGGTTGACTGGATGGTGAGATATCGTAGAGAGAAGGCAGAGAAAATATTTTAGAGAGAGAGAGAGTGAGGGAGTCAGAATGAGGGAGAAGGGAGGGGAATGCTGCATTAAAACGAAAAAAAAATAGCCAGAAGCACGGCCTGGCCGTGTCCGGGAGCACAACCGTGTTTCATGGCTACATTGCACCATGATTTTGGCCAAATTTGACAAAACGTACAACATGAGAGTTGTAGCCTTTCTCTTAGCTTTCATTAGCCACTTGAATCACCTAATTTGGAGTTTATATGAGAGAGTTATGCATAAAAGAGTGAGCAAAGGTCCAGACCACACTGTGCTTCGGTGTTTGCCTTTTATCACTATAAGATTCACGGAATTAGCAAAAGTGCCCAACATGAAAGTTGTAGATATATGTCTTATCTTTCAACAGAAATTGGAATCACTTAATTTGGATTTCATATGAGAGATTTATACTTATATGAGTGAAGATAGGTCAGAAAAAGAGTCAAAAACACTCTAAAATTTTACATTGTTCTCAACTTTCTTTGTTTCAAATGATTTGTACTTAACCTTCAAAGGTTTTTATTAGTTGAGGGTTATTACATTCTACCCTCTTTATAAGAAATTCGGTCCTCGAATTTTACAAAAACTATCATGTAAACATAAGACTACTCTTGGAACAGCTGTGGATACTTCTTTCTCATGACGTCCTTTACTTCCCACGTAGCTTCCTCTTTGGAATGATTCTGCCAGATCACCTTTACTGTAGGGATATCCTTAGACCTCAACTTTTTCACTTGTCTATCAACAATGGCCACGGGTCTCTCTTCGTAGGCCAACTTGTCATCCGAAAGGATTTCTTGCGGTTGAATCACATGAGATGGGTCGAGTAGATACTTCTTCAACATCGAGACATGGAAGACTGGATGCACTTCACTCAATCTAGGTGGTAGGGCTAGGTGGTATGCCACTGCTCCTACCCTATCCAGAACTTCAAAAGGTCCAATATACCTCGGGCTTAACTTCCCTTTCTTACCAAACCGCATGATTCCCTTCATAGGTGAAACTCTGAGGAACACGTGATCGCCTAGAGAAAACTCCAACTCCTGATGCCTATGGTCCACATAAGACTTCTGACGACTTTATGCAGTTAAAAGCCGTTCCCTTATCAGCTTAACCTTCTCTATGGAATCTTGCACCAAGTCTGGCCTTAGCAGCTTGGCTTCTCCAACTTCAAACCATCCAACGGGAGATCGGCATCTTCTCCCATAAAGAGCTTCAAAAGGTGCCATCTAAATACTGGCTTGATAACTGTTATTGTATGCAAACTCAGCTAATGGCAGGTATCCTTCCCAACTGCCACCAAAATCCAATATACATGCTCTAAGCATATCCTCCAGAATTTGAATCGTGCGTTCTGACTGGCCATCTATTTGGGGATGAAAAGCGGTGCTTAGATCCAACCTCGTCCCTAAAGCTTCTTGAAAAGCTTTCCAAAACCTTGCCGTAAACTGTGGACCTCGGTCAGATATGATGGATACAGGGACTCCATGTAATCTGACGATCTCATTCAGATACAGGTTTGCATACTGAGCTGCATTAAAGGTAGTCTTCACTGGTAAGAAGTGGGATGACTTGGTCATTTGATCCACTATCACCCATACTGAGTCATAACCCTTAGGAGTCCTTGGTAACCCTGTAACGAAGTCCATAGTGATCCTTTTCCACTTCCATTCCGGTATCTCAATCTGTTGGTGCAGACCAGCAGGCTTCTGGTGTTCAGCTTTCACCTGTTGACAAACCAAGCACTGAGCCACAAAGTTTGCTACATCCTTCTTCATCCCATTCCACCAATACAAGTCCTTGAGGTCACTGTACATCTTATTTGTTCCTGGGTGGATCGTATAGGCTGATTGATGTGCCTCTTCCAAAATCTGCTTCCTCAAGCTATCCACATCAGGTACACACCAGCGCTTCCCATATCTTAACTCTCCTTCAGCATCCACGCTGAATTCAGAAGTCTGATTATTCCTAGCTTCATCTTTGAGCTTGCACAGCTTAGCATCCTTGTCCTGATCTGCCTTAATCTGCTCAACCAGCGGAGAGTGTAGTTGCAAGTGAGCTAACAACACCCCTGGCTCCTTCACTTCAAAACACATTCCCTCACCTTCTAGCCGATGAATATCCCTTATCAACGGCCTTCGGAGTAGGGTGATATAGGCTAGACTCCCCATTGACTTTCTGCTTAAAGCATCTGCTACCACATTAGCCTTGCCTGGGTGGTACAAGATAGTGCAGTCATAGTCCTTCACCAACTCCATCCACCTTCTCTGTCTCAAGTTAAGATCCCTTTGTTGAAAGATGTACTTGAAGCTCTTGTGGTCCGTGTAAATCTCACAGGGTTCACCATAGAGATAGTGCCTCCAAATCTTCAAGGCAAAGACCACTGCCGCCATCTCCAGATCATGTGTAGGATAGTTCTGTTCGTGCTTCCTGAGCTGCCTAGATGCATAGGCTACAACATGACCATTCTGCATTAACACACAACCCAAGCCCACCCTTGAGGCGTCACAGTATACTGAGTATCCTCCAGTGCCCGTTGGGATAGTTAAAACTGGGGTTGTGGTTAGACACTTCTTCAAAGTTTGGAAACTTTCTTCGCATGCATCCGACCACTCAAACTTAATTCCCTTCCTGGTTAATCTGGTCAAAGGAGCTGCAATTCTAGAGAAATCCTTGATGAACCTCCGATAATACCCTGCTAGACCCAAGAAACTTCGGATCTCCGTCACACTAGCTGGGCGAGGCCACTACTGTACTACCTCTACTTTCTCGGGGTCTACTTGAATGCCGTCATTCGTGACTACATGCCCCAGAAACATAACACTGTCCAACCAGAACTCACACTTAGAGAGTTTGGCATACAACTGCTGATCCCTCCAGATCTGTAGAATAACCCGTAGGTGCTGTTCATGCTCCTTATGGTCTTTAGAATAAACCAAGATGTCATCAATGAACACAATGACAAACTGATCCAAGAATGGCTTGAAGACCCTGTTCATCAAGTCTATAAAAGCAGCTGGTGCATTAGTTAGTCCGAATGACATAACCAAAAACTCATAATGACCATAACGGGTCCTAAAAGCTATCTTGGAAATATCTTTCTTCCTGATCTTCAACTGATGATACCCTGACCTTAGATCAATCTTGGAGAAACATTTTGCTCCTTGAAGTTGATCGAACAGATCATCAATTCTGGGTAAAGGGTAGTTGTTGCGCACTGTTAGTTTATTTAGTTGTCGGTAGTCAATGCAAAGACGCAAAGACCCGTCTTTCTTCTTCACAAAAAGGACCGGAGCACCCCATGGAGAAGTGCTCGGCCTGATGAAGCCCTTATCTAACAAATCCTGCAATTGACTCTTTAGCTCCTTAAGCTCTGTGGGTACCATCCTGTAAGGCAGTATAGAAATTGGTCGAGCCTCTGGAATAAGGTCAATACCAAACTCTATCTCCCGTTCAGGAGGTAATCCTGGCAATTCCTCTGGAAAGACATCCAGGAATTCTCTTACCACTGCCATCTTGTCTACATCCGGTACCTTCCCATTCACATCTCTAACATATGCCAAGTATCCCTGGCATCCTTTCTTTAACATCTTCTGAGCACCCAAGACTGAAATCAGGTTACTTGGAGCTTTACTTCGGTCACACTGGAACCGAAAAGGAAATTCACTTGGAAAGTTGAACTTGATTGCCTTCTTAAAGCAATCTAAGGTAGCATAGCATGCTGCCAACCAATCCATTCCTAGGATTACGTCAAAGTCGATCATGTCCAGGATGATCAAATAAGCAGATGTCTCCCTATCACCCACTGACACTTTACATGACTTGCATATATGCTCTACTGGCAAACAATCACCGACCGGGGTGGTTACAAAGAAAGGGGCATTCATCCTCATCGAATCTTTACCCAAACTCTTAGCAAAACTAGGGGAAACATAGGAATATGTAGACCCGGGATCAAATAAAACATATGCTTCATGTAGACAAACCGAAAGAGTAATTGTCATGACCGCATTTGAAGCTTGTGCATCCTGCCTGGTAAGAACAAAAATCCTCGGTTAACCTCTGCCTGCTTGGCTTTGACCTCGGCCCATCATCCCTCTACCAGTACCTCTGCTACTTGCTTGGCCCAGTATAGTCCTTATAGGCTGAGCTGCCACTGGGGTTGGTAGCAAAGTCGGTCGAGTTGGCCCTTGGCCTAAGCCATACAACTGGGGACATTCCCTCTTCATGTGTCCAGGTTGGTTGCAATGATAGCAAACAACCATCTCCCTGCGGCACTGACCAAAGTGATGGTTGCCATAAATAGGGCATTGTGGCCTGTTCTGCTAAATGGCTCTGGTCCTGGTTGACCTGGATACCTGGTGTTTCCTTGGCTAAGACCTAGCCTACCACTCGCATCTGGTCTCTGGTTGGGGTTCCCAACATTTTGTGGTGCTGGGCGCTGCTGGCCTTGGAATTGGGGTCCTTGGGAATGAGAACTTTGCCCTCCTTTGGAGCTCTCGTCCCTATCCCTCTTTCTCAACTTGGCACTCTCGACATCGGCCAAATGCCTAGTCTCCATCATTCTTGCACAGTCCACAGCCTCTACATAGTTGGGGAATTGCTTCATCTGGGGTGCCACTGATTTAAACAATGCTGGCATCAACTCCTGGATAAATTTCTTGATCATGTCCCTTTCAGTAGGGACCATGTGCGGTGTATACGGAAACAGCTGTGTGAAGCAGTAGTCATACTCCGTGACTGTCATACCGGGAGTCTGCTTCAACTCCACAAATTCTTGACACTTGGCATCTCTGATACTCTGAGGCACAAACCTCTCCATGAAGACTTCCTTGAACTCTGGCCATCCCAAAGGTGACGCTGTAGCTCCCCTTCCGCGCATCATGGTCTTAAACCATACCTGCGCTACACCAGACAACTGGAAGGATGCCAACTCTACGGATCGAGTCTCTGGACACTTAAGGACCTCACAGATCTTCTCAGTATCCTTTATAAACTCCTGGGGATCTTCACTAGCCAATAACCCCTTAAAGGTTGGCGGTTTCAGCTTCAGGAACTCAGATAGTTCCACTTCCCTCTCGGTGGGTCTCACATGCCGCTCTACAGACCTAACTGGTTCTGGAACAGAGGTAGCTATTTCGGGCTGCTGCGGGTCCCTTCTATCTTGCCCATCCCTTCTTTCAGCTAGATTTTCTATTGCCCGCTGCATACCTTGCATGGTTACCAGCATCTGGGCTATCACATCATCCCGGGGGTGAGAAGACATTTCCCCCGTCCTGGGAGTCTCAGCTTGCTCACTGCTCAACTCAGCTTGTTCTGCTGCTTCAGCAGCTCTTACACCCCTGCCACTGCCTCTTGCACTGGCTCTAGGTTGGCCTCTACCACGACCTCTACCTCGGCCTCTGCCACAACCTCTACCTCGGCCTCTAGGCACGGGTACTGCGGACTGAGCAGACTCTTCAGCCATCTGCTCTTGAACCGCGGGTTGCCTAACCTTTGATCTCGTTCTTGGTGGCATCTCGCTATAAAACAGAAATAGCCCAACCATCACTTAACCATGCCAACATAGCATACTATAAACTGACTTACTTAAACAAAAAGACAACATCCTATCGAACCCCTTTAGCAGCACCGTGAGTATAAGCATGTCCGAGTTCATACCCATACTCAAAGTCCTACCTAAAGGTCCGTTACTCCATGAACACAGGGAAACCTAATGCTCTGATACCACTTTGTCATGGTCCCAAATGATGGAACACATGATCGGCACGACATAAGGGTTTCCCCTTAGCCGTAAGCCTAACACATAGCATGCACAGACATTCAGTACACAATTCAGAGTACATAATAAATATAACTGGCCACATATGCCACATCCAATATCAGAAAATACTGTATCTATATATATTTATATATATATATCTCATGAATCCAACATTCGTGATTCGACTTGGCCCATGGCCTCATAATACAAACATCGTTGAAAAACTAAAAGAAACCATTTTTCAAACAACACAAGAAGCGAGGATCCTGCCTGTAAGTTCATGGAGATACACTAGACATAAACTTAGACTATACAACCATTACAACGGAGCCTTGCCCAAACTGGGGCTCACCAATGCTATATTTAGCCACCTATGGAGCTGTAGCTGGATCAATGTTTCTTTGACTATCTGTGGGGAGAAAACAGAAGAGGGGTGAGATTACCACATCTCAGTGAATGGGTAAATCATACTATAACAGAAACAGGGAAAACTAAGCACGAGTGTTTCGCAATGAATTAAATAATTGAAATCAAGGTATAGAAAACATTAAACATTTAACCGTAATTTATTGAAAGAATGCTAAACAGTTCAAATAATAAAAACAAGATTAAATCAATAACTGTAAGCAAGTCAATTATGCATGGTAAGTAATAAATGAAGATATTTATGCAATAACAATGATGAATGAGGTATTTTAGAAATATTTAATCTTTAAGAAAAATGCACTAGTTTATTGGAGTTCTTTCCCGACAGATCATCATTTTTCCCAAGCACATAGCAATGGGTACGGCAATCACTGTAGGCGTAGACATAAGTCCACCCTAAATTCCCCAAGCACATAGCAATGGGTACGGCAATCACTGTAGGCGTAGACATAAGTCCACCCTAAATTTTGTGTCTTAGGCAGTCATATGCCCGTCACAATATCCTAGGCCGAAGCCTTAACATGATCATGGTGCACCAGGGCTAGCAGTATCTGCGGCTAGCTAACAGTGATCTAAAAGGGTCCCTCCAATAGAAAATATTTGAAATATGCTATTCAAAGAGTTTAAAGTAAAACATTTCAATAACTTTACAATAAAGCTATAATTCTCCATCTAGCTCTTTTCATGCATAAAATTCTGTTCTAAAATATATCTCATCCATGAATTCCCATGGAGACCTTTAAAATCATAAATTTTCCCTTTTTAAACATAGATCGTCCGTAGACGTTACATAGATGCTTATCATGCATCAAATCACTTCATGGCTAACTTAGTTCATTTCTAAGACTAAGTTCGCATTTCTATAAATCTAGCTCAAATGGAGAATTAATAGTCTAGATGCTTGCCCTGCATACCTAGGGTTCAACTAGGATTGAAATTTACAATTTCTAACATGGTTGGAACATATTGGTTTTCAAAGAGGTAAAACAATTTAGCATACATTCCAACTAGTTAAAAGCATATGAAAGAGTTATAAACTGAATTCATAAAAAAAAATGCACTATAGTATGAAAAACCCACTCACCTTACTAGGAGTCCAACAACGAGAATTTCACCTCGAGATGGTTCAACAACATAGAAAATATAGACATAACATGAGACTTGGAAAACTCTAAATGTCACTATTCATGCCAGAAAACACTATTCACTCGCCGGAAACACTATTCACGCCGAAACCTAAAAACCCTATATTCTAGCATAGAAACTAATTCTAAGACTATCTATGGAAAGAAATTCGGTAAAAACGAAGCCTAAAACGTGATTAGACTGAATTTTACCTTGGAAGTTACTGTTCATGCGATTTTCCGGCGACTTTCCGGCAGTTTTTCGGCGAAACTGATCGGTGGGTTTTGAAGTACTCGTTGCCACGAGTCTAATGGTACCTTGGTAGCTCGAATCGGTTGACTGGATGGTGAGATATCGTAGAGAGAAGGCAGAGAAAATATTTGAGAGAGAGAGAGAGTGAGGGAGTCAGAATGAGGGAGAAGGGAGGGGAATGCTGCATTAAAACGAAAAAAAAACAGCCAGAAGCACGGCCTGGCCGTGTCTGGGAGCACGGCTGTGTTTCGTGGCTACATTGCACCATGATGTTGGCAGAATTTGACAAAACGTACAACATAAAAGTTGTAGTCCTTTCTCTTAGCTTTCATTAGACACTTGAATCACCTAATTGGGAGTTCTGATGAGAGAGTTATGCATAAAAGAGTGAGCAAAGGTCCAGACCACATTATGCTTCGGTTTTTGCCTTTTATCACTATAAGATTCACGGAATTAGCAAAAGTGCCCAACATGAAAGTTGTAGATATATGTCTTATCTTTCAACAGAAATTGGAATCACGTAAGTTGGATTTTATATGAGAGATTTATACCTATATGAGTGAAGATAGGTCAGAAAAAGAGTCAAAAACACTCTAAAAGTTTACATTGTTCTCAACTTTCTTTGTTTCAAATGATTTGTACTTAACCTTCAAAGGTTTTTATTAGTTGAGGGTTATTACAACTATACTTATATCAATTCTAATATTAGTTGAATTGTTTGAAATATAAATTGATTTAGAATGCGAAAATAGAAGAAAGCAATAGAAAATTGAAATTTAAAGAACGCAAAGGTTACTTAGATTGAGGCAAATGATTGGGACTCTAAGGATTCTGATTTCACCATAATTAATCCACCTTGAATTATTCTATCTCTTTAATCTAGAAATCATTATCTTAATTGCTTGTTGAAATACCTTGAATTATCTATTAACCCTTTTTGAGGTCTAACAGAAATATCTTTGCAAAGTTAACCCACTATATATCCATATGAATCAAACAAACAAAGTCTCGTTAAGATTTATTGTTCTCAATTAAGGTCTGCACATACCATGTAAGTGTATCACCACTTTACTTGCAATCCATGTTTAAATACACAATGAATTCAACACATAAATTACCTCCCCATTTCATTATGATTAATAGATCATCTATTTAGTGGCTAGTTAATTAGAAGAATTAATAACAGTGTAAAAAAATCAATCAAGAAAAATAACTCATGCAATCAAATGGAATAGATAATCCAATGCTTCATAGTTATGCTACATTGTAGCCCTATAAAAAGTATTTAGTTCATAATTGAAATTAAACAGATCACAAAATAAAAATAAAACATAGGTTCAGCAAAAGAAGAAGAAAATTGTTATAGGAGATGGAGTTGGATTGATCAAATAAAACGTCTCCTCCTCCATGCACGAAATGTTTTTCTCTTTGTTTTGCCTCTCCTAGATGATTAATTTCATAGCCCAAGGTCTCTTTTAAGGTTATTTGAGGTCATTTAGTCTATGTCAAACTCTAATTTAAAAACCGCATTATCATCTTGGCATCATGATGCTACTATCCAACATTGCCATGATGAGATATCTCAAAACTCAAAACAAGGAAGTTATAGATTTTTTTTCTTTGCTTTATATAGCATCTTGAATAATTTCATTTGGAGCTCAGATGCGAGTTATGCTCAAATTAGTGAAGCAACGTCAAAATTGTCCAAAATCTACTATTCACGCTCCTTTGCTCTAATCTTCTTTAAATTCCACTCAATTTGCCATCTTCTTTCTACCTATCAAATAAGCACACAATCACATATAAATTTGAAAATAAAATACTAAAAACAAACAAAAATATAAGTCAAAGATATCTAACTTATGAGTATAATACCCACTCATTAAATACCCCCAAACTTAGCTTTTTTCTTGTCCTCAAGCTAAACAATAAATCTAAACAATTCAAAATTATGCATTGAATGCCAAGTTTTTTTGACTTACTAAACTTGTCTTAACATTAGCTGATGCTCATGTGTATAATAATTTAAAATTTGTTCATTTGTCGACATGGTTTTTCAAGACTAAATAGCACATGGGAAAGGTATTAGAATTTGTTTAAAAGGGTTGTTTTCTAAGATACTTTATGAAAATTCCAAGAAACATCCAAATCATTTTTATTCATATTATTCCAGTTTATTGTCACGTAATTTTAACTCGTGAGATTTATGATTTGATATTTGAATTTCTTGTAATATTTCTAGTGAAATATGGTTAAGCGAATAAAATAGAAGAATTTCTCAAATTGTAAATTTTAATAATGGTCACATAGGAAGATGTCATAATATAAGCACGTGTCACATGACACAATTAACAATGGCCACATAGGAGGAACATATTATAATATAAGCATGTGCCACAAAACGCTTGTACCGTGTGACAATAATTATGAATTAAATTTTTAATTGTTTGTCATTATCCTTAAAATTTAGAAACCATTGATAGATGGTTTTGGAATTGCTGGAATTAGGGGTGAATATGGGTCGGGTTCGGTCCAGTTGAACCATATATTCAACCTAACCAAACAAAAGATGGGTTAGAAAAAAGAAATCTGAAACCGTTTGATAGTTCAGGTCTTCCAAATGAGTCAGGTTAGTTCGGATTGAAGGATTTTTGGTCAAGTCACCTGATGGTCTCTTTCTCCTTCTTCCCCTTCCTCAATCTCTGTGTTTTTCATGGATCAACATTTTTTTCCAACGAAGAATGTCATCTGGTTCAAATGTGAAGAGAAGAACATCAACATTGCTGCTAGGCAATGGAGACAACGATGTTGATTGCTAACCTCATTGCCATATGCTGTCTTCTGTTGTCGCTTCACGATGTTGCTAGGGCTTAATCAAGTAAACATATTGAGTGAGTATGTGATTTTTTGTAAGAGCGAGTGAAAGACACATGAAAGAAATGGCTATTCAACTTCTTTTTAGCAAATGAAAGAGATAAGCTAGGAAAAAGAAAGACACTGAGGCTAGTTTTCATTTTCAAAGAGCTAGGCAGAAGAAAGGCAAAACTTTTGCCTATTTTGTTTTGCTGCTAGGCTGCTAGGCACAATTTATTGCATTCAAGCAAGTTGTGTGAATTTTGTGGATGAGTGTTTCAATTTTGTTTTTTGAGTGACTTGTTAGAATAATCAACACTAAAAGTTGATGATTTGATTGAGTTTAAGATTTTTATAGCTTTTGCAAGATGGATAAAAAATTATATTTATGTGCAAATTTTGAAAAATGGTTAAAAAATTATATTTATGTGCGAATTTAAGTCTTAATGAAATTTATATTTTGCTTGAGAATCTTGAAAATTTTGAGCACTTAAACCTTTGGCATTTGACTGATTAGGTACTTAGAGAAGGTTTATGTGACTCAAATATTATCTTTAAGATCTCATAAGGAGTTTAGAACTTATTTGATTGTCGCTTAGGCAAAATCCTATCCTAACACCTTATTTAGAATATGACTAAGGCATTTTTAGATAGTTTGAACCTTTCAAGCCTACCTATAAATTATTATATCATTTGTGTCCTTATTTTTAGTGTCCTTTTCTTTGATACCCAATTATTAACTAAATTATGAAAAAATATATATCCTTAAATTTTTTGACCTTTTTTCACTCATATGCATGATATTAGTGAAAGCTTATATTAAGAGTTATATTGTTATAGGGTGAAAGGAAGGAGCATGAATGAGAAAAAATAAGGGAGCTTTAAATAAAAATAATTTGCAATGGAAAAAGAAAAAGAAATATGTGAATGAGGAGAAAAGGAGAACAAAAAATTAGAAAAAAAGTGATGAAGTAAAAAGAAAAATATGAATAAAATAGTTGAAAGAAGGAGAGAAGAAAATAAGTTAGGGACAAAATCCCCTAGTAAACTTCAAAAGCTATATGAAAGAACTTGGAATGATCATGTGTGGTTAGGTGAGTTAAGCCTATTTTAATATCTTCTACCCTACCTTAAACCCAAGCCACATATTACAAGTTTAAGGAAGCCCCATTGATCCTAGGTATGGTATTTAGCCTACATTATTTGAGAGTAACATGAAAAATAAGTCTACAGAGTTTCTAAGATTCAATTATCTAGAGATCTATCCCTAAAATAATAAGTTGCATAAACTCATCTGAGTGCAAGATGTTAAATATCATAGGGTTATTCACACATGCACTTAAGATTCAAAAGGGTGAAATATAAATTTTTTTTCAATTAAGTTTATATATGAGTATAATTTTTGAAGTTTTTCTTAAACTACAAAACAACTTAGCGAAAAAATATTGGAGTTGAAATTATAATCCATGGGCAATAAATTAATATTAATGAATTTGTTAAAACATGGGCAACAAAAGTAATAACCATAATCACATTAGAGATCCAAGGCATATCATTAGAAGCTCTCCTGTAAATAGAGAATATAACATACTCTTAAGTAATCTCTAACATCAAGTCTATTAATTGATAAATGAATCCTTAAAGGTACAAAATCCAACACATGTAGGCAAAAGGCTTTTAATCCATAATATCAAATAATTACTATGTTACCCAAATCAACTCATATAGTTACCCTTGAGAGCAGGTAAAATATATAAATCAAATTATATAACAACATAATTCCCAAAATTTTAACAAAGAAATTATTAATTTGATGAATAGGGGACTGTAGTGATAACCATCCACTTTTATTAATAAACCATTCAAAAACAAAAATAGCATTGTTCACAAATAATTCTTCACTCCATTAAAATTTTTGAAAATATAATTTTAAAGAAATATTGCAAAAACAATATTTTGCATTATATCTGTTTTATGCTTAGAGAGAAGGCTAGTCAAACAAGAAAATAAGGGAGAATAACCCAAATAAACATTTTCACAACAAGATAATTTTCTATAATTTTTTAATTCCCAAAAATTAACACAATTAAAAAAATTGTGTAAAAATTTAATATGAGAGGTAAGGGCTGCAATGTATGAGAATTTTATGTAACTTGTGTGGCAGCGGATTGTTTTGCACAAATAATAACCATGGGATGATTGAGAAATATAGTGCCATTTCATTGTAAAATTACCACTACATGAAATCATGTTATTGTTCTACGGATAGTGATTACTCGTTACTTTAGTTACATTTCATTCATCATTAAATTAGTTACCCAATTGAAGGCCACCCTGTTTATTTATAGTTTATGATATTATTTTGTTAACATTTGTATATGTTATTGTATTTATATATATAAACAAGCCATAAACATACCAGTTTGTTTATGGCTTGTATAGCTTTAATGGGTGGGTGTGGTCTTTGAAACTTAAGCTTGCCCCTTTATGGCCGATCCGTTCGACAGTGATACTCACCATGCTATTAGAACTATGTGGACGACCAAAATCTTCTTGAAAGGAGTTCCCATCCTTTTCTCCTCATCCTCATACAAGAGAACGAAATATCTCAAAAAAAAAGTATATGTAGTTGTTCCAGTCATGTCAAATAACACCCAAGAAAGAACCTGACGTAGTTAGACAAAATAGGGATGGAACTACAAGTAACATTTATAGCAGTAATTCTGCACCACCCTCTACTAATTCTGAGAAAATGGATGGCATGGATTCACGCTTACTGCAAAATTCTAACATTTTTTACTCAAGCCTTAATTTTCCCACTTCCAGTTGTGCTTATCCACTACCGTAGCTGGCAGAAATAGCTTAATGGTAGAGCATAGCCTTGACTATAAAGCAAAACGAAATGCTTACTTCGAAAGTTGACATGGATGGGGTTAAAGTATAGAAACGTAAATAAGCAAAGTAAAACAAAACCCTATCTTTGCATTATGCTCGTTAAGAGTTGATGTACATCGTGTGAGTATAAGAGTTACAACTGAAAGGATAAACCTACGGATAAGATAAACATGTATTTAAACGTTTGAACTTTTAAAAATAAGTTAGGAAACCCTATCTCTATCACGCCCCCGCAAGATAGGCGTGCCATCAAGAACGCCAATCTTGGAGCGAAGAAGACAAAACTGAGAAGTGGGGAGTGGTTTTGTAAGAAGATCTGCCAATTGATCTTTGGAGGAGACATGGATGACTTGGAGCTGATTGGACGCGACACGTTCCCGAACAAAGTGGTAGTCTAGGGCAATGTGCTTCATACGGGAGTGAAACACCGGGTTTGCACAGAGATAAGTGACCCCAACATTTTCACAACGGATGATGGGAGTGGAAGGGGGAGAAATACCAAGCTCCTGAAGTAAATGAAGTAGCCATGTGAGTTCAGATGTAGTGGAAGCAACTGCATGATATTCAGCCTCTGTTGATGATCGGGCAACGGATCTTTGCTTCTTAGAAGACCAGGAAACAGCATTAGGTCCAATGAATACCAGGTGTCCTGATGTGGAAGTGCGGTCATCTAGATTGCCAGCCCAGTCCGCATCCGAGTAGGCATGAATTTGAAGCATGGACGTAGGAGATAGATGGAGACCAAAATGAATGGTGGATTTTAAATACCTCAGGATGCGTTTGACAGCTTGGAGATGCAGTGTAGAAGGACAGTGCATGAATTGAGCACACTTGTTGACAGCAAATCCTATGTCTGGGCGTGTCATAGAGAGATATTGAAGACCACCTACGATGCTTCGATAGTCAGTGGCATTAACGGGAGGGGAGCCATCATGAAGCTTGAGAGTAACCTAAGTGGACATGGGAGTGTTTGTGCCCTTAGCATCGGTCATTGAGGTTTTCTCCAAGAGATCCCTGATGTACTTATGTTGGGATAAGAAAAGTCCATTGGCATGTGGAATGAACTCAATGCCGAGGAAATAGGTGGGTGGGCCGAGGTCTTTGAGTGAGAACTTGGCAGCCAAGGCGGTGTAGAAGTTATTCAAGAATGTAGGTTGATTGCCGGTGAGGAGGAGGTCATCCACATAGACAAGAAAATATGCTATAATACCATGCGATCTATATATAAATAAAGACCCATCTGAGTGAGAGTTAGTGAAGCCATAGGATAATAAAAATTGTGCAAGTTCATGGTACCAAGCTCGGGGAGCTTGTTTTAAGCCATAGATCGCCTTCTAGAGTTTGCAAACGTGATTAGGGTAGAGAGGATCAACGTGATCGGGAGGCTGACTCATGTATACTTCATCAAGAAGGGTGCCTTGAAGGAAGGCATTGTTGACATCCATGTGTTTGAGAGGCCACTTGTGATGGAGAGCAATGGTGAGAACAGATCGGATGGTTGGAGGCTTGACAACAGGGCTAAAAGTGTCGGTGTAGTCTAGGGCATTGCGTTGGTGGAAACCTTTGGCCACCAACCTGGCTTTGTAGCGTTCAACCTCACCTGTAGAGAGCCGTTTGATTTTGTAGATCCATTTACAGCCTATGACATTGGCTGAGGATGGCTTGGGAACTAGGATCCAGGTGCCATTTGTGAGCAGTGCATTGAATTCTTGAGACATGGCGAGGTGCTAGTCATGATGTTTCAGGGCTTATGTGAGACAAGTAGGTTCAGTAGTAGGAGGAAGGGGGTGTTTGGATATGGTGAGGTTGAAAGGAATTTTGGGTTTGAAGATGTTGTTTTTAGATCGGGTGATAATGGGGGTACGTGGAGGAGCTGGAAGTTGAGAAGAAATGAGGGAGGATGTTGTATGGGGGGAAGAGGAGTGGTCGGGTGGAAAGGTTTCTGAGGAGGGAATGGGGGGTGTTGAGGAGGATATGGGGGATGGATGTGGAAGAGAGGGAGGAGGTGGGGGAATGGAAGGAGAGGAGAGATTGGAGGTGGTAGGAGGATCTTGGTTGGAGGAGTTGAGGAGGACAGGGTGGTGGTTAGAGAAAAGAGGAGGATCTGGAGGGGAGGGGGTGGGAAGGAGAAAGTGAAAGTAGGAACTGAAGGAGAAGTAGAAGAGGGAGTATCTGGGAAGGGAAGGGAAGAAGTGGAAGAGGGATGTAGGTAAGGAAAAAAATGTTCAAAGAATTGAACGTGACGTGAGACATAGAGTCGTGAGTGAGTGTAGTCATAGCAGAGGTAAGCATGGTGGTTGTGGGAGTAGCCTAGGAAGATGCAAGGAGATGAACGAGAGCAGAGTTTATTTGATGAGTAGGGACGAAGCCACAGGTAGCATAGGCAGCCAAACACGCGAAGGGAGGTGTAGGTTGGAGGACGTTGAAAAAGGAGATGGTAGGGAGAGGACATATTAAGTATTGGAGTAGGAAGACGGTTTATTAAATAATTGGCAGTGAGGAAGGCAAATGACCAGAAGGTGGAGGGTAGGCCAGCTTGATGAAGGAGGGCTAATCCAGTTTCGACTAGATGCCGGTGTTTGCACTCAGCTAGACCATTTCTTTCAGGGGTGTAAGGTGGAGAGGTAAAGAAAGAGATGCCAGATTGGGCAAGGAAAGGTTTGAGTTTGAGGAATTCTCCACCATTGTCCGAGTGAAATGAGCGTATAGGGAGATTAAAATTTTTTTTGACAACCTGTTTGAATTGAGTGAAAATTTTAAGTACATCGGATTTGAGGGCAATGGGATAGAGGCAAGAGTAACGTGTATAATGATCAATAAAAACCACGTAATATTTATATTGATCAATAGAGATTGAGGGTGCAGGACCCCATACATCTGCAAAAATACATTCAAGTGGTGCTGAAGTACGTAAACTAGAAATGGAAAAAGGAGTCTTGTGACTCTTATTGCATGCACATGAATTACATATAGATAAACTCTTAGGAATGGAGATGTGAGAGGCAGCTGCAATGTGATGGAGGACCCAAGAGTGAGGATGGCCTAGTCGAAGATGCCAGATGGAAGGAGATGAGGTGCGTTGGAGAGACAGTGCTCGAGGAGATGTGAGAGTGGTGCAAATGGATGCGGGAAGAGGATAGGTGTTGAAGTTACTCGGCCCTTGGAGAAGACACGCCCCCGTGTTGAGATCCTTCACACGAAAAGAGTTGGGTAAGAATTCAATGGAAGTGTGATTAGTTTTACAGAATTGGGAAACTGAAATGAGATTTTGAGTGATGGAAGGAACACAGTGCACATGATTAAGTTTAAACATAGAAGAAGGAGAGGAAATGGTAGAAGAACCTGTGTAAGAGATAAGTAAACCTACACCGTTGCCAACCTGCATGGTGTCGGATCCTGCATATGGAGTTTTGTGTGTGAGGTTGTTGGGATCATGGGTGACATTATGAGAGGATCCTGTGTCTAGAAGCCATGTTTGAGGGTTGAGTGAGGGAGGTGTGTAGGTAAAGTTGGCTTGGGGAGTGCGATGGGGTCGAAGGTGGGGAAAAATTTGTAGCATTTGGAGGCAAGGTGACCAGGTTTGGAACATAGTTGGCAGGTGATGGAAGAGTTGGGATAGGAAGAGGCTGGTGTGGGAAGTAGAGGTCGAGGTGAATAGGTAGGTGATCGGTGTTTAAAGGGTGGATGGGTTTTGTGAGTAGGGTTTGCGGTGAGGGGAATGGGAGAGTGAGTAAGGTCATCTTTCTTCATATAAGTTTCAAAATCCACTAATTTATCCCGAAGCTCTAGGAATGATATAGGAGTGTCACGAGCACGAAGAGGACCAGAGATCTCTTTAAAGTCAGGGCCAAGTCCATTTAAGGCATAGATAACTAAGTCAAGATCATCAATGGGGTTGGATATTAGGGCAATTTCTTCAGCTAGGTTTTTGAGATGTTGAAGATATGTGGTAATAGGTTGGGTACCTTTGGTGGCTGTTGAGAGTTTTTCCTTGAGCGACATGAGACGTGATCTAGATTGATTGACAAAGAGTGTTTTAAGATGGTCCCAGGCGTCTTTGGATGTTTTAGGATTGCCTAAAAGTTTCAGAACATCAGGTTCAAGGGAGGCAACAATGGCATGAAGGATAAGTTTGTCTTGTCTGGTCCAGAGGCTGAATTCAGGATTAGAGATTGGTGTGTTTTGAGAGAGTATAGTGGGTGGGGGGCAAGGATGAGTGCCATCTACGTAGGACATGAGATTATGGCCGAAGAGTAATGCATCAATGAGAGTTCTCCAGGAAGAATAGTTATCGTGATTGAGTTTCAGAGGAATGTGGGCTGAAGTGAAAGAGATCAACGTCAAAGGTAGAGGTGGAGGAGCTTGAGGATTGGATTGAGGTTGATTATGTGAAGAGGATGAGTTTGACATGGCTGAGGTGGGGAAGATAATGTTTACCATGGAGAGTGCTGTTAAGCGATGTGCTCTGATACCATATAGAAACGTAAATAAGCAAAGTAAAACAAAACCCTATCTTTGCATTATGCTCGTTAAGAGTTTATGTACATCGTGTGAGTATAAGAGTTACAACTGAAAGGCTAAACCTACGGATAAGATAAACATGTATTTGAACGTTTGAACTTTTAAAAATAAGTTAGGAAACCCTATCTCTATCATAAAGCAGATCGAGCACAATAAGGTCAAAGAGTCGTAAAACGCCTTGTTTTAGTAAAATAGACATAACTTTTAAATTAGGTAGAGCTATTGAGCCTATTACCTATCATTTCGAAACTGGTTCAGAGTGCTATGAGTTGGCAACCAAACAAGTTGAGGCCATTTTTGGGCCCAAAATCAAAACACAAGTTTCATGCAGTTTTTCTATTTTCGTTTTAATTCTACAGATATTTTTTTTTCTATTTTCATATTTATTGTTGACTAGGATTCTATTTAAATTTTTCCTATTTAAACTTATGTTATTGAGACTTTATTTTCATTTAGAATAATTCTAAACCATAATAATACACAGTTTTAGACATGACTTATTTACTTTCAATTTGAAGGTTTCTCGCCACATCAAAAGTGCTATTAATCAGTACTTTCTTGGTCTTCTCTTCAATGCAGCAAGTATGGTTCCCAACAGCAATCGGAACAGGTCTAGTTAATGGCCCACCAACTGTGAGCCAAGAGGTAGTCAATGGCAAAATGCTTCTTGCATTTGCTAAGAATTGTAGACCGTGCCAACCAATCGTCATCAAGGGATAGGGAAGAAGGCCGAAATCGAGTCAGGAGCAGCTCTACTTATGAACTTTCTTCCCCGCGTCGGAACTAAACCCACTGCCCTTGTTGCTTCAAGCTCACTTGAGCAATTTCCTTCCTCTAGCCTCCTTGCCGGGACAATTTCCCTGCCCGGTTATCCTACAGCCAGTTAAGGCTAGGCAGCCATATTCATGATCTGAGAAAGAATCGTGGCCGGTCT
The DNA here is from genome assembly GCA_037074535.1 of Gleditsia sinensis. Classification (NCBI taxonomy): domain Eukaryota; kingdom Viridiplantae; phylum Streptophyta; class Magnoliopsida; order Fabales; family Fabaceae; genus Gleditsia; species Gleditsia sinensis. The sequence continues at coordinate 14,454,799 of CM073469.1, read as the reverse complement.
CGCATTTCCATTTGGTTGAAGGGAAGAACCTATGTAATGGTAGTCGGGAGTGCCTATCCGTCGAAGATCGTTAATACGAAAGAGAAAACCGGGTTAACAAGCACTCTATGCTGGACTTAAGGAAATCAACTACTGATATTAACATATCTTTGCCTGATAGTTAATCTTGCTGCTCAACTTCTGACATCAAATGTTGATTGAGCTGTTTATTTGATGTTTCCACAGTTGTTTTTTCTGGTATCTAGATTGTTTCAAACCTATTGCATGTCGATCAGTTGTTACTGCTATCTTTCACTATCTATTTTACAATCCAAAGGACCACCAGAGAGATGCGTTATCTTCCAAGTTGAGTAATTGAGAGCCAGAACTTAGTCCCAGACGAAAAGTAATAACCCAAAACGCTGATGACAAAGGCTCTTGTGGTCACCGGGTGAACTACTAAGAGAGAAGGAGTGCCTTGGATTTGGGGGAAGCCAAGGAGAGTGGGAATGGTGAATGCGAGCATTGCATGGCGAGAGGTGAAGTTGTGAGCCAGAAAATTGCGTATAATTAAGACTGGGACTGAACAAGGGTTGCAATTGTAGGGTTGTGTGTGGATTGAGATCCTCTAAATTTTCATGAGAAATTCAGAGTGTTAATTTCAATCAATTTGAACCGTTCAATGCAATAGACATAATATCCACCGTTAATATTAAACCACATCAGCATTTAAGGTAAGAACTCACTGTTTCGTTCTTACTCCATACAATTGAAAGTTCATCCGCCAGCGGACATAATATCAAATGAAGAAAAAAAAAATTTCGGAGTACTTCTAGCTTATAGTTTCTAGAATCTTAAATGCAATATAGATACACATGCATATTTATAGGCTACACTAGGGACTGTTGAAATTTATAACCTCTAAAATTTTAATCCATCGTAAAATCTATTCATTATTTTTAATCAAATGTCATACGAATCAATAAACTCCCATTAAAGAAATTTAAATTGGTTGTTACAAGAATTTGTAACTCATAGAGGTTATGAGCATTAACCACCTAGTATTATACCAACCATTTATTTGAAATAAGTGGGCCATTAACTAATTTTCTTCCATGTATATATGACAAGGTTAAAATTCTATCGTGTGCTGTGTTCAAAATTTGAACATTTTCTTCCATGCATGCATGACAAGATTAAATAATTTTCATAAGAGCGCTCTTTACAGAACACATTCACTTAGGACCCAAATTAGTGTTCTCATAGATCTAATATAGATAGACCTTATGTGCACTGGATAAATTTAATCTTGACATTTCCAAATACCATTTACATATAGAGATTCAAAGTAGTATTTCAAGGGCCAATTAACCCTTTATTTTTGACACGATCCTTATATGACTTAGCTGGCAATCCTTTAGTCCATGAGCTCATTACTAATATGCTCAATAACATCCTTATGCTCTTTTTTGTGAATTTGAATCTGAATCTCTCTCTCTCTCTCTCTCTCTCTCTACCATGTGTCTGATATAGGAGACATCTGAAGGGGCCCTAACAATTATTTTGAGACTTCAATTCATTCTAGGAAATAGAAAAAAGATAAAACGTATGAGTCAAGTCTAAAAGATCAAATTTACTTTCATTTTAAATACTAAAATTATTGTCATGTGAACTATTTAGTTCATTAGCCATCAACTTCTCTTTAATTAGGACGAGAAAGGTGTAGAGAGGAAGAGAAAGAGTGAGAGAACCTGCAGAAACATTGATTTTATGTTATTGTTTCAATTACAAAAGCCACATGGATTTAAATATATGATTTATGCATGAAACTCTTTCTCTCTCATTGCAAGAAAAGAACATATATTTTTAATAAATAAATCACAAAATGTAATTTCAACTGTCTTTAGCCTTCTTTATAATTCTTGGGAACAAGGTTTATTTTTTTCACTTTAATTTTTAGCTCTAATTGTGATTTCCTCCAAATTAATTATTTTTGATAAGTAAATCCTTAATCTATCTGCCACATTGCATTTATTTTTCAAACATTAACTCTAATGTGAACTACGTGAGATCTTCAAAATACCCTTTCCATTACTTCATACCTCCATTTTGACTCTTCTTCATAGAATTGTTTTTAGTAATTTCACATAAATAGTTAATGTTAAATTTAACATCTAATTTAAACGAGTGAGGTTAAGTATAATAAGGCACATATGAGGTTTTTCTTGCAAAAATTTATTGATTGGAAGGAAATTACAATTAACAACAAAGCTGAAGATAAAAAAAATATAAATTCTCCATAATTTTTTAAACAACTTATTCTAATATTAATTTTTTTGGTAATATCAATCGATTAATATTAGCGCGTCAGTAATCAATGTTGGAACTCATCAATGCGTAGGCTTTACTGCAGTTGAGATTGTCTCCCAAAAAGTCATTATTGAATGTCTTCCGTGGCGGCCATTTGACAAATCAATATCTCTACCTATACTTGCGTCATTGAAAGTTTCTGTATGAAAGCTTTATTGACAACTATAAAATATCATCACCAAAAGTAGTTTAAATGATGATTAAATTCGCTACTAAATAGGCTAACTTTTCTTCACCATGAGCATATATTTCCTTTACTGTTGAGTATGTAAAAGAGAACTTTCAGTAGCAAGTTAAAAGATTTTCAGTAACAACAAATGTTGTAACTGAAGTTTCTTTCAATGAAAATATTTTTTATAACTTACAATTTGAATATCTTTTTTTTTTTCCACTAGGATAGCAAGGGATATATCCCTTTGTGATAAGATAGTCTTTACCTTTCGTTCTTGTAAGGGCTGTTAACATTTTAATAGCTACAACAAACTGTGAAAGTTTCAAGCTTTTACATACTCTTCCCTCTTCCAAGTCCAATGATCATGGCTCTATGGTGCTGGTACTTCTCTACGTTGCATGTAATATGGTGCTGATCACAATATTCAAGTTTCTTGATCAATCAGATTATGGTATGTCTCCACTACAAATACAGAGACTAATTTCTTAAGTTGTTTTACCAAATTATGCATTGCATAAATTGTCCGAAACATTCAAGTGATGTTACTTGCACGTTTCATTCTTACAAGGGCGGTTAATATTTTAATAGCTACAATCAGTTGTGAAAGTCTCAAGCATTTCCATCACTTCTGACTGCTTTGCTGCATTACTCCTCTTAGCATTTCTATCCAATCAAGGACTGAGGTAGGAGCTAAGTGATCAATTCTAAGAGTCCAATCGAAGCCAAATTAGACATTTCTTCTTAGATGACATGATATAAATAAATTATTAGCGTCTTACACATTGCCTTATCCAAAAGGACAGGTACCCAAAATTTTGAAAATTCTACAAATGAGATTATCAATTCCATAGGAACAAGGAAAATCTCAAAGGCAGATGGATCTTCCACATAACATACCAGTTTATATCTTTATTCTAGATATAGACGGTTGATGTGAAAGCAAATGGCTACAAGCATTCTTGGTAGAATAATTATCTGACACAACTATTCCATACAACCTTATCTAATTCTACATATTATGAAAGATAAGAGGCCAAAATTCTTTGAAGAGTATCTTGGTAATAAAGAGACTCTAATATGGATCTGTTCCAATTTTGAGAAGGATAACATATGTCAGAAACATTGATAATCCCACTTGGAATGGGAAACTTCTCAGGTGGGAACAAACATTTAGTGTATATTAATTGAGGTCGATCCCTTTCATTACTACCCATGTCAACTTTGAATGATTTAAAGCCGGAGAAAAGTGAATTTGTTTTGAAAAAGAGGAGAGGAAAATTAAAAATATTTGAGTTGGTCTTCAAACTTAGAAGAACCATACTATATGCTTGAAGGCCTGAACCAAAAACTATAAACTGAATTAAGCTTATCTAGAATTCTCCAATATTGCTTGGTCAGAATAGCTTGATTCTTCAGTTTGAGATATAGAAAACCTAAACTGCCTTTGTCCCTGTAGGTTAGCATAGTTTAATCCAAGAGAACATGTAAATCTTCTTAGGATTATTTGATTCATCACAAAAGAATTTGGCCAGAAGATTTTGGATCATTAATCCAACATTGGTCTTATATGTGAATAATTATGTGTGTTGCAGACTGTCAAATAAGGTTAAGCTTAATTAATCTACTAAGTTTTGGATAATTTAGTCCTTAATGTATCAAATAGGATGTAGGCCTTTAATGTATAAAGATTTGAAGGGTAATTCCTATTTTTATGATAGACTAAAATAGAAATACAAATAGATAACAAGGAAGTCTTCTATGTGGTAGTTATGGTCTCTAGATCACACATATGTTTCATTATTCTACTTCTGACATCCCGCTATTAGAATAAGGTACAGAGAAAATTAAGAATTCTCTAAGAATCGTGTTGATCTAGAAGTTTAACTACACGAATCTAAAAAGCAATTGGTTATTATGGATTTAGGTATGCTTCCAAAATTCATCTATTGTTTTTCGGTAATCCAACATGAATGGTCTTGTATTTTAGGTGATGGTTTTCACTAAAATAAATGCAATAACAAGTGATATCAAGGGCTCTTCATGTTGAATCATTGAGAACAAATTAGGAATAAAATTGGACCAATGATTAAATTTTTGTTGTGGGTGCTTTTGAATTTAATAATTATGGTTTTGGTGATATCAAATTTGAGAATAGGTGGTTTTGAACAATTGTTTGGAGATGCAAAGGCCCAAAGGAAGATTGATATTTAACAAAATTTTTGAACAATCTTTTTTTGTGCATGCAATTTATGTGAATATTCATCGACCCAAAGGAAGATCAATATTTAACATAATTGCATAAGTCCCTATGCTAATAAATGCATGATGATTATTTGGTTTTACATATGAATAATAAATTGACCTTAAAGATTTATTGTTCAATATGTTCTTATTATCTGTGTTTGATTACTACAGCAAGATATTACTAAGAAGTTAATATTTTGTTCAAAGACAAAATATTAATGGAATTCCTTGTATCTTGAGATGGGGTTTACCTAAATTTGAATTTTTTTTTAGACTTATATGAGCTTGTTTTGTTTGATATTTTCTATTAAGCTATTACTCCTATTCATATTATTGTCAGCATAAATTATATTCCTATGCTACATAGCTCTAACTTCAAGTCATGTAAGGAGAACCTCTTGATGGTTTTGGAGTCATGGATTTCATCCTTGTGTTAAGGGTTGATTCTCCCTTAGCCCTTATGGATAAGTGTACCTTTAATGACAAAAGAGATATGGAAATATGGAAGAAATCAAATCGCATGTGTATGATGATCATGAAGAAGGCCATTCCAGAAGCATTCGGGGGCACAAGGTAGTTCTTTATAGATATTTTAAATAGGTTTGTCAAGAATGAAAATGTTGAAATAGGTATGCTCTTGACAAGTTTAATTTCAATGAGGTATAAGGGCTAAGGCAATATCAAGTAGTACATCTTGGAGATGCCTTATTTTGCTTCTAAGTTGAAAGCACTTAAGTTTGAACGCTTTGAGGACTTGTTGGTGCATCTAGTTTTGATATTCATTCTACACAGTTTAGCTAGTTTAAGGTGAGCTATAATTGTCAAAAAGAGACTTGGTCTCTTAATGAACTCATCTCACACTGTGTTCAAGAAGAGAAAAAGGCTTAAGCAGATAAGGTCAAAAGTGATCACTTAGCCTCAACCTCTAAGGATAGAGGAAAGAAAAGAAAGTATTAATGATGTTATAGATATGACACCTTTAAAGAAACAACAAAAGAAATCGAACACATAGAAAGGTACTTCTTGTTTCTTTTGTGGAGCTGAAGGACATAAGAAGAAGCAATGCACCAACTTTCATATATGGTATACTAAGAAAGGAATGATTATTAATTTGGTTTGTTCTGAAGTTAATTTAACTTTGGTACCTAGAGATACATAGTAGATAGATTCTAGTACAACAACTCATATTAATGTATCTATACAGGGTTGACAGAGTTGTTGAAGTCAAATGATACTAAAAGACCCATCTACATCGATGATGGAAAGATGGTTCAAGTTAAGGCAATAAGAAAATATGGATCTTAATGAGACTTTTATTGTACCATTCTTGAGATAGAATTTTATTTTTATTTTTGCTTTGAAAATATTTAGTTTTATATCATTACTCAAAATTTGTTGGTTCTAGTTCTTTGTCAAGTTATGATAATATTTATTTAATTGATACAATTTCTTCATTTAATGAATCCTTGCATTTAAGTACATAAGGTATGAAGAAAAAAAATTAACTAGTGAGAATTCAATTGCGTTATGGCACACGAGATTAAGTTACATCTCCAGATAGAGAATGTAGAGACTTATGTCAGACTAAATTCTAGGTTACTTAGATTTCACAAACTTTGATGTTTTTGTTAACTATATAAAATAGGACTTTGGATGTCTTAGAACTTATACGTACAGGTATTCGTGGGCTATTCCTTATGGTTGCTTGAAAAGTCACAATCATGGTAAAGTTGAGAACCAACTCAACCAAAAGATCAAAAGCATTAGATTTGACCATGGTGGTGAGTACTATAGCAAATAAGATGGTTCTGGTGAACAATGTCAAGAATTGTTTGTTAAGTTCTTAGAGGTATGTGGTATTGTCCCACCATACATTATGCCTGGTTCACCCACTATGAATGATGTTGTTGAAAGATGAGACAAGATGCTTAAGGACATGGTAAGGAGTTTGATTAGTTATTCTACATTTCCATAATCACTCTGGGGAGAACTACTTAAGACTATAGCATATATCATTAACAGAGTTTCAACTAAAGCAACTGCCAAAACCCCTTTTGAACTTTGGACAAGCAAGAAGCCTAGTCTAAAGCACTTGTATGTTTGGGATGTCCAACTGGGCAAGGCCTTATAAGTCTAACGAAAATAAAGTAGACTTAATGATAGTGAGTTGTTATTTCAATGGATACTTTGAGAAATCTAGGGTGTACAAGTTTTATGATCCTACAACTAAATTAATTTTTAAGTCAAGAAATGCACCGTTTTTTGAGGATGTTGAGTTTAAGGGGGGAGATATAGTTAGGGACTTTGTTTTTGAGGAGGAATATGTTGGTATTTCCACAAGTGTTATTGGTATTGATTAAGATTTCATTCCTAGCCTTGCTAAAGATATAACATATCAAGACAATATTGGAGAACCTCTTATTTAAGAAATTACTCGAGAAGAATAAATTCTAGCACTTCAAGATCCTATGCCATTAAGGAGATCTACTAGAGATAGGATAAGTGTAGTAACAAATGACTATATTGTATTCCTCCTTGAACATGAGGTAGATATTGGAGTGATAGAAGATTATCAAATCAACTTTTGTCAAGCCATGGAAAGTTCTAATTCTCAGAAGTGGATTGATGCCATGAATGGGGAGATTAAGTCCATGAAGGACAATATGTGTGGGATCTTATTCTATTGCTAGAAATTGTGAAACCCATTAGTTGCAAATAGATATTTAAAATCAAGAGATTCAAAGGGTGATGTGGAGAATAAATCGTTGCCTATACCTCTGTCATTAAAGTTTTTCTATGGAGATAGAAAGTTCACTTTTTGTTGCGACAAAAGTTGCCATTGAAATGATCAAAGTTACCATTGAAATCATAATAGTCGCTACTGGATGTTTACTTTCAATGGCAACTTATTAAACTCACCACTGAATATCCATTTTTGGTGGTGACAAAGTGTTGCCACTGAGTCCTTTAATAGGTTTGAATGTCTACCTTCAATGGTGATGAAATGTCACCCCTAAATCCTTTAATAGGTCTAAATATCCACTTTTAGTGGTCACAAAATGTGGCAACTGAATCCCTAAATTTTTTTATTTAAAATTTCAATATACATTTGATACTACTATTAATAAAATGTTTTTATATGGCGAAAGATCAAAAGAAATAAAAAAATTGATAAATATTATATTATTATATAATTTCAAATATAACATTCACAACTAGTCAAGTACCATGTCAATTGCAAATTAAGCTAGCTGAAAATAACACATAATAGAATATTCATAAAAGTCATTTAAGTTGGTGTTTCTCTTGGAAACCTTTATGTAGTATAACTTATAGTATTAGCTGCAAATCTTGGATATGCATTTCTTGCACTTTGGACTTACATTTAACTTCATAATTATTTTCATTACACATTTCAAATAAGGTCTTAGTTATTATTAGCATAGTACCTTAAAGTCACTTGAGCTAAAATAGTTTATCAAGTGCCCTCAATCATCATTACTAATGCCTTTCAGTGTGTTTGCTAGTCTTTCTCTTTAGTATTGTACTTCTAATACCTGTCATGCAATTGTTTCCTCCAAGCCCTATATGACCTCTGCACAATGGCATTAATAAATGCTTTATTTGCACCAACAATGAATTTTTCCTTGAACAATAATACACAATCACATTTAGAATTTTCACCCAATATAAATACGATAAAGGTGTTAAATTTAAGAATTGATCGAATAGGAACAAAAGTACACTAAACAATTATAGTAATTATAACCTTCACTTTCAATATCATTTGTTTTCCATATTGTTCCCAAAATTTGTGGCCAATTCCTCTCTTGCAAAGGAATAGTGCATTGAACAACATATCCAATGTAAATTTGGGGTAACTTTATTTGGATTTTCACGTGTAACGTCTCTAGCCCGACTAACACCTTATCTATCTCTTCCTCTTCCTATTATTTACTACAAGATACTATAAAACAAAAGATGCTACTAAGTATACAAAATTTAACTCATTGGCATCATCAAGTTGTTTAGAAACAGTGGGAATATAGCATAAGCATATAAAACCACCACCATTAAAGAAGGTAGGTGCATATATGAAACACAACTATTAATGATGATGGATACAAAATAAAAAACCAAAATATATACTCTTCATATAAATTTACCCACAGAAATTGGCCATGGAAGGGTTTAGTTTGATCACCCCTCTCATAATCTGTCATGTACTTAACTATTCAAATTTGATTGAGAAACCACAAAGGATCATTCTTTCAAGAATAAATACTGTCACCTTTTTTAGCAAAAGCATTATAAAATACAGATATTTATGTTATTAAATATTGTCACAATACAACACTCACAAATACTAGTGTTCTAGAGACAGAAGATGAGAAGAATCTTGTAACATTTCGTAATTTTTAAATAATAATATTTTACGATAAAAATATATTTTTATTTTAAATGATTATGTTTTGCTAAAAGCAAATATATTTTTAATTAAAATGATTTTTTTTACTTAAAATAATTATATTGGCCTCTAATAAATTTCTGTTTTATTTTTAAAAATATTCTTTTTTTTATTATGTATAAAGATATTTATTTTGTATTTTTTTTATTAAAATTTTTATCAAGAAAAGTCATGATTTAAGAGTTCAACTAAAATTTTATAAAAATATAAATTTTTAGGAATTTTTGGGATATTTTAGGATGAAAAATAGTATTTATATGTATATAAAAAAAATAAAAATAATAAATTTTAAATATTTAATTATTAAGTAATAATAATAAAAAATAAAAAGGGGAGGGGGAGATGGAAGCGAGGTTCAGAAATCCGATTTTCGTAATCGATGAATAGTATAAATAGTAATTTTCATTTTTCTCTCTAGATTTAGAGTGTTTATTGGCTTCCGATCTCAAAATTAAGGATACCACTGGATTCAGGACCGAAAATATTACGATTTTGACCGAACAATTTTTCAAATTAGCTGCATAATCGCCGCAGCTCGGAAGTAGAAAATCTTAAAAAAAGGGTAAATTCTGAAACTTTTATTTAGAGACTTCAAATTGAAAATCTGACACCGTAGATGAATTTAGGAGCTATGATTTTGACTGAACAATTTTTCAAATCAGCTGCATAATCGCCGCAGATCGGAAGTAAAAGATCTTAAAAATAGGTAAGTTCTGAAACTTCTATTTAGAGACCTCAAATTGAAAATCTGACACCATAGATGGATTTAGGAACTAGATAAACCTTAGGATGTGAATTTTTTCGGCTATCTGACAACTTTTTGTGTGTCATGAACAGTAAATCTGCGCGGGTAGGAATAGTGATTTCGTGCGGTGAATAGTATTATTCGGCCGTGAACAGTGACTAGTGTTGACCAAGCTCCCGGGGTCATTTTTTAGGTTTTTGGATCATTCGGACACATTTTTGAGATTTATTTAGTCATACTTGGATGGAAAAAGTACATTTTTTGGGCTGTCAAATCTGAAGCTTTTACCCTGTCAGTGAATATAATTCACTATAATCCTTTTTTAAATCTCTCTCATACTCCTGCATTTTAAAACAAAGTTTTAATTGTGAATAGTATTAACTGAATTTCATGTTTACATTGATTTATATTCTTAGAAGCTATAGGACATGCATAACAGACCTCTAATAATCCCTCCCGAGTTTATGATGAAAATATGGTGTTATGTTACACTTTATTGAATCTTATAATTGTATCATTTCTCAAATTATTTCATATGCTTTATGTTATAACTGATACCTCATTATTTTATGAATATGGTGAAATTAGATTTGGATTTATGTCTGGAATGTGTCTTTGGGACTGAATGTCATAGTTTGTCTGAACTGGAATGAAAATGTTGTATTTTTAATTTTGGAGAATGAATTTCTATGTCAGAACTTTGTTCGAGGAATGTCTTGGAAGGGAGGGATATATTTTGTCTTAAAAAGAATTTTAACCTCATGCTTTCCAATTTTCTTTTAAGTTTATATTTTTTGTTTATAAAACTTGTTTATTCTGTAGGAATCATTGACAAAAACGCTGTTAGTTAGCGGCAGAGATAGCCTTGGTGCACCATGTAACCCTAGCTAGCAAGGGAGTTGCTAGCCCCTTGTGCGAACTGGCACATGAGGATTTGATTGTGAATAAGTATGGAGTTGAGGTATGTCTCATCCAATAGCCAGTGGCATTTGGCCTGGTTACCTATGATGAAAATGTGATGATTTACCCGTCCTATTGTTGTGTGATTTGGACAGTCATCATATGAAAATGTTAGGAAGTTGAGGAAAGCTCCTCCCAACCTTATGATATGAATGATGAGAGTATGGTAATTTACCCGTCTCATTGCTATGTGCTTGGGATAAAACATTTATGTGGTGATTTCCCTTACCAGGCTTTGTGCTTGGGTATAAAAAATTATAATTATGGTTCTACTTTGAGTCCTCCTCTAAACATTTTTTTCATAAAGAGTTATCTTCCTATTTCCTTATTTATTTTAAAATTATTGTTTATTATATTGAATCTTAAGATTTCAGATTTTCTTTTAACAAAATTTAGCCCCTTTAAAGTTTTAGTTTGTTGTTATATATATTGATTTACATAATGTTAGATTCTAACATAATTTCTATTTATGAAAACTCGTGCATATGGTCTGTTCTGTTTCAGTTATAGTAGTCTATATTTGCTCACTGAGTTGTCAAACTCACTACACAATATTTTAATATTTTTTTTTCTGATAAAAATACAGAGTTTGATCATTCTCCTACAGATAACTGGTCAGTTAGGCGACACATTTTGTGGGTAAACCTACTTTATTTCCAGGGTTCTCAGCTTTTGGCTTATGTTGTATTTTACACTCTAGAATTGCTCCATATATCACAGGCAAGATCTCAGCTTCCATTTGCATAGTATTTATGTATATTTTGAGATAATTGAAATTATACAATATAGATAATAAAGCTCTCAAATGAATGTAATTATGAGTTTGGTTACAATCTATACTATTTGTGAGAAATTCATTTATATGTATCATACTAGAGGCTTACGGGATGAAAATATTTTCAAAACCCATGCCGGTTACGTACTCCTATCTTGGGGTCGTGACAAATCTAGTGGCCTAAATAATTGGTCATATAGGAATCAGCACAAAATAGATTTTCTTTCTAATTGAACCTATGTTAGGTAAGTTCGACCATCTTAAAATAGTTCTTCCTTTATTGTTACTGAACTCTAGAAATATTTATAGTTTTGACATGCAATATGTGCATGGTTTGTGTGTTGTTCCTGGTTTTGCTCAAGCGAACATATTCATAAACCACAAGTACAACTATATGTCATCAAAAAAATAAAATAAAAGAAGATAAGAAAGGTTATTGTCATGTCTCTATCTATGTTCAAGTGCTGATGCAGAAGACACAATGTCTGCATAAAGAACATAACATGCACTCTTACCAGACTAAGCCAGCTTTCAACTTACTTTGATTTTATGACATGTTTTAAGTGCAGGACTACGATGCAAAGCTTTCTGACTTTGGACTTACTAAAGATGGACCTGTTGGAGACAAATATCACGTCTCTACTTGCACAATGGGAACATATGGGTATGCTGCACCTGAATATATATTGTCAGGTAAAGTTGTTTTTCAAGCTGGAGGATGGTACATAGTTATTCCATGTTAGGAGAAATTTCAGAAAGAATTGCTAGTTTCTATATTTCAAAATGAAAGGCAACTAAAAAGCACCAAAGATATCACTTGCAGTTTTCCTACATATATCCATCGATATTGACATTATAAGCATTAATTGCGCAGGTCATCTAACTCCTAGAAGTCATGCTTTCAGTTTTGGCATTGCTCTTCTTGAACTTTTTACTGGAAGAAAATCTCTAGATTAGCGACAATTTTCTCGACAGCAGAACCATACTCATTAGTCTTTTAATAAAATACAGCATAACGAATATTCAAAAGTAACTTAGAATGTCACTAAGCACCAGTCACCACAAAGGCATAGAAACATGGAAAATGCCTAAAAAGAAGGAAAGAGGTAGCATTGAATAAGAGATATGATGCAACAAAGCAAGAGAAATAGAAATTGAGGCAAGAAATTTAGTGTCCCAAATTGAATTAAACATTCTCCTATGTGATTGTGTATCTTCAGTTAAGGTTTTGGTCTCAGACATTTTCTTAGGTGTCAAATGGAAGATATTAACAAGAGAGGCCAGAGTAAAAAAGAAGTCTAGCTAATTTGATGCAAGACTATAATGTAACAGTAGTTTAGGTGTCATCTTTTGTGAACAATGTAACTGCACATGGTGTAACTGTGTGACAACTATATGTTGGTTAGAGTTAGTAATCTATGAGTGGGTAAGTGAAAAGCTGAGGAGGGTATCTGAATTAGTGTAAACTGGTGTTTTTCATCCTTTTACTAGAAATGAAGGATTCAGAAAGTGTTGTGATATATCATTTATTACATTTGAAAATGGTGTTGCAGTCACTCGTTGATAACACACTGTATGCTAAAAATGTCTAAGCGCTTCTTTTCTCAACCTACAATTGGGTATTTGTGTTATTTGGTCATTGCTAATAGAGTGATGGAAGATCTAAACAAAATAGAAGCCATGGTTATGTGGTCTGTTCCAGATAATTTGAAAAAGCTTAGAGGTTTTTTTGGTCTTACTGGTTATTATAGGAAGTTCATAAAGCATTATATAAACTTCAAGAAGAAAACCAAATGAGAGAAGGGTACAGAGGATCAACATACATTTCAATTTCCTGTACATAACACCATAAGAGCCAATACAATGCACTTTCATGTAGTCCGGGATGAAAAGTACAGAATTAGTAGATAGAAAACAAAACAGTGTAGGTCAAGACTCTTGGGATGTATAATTAAGTAAGAATATCATAATGCATCAACTTAACATAAAAACTAGATAAAAACCACATGATGATGCTGATTCGATCCTAATAATGTCAACTTTTATTTGAAAAAAATGGTAGTGATGGAAGAAAGATTAAAAAAGAAAAAATAAAAAAGAAGAATGTAGGAGAACAGAGAAACAAAAGATAATCAGGGGTAATTCATAGACTATGCATGCTTTACCATGATTCATCTTAGACATTTGTTTAAGAGGAGGGAATGGCATTTAATTATGGTATTATGCTCTTATTGCATGCCTGTGGTATATTTGACCAGGGTAAAATGCTAGTATTTTCAATTGCAGTTTCTACCACTGACCTTTGGAGTGGATTAGTTTTACTGGCATATATAAGTCTATATGGGTCTTATTTTGGGCAAAAATCCGCCTGTCCTATAATTTTCTTCTCTCTTAATAAAATCTTCTTTCATCAAAACAAAAAAGGGCTACAAAGAAACATATAACAAAATTAGGGAGAAAGCCCGATGCAATCTACGACCTTGCAAAAATTTATTAGTCTTTAATTATTAATCCCGTTAAGTACTACCTTTGAAATGAAAGATTTCTCCTTACCTTGCACTTCTAAAAGGGTTTAGAAAAAAAAAACAAATGTTGTCCTTGTTTGGAGAATAAAGGATTTGAAATAGAGTATATAGGAATAAGCCTCAAAGGATTCTAAAGTCTAAATACTACTATCTACCAAAGAAAAGGGGCAAAAAGGGTCAAGCAACCTAATAGATTCCAGGTCCAAAGCTTCTTTGCCACTAGGGTTTGAAAAAGAAAATGGAACTGCAAGAGATGGTAGAATTCTGGAATATATAATACTAATTATATTAATTTCCATATTGATCCTTCACTTGTTTGAGGTAACTAAACTCTTAGAAAAGGCTTCTAAGAAGCAGATGAGCTCCAACATTATTTTCCACACTTTGGCAATCTCACAGCTAGATTTTATGCTCCCACACTAGACGGAATGATGCTAGGGAGAATTTGATTTAATAGAAACCATAGAAAAAGAAAAGGAGGTTTCAAACAATCTGTTCATTCAGTCTATACTCTTGACATTCATCTGTGTTATTTCTTCTAAAATTCATATTGCAGGTAGATTACTAAACAATATTGACAGAAAGAAAGAATCACAACTGTAAAATTGAAACTTACAATGGGGGTTTAGAATGTCTGATGTAAACGCTTCCTATTTTGATCGACATTCCAGTTATGCTCAACTGAAGAACAAATACCCTACTAATTTAAGATTCTCTTTTCCCCCACATCTAAATTGGCCACACCACTATAGTCTTCATTACATTTCCATTTTTAGGTAGCTTGTATCGTCAATGCCCATGCAAGTACAATGACATGCACAGGTAGGGAATTTCATTACAATAGGCATACATATATGCTTGCAACCCCAACCTCATATAAGTTAGGAGAAAAGGTTACAAGCTGATATAAGAAAATTCAATTTTTTACCAAAACAAGCAGAGGTGCTATAATATCTACCTATACGCAGCAAGTTCGTCTCATTAAAGATTAAGATAATTATTCCAATATGCATTCATGGTGCTTGAATATTTAAGGTATAGCAGCTACAGGTTCACATTAATTATTAGGTGCAATTTTAAAAATAGCCATTTTGGCCGGCATTTGGGACTAAAGGCAAACACAAAGCACTTTCGTTTTACAAAATTCATGATGGCATATAGGCAGAGCTATGTGAAACTAAATATACTTAAAATGTCAGATTATATTTAGTACCAGGCACGAAGAAACAAGTAATTTATTCCATAATGAGATTGGATGAATGGGTTTTATACTTATAAATTAAGTATTTTTAATTTATAGTTTTGTTAGTTTTTGATTAATTTTTGTTTAGATTTATGTTCAATTGTGTGTTTATTTTGTAGGTAAAATAAAGATGGATTATTGAGTGAAATTTAGAAAAAAATTAAACAAATGAGCAAAAGCTGTAGAAATCAAGGCAGAAACTCCAGCGTTGCGATCATGGATCTTAGCATTGTGATGTCAAAAAGTGCATGAAATCTAGAAACTCCAATGTTGCAATGGTGACTGAGAATTTAGCTTCGTAACTTTGAATCTTAATGTCGGCAGGACGATAAATCAATTTTTAAGAATAAGAGTTTGAACGGAGTTAGGTAACATTTTGCAACTTTAAAAGGTACCCTTAGGCTACGATTTTGAGTATCTTTGGTGGCAGAATAAAGTGAGAAAGGTCTTTGGCTAGAGAAGGAAAATTAACAACTCCATTTGTGGATCAAAGCATCAACTCTATTCCCCCATTCCCTTTTCCTTCTTCATTCTGTTAAACCTTGGTTTCATTTTTCTTTAGAGATGATTTGTTTTCCAGTTATGAATTAATTTCGCTTTCTAAGGCTATAATATAGCCTAGTTGTGAAGCTTTAAATTACTCAGTCACTTGAATTAATGATTTATTTTTATTTATTGAGTTTTTATATTATTTTTAATGCTTCTAATTAATTGACTGCTAATTAAATGATATGTTAATCATAATAATGTAAGGAGGAGATTTGTGAGTCAGTTTCATTGTGTAAATAACCATAGATTGCATATGAAATAAGAATATACTTGCATAGTCTGTGTAGTTATAATTGAGGGCTATAAAATCTAATGAATCTTTAGGTATTTTAATTCACATAAGAATATAGCAGGCTAGTATTCAAAAGTATTTCTATTATACCTTGTGAAAGGCTAGTGGATAATTTTGGGCATTTTGACTATCAATTAAGATAATAATTTATAGATTAAAGATATTGATAATTCAAAATAGATTAATTATAGTAAAATTAAAATCCCTAAAAGTTTAATTAACATATTTCTTTTGAATTTGCCTTCAGCTATATTTTAGTTTTTCCGTTACTTTCACAGTCTCACCCAATCAATATTCAAATTATTCAATTGAGATTATGATTAATATAGGTACAATGATTAATGGCGATCAATCCTTGTAGAAACAATACTCTATACTCATATAAAATTTTATTGCTTGATAATAATAGTATATGCTTGCAATTAATGAAATTAAATTCTTGCATGTCAAAACTAATAATTTTAAATCAATCGTCATTCATAACCATCAATTCATTTTTATTTCAACCATTATCTCCAGTATAATGATTTTAACCTATACTAGTTTTTTTGTTTGAGAAACTCTTAATCTTTTGTACTTAGTAAAAGAAATAGGTTGCTCAAGAAGGGAGATGGGGTAACTAAGACAGGGAAATTAGAAACAGAGAAAGATCCCAAATCCTGTGGAACAAGAACCAAAGAATATGCATAGGACTTGAAGCATTTAATATTCACAAAACAAAATTCCTTTAGAAACAAATACAGGCTTATTACATAAAAAAATATAGCTATTCTAGAGAAAGAGTGACAGACTACAACTGAGGTGGGTATGGGCGCAACCTAGGATAGCTTGCTTACTACCATCCACATTATGGCTCAAAGCATTCCCATGCCCTGCATCTAACTCATCCAGCCACAAAACAACAGAGTTCAAAGACTTTAGCAATGAAACCATTTTGAATCGTTATTCAAAGAAGGGATCATCCATAAAGGTTACAGTCTCCTAGCTTCTTGCTAACATCTCCCCTGACATTATCACACAGTGAGAAAGTGTAGAATTGAAAGAAAACACAAAAATTTAAACTCTGTATTATCTTTGAAAATATTTTGAATAAATAGAAAGTCCCAATGATATATGTTTAAATAAATAAATAAATAACTCTAAACAGAATCCTAATCCAAATCCTAATAAACTTTGAAGTCAAAAAATAGAAGAAAATTGCAACAAAAAAAGATGAAAATAAAAACAGCTCAAAATTCACATTTTTGAGGATTTTTGGGGCCAAAATGGGGTCAACCAAGTAGATCCTTGTTGGGACAATGTAGGGCTCTGAACAAGTTTGAATACGATAAGTCATGGGTTCCCTAACTCCACCTGAGTCAAAAGTTATGGCCATTTTAGTAAAACATGGCGTTTTGTAAATCTTTTCTTTTTCTAAACTTTACTATGCTTGGTCCACCCCATGAAATCACTAGCAACCTAGTCCATGTCACATTAACAAAGTTGACACCAGCAAAGGTAATATACAAGAAGGAAAATAACCAAACCCAACCTCAGGAAAGTGCAGAAAATATATTAATGAAAAGTGGGAAATAACCAAAATCAGATCAATGATTGTATATTCCAAATAGAGGTGCGGTGCAATGGTGAAGGGAGGATGTGGCTTGTCTCCATGAAAGTGGACAATCGAACTATGGTGAAGGTGAGATGCCTTCGGGATGGTGGCGCAGAGCCAATGGCAGCCAGGAAAGGGTAGAACCAGTAGTGCTTTTACGGGAGGGAGGGGTGGGGGCAGATATTTTGTGTGCGAGTTGGAGGAAATGGGAGAAGTATTTTCTTTATGTTTTTTATTTCTGATTTTTGTTTTCGTTCATGGCGACTCATGAGAAGCTGCCATTAAAAGCTTTCGATAAACACCTTAATAGTTTTTAAGAATATATATTTCAGAACTTTTCAGTGGCAATTCCAAAGAGGTTGCCACTAAAACTCATTTTCTTGTAGTTCTCTCTTATAAGTTTGGTTAGTAATTATGTTAATTGAGAGAAGAAATTTTTTTTATAACTAGAGATACTTTGCGTATAAATTTTAAAATTATCAGGTTTAGTGGATGTTCAATGACTAGTCCAATCTAGAATCATAAGTCATCTATCCAGTTTGAATCCCACTGCTTTTTTTTTATTATTGATATAAAAGAAAAAATAAGTCGTGGTAAATTACAAATTACGAAATTCACTGCAAAGAAAGAAAAAACTTTGATTGGATTGGAAAGACCCAGGCAACTAATTAAATGATAAACTATATACTAATAACAGCCTCTTATATGGCATCTCATAAAAAAGCAGGATATATTCTGTTCGTAGCACTACAGCATAGTGGTCCAAAACCAAAATGAGTGATTTGGAGAGAGAGAAAAAAAAACCAATGATGATGAGCTCCCTGGGACCCAATATCTTTCTCAAGTTGGATTCATTATCTAGTTTACTTTTTAATTAGATTACGTAATACAATCTTCAGTTCTAGTTTCACTAGTTTCCTGGCTTTAGAAATTAGGGTCAACATGTTGGTCTGGTGTGCCTAATTCCCTTATTAATTAATTAATGATTCATAATGAGAAAGAAAGTATCTGATTTTTGTCCATATGCACCAAATCATCCGTTAAATACAACTTCCCTGTTCTTTCTCAAAAAGGAAGTGATGATATTCCTTTCTCATTTTCGTCTGCTTTGGTTATTGTCTGCCATTAATTGATTTCTCTTTCTGAATTAAGCACTCAAAGGCATGCTAGGAATTTGCAAAGACTCAACATTAATCTTTACAAATTTCTTGGTGTTCTTGAATAACCTTTTGTGAGAAATTTCATAGCTATTACTGGGTTTTATAGAGAATTCGAGGACATAAGAGATAAAAAATTTCATCAATATATGGAATTTTGTTACAAGTCGAAAGGTAGAACTCTCCCAAAAGACTAGCCTGTTAGGAAAGGGTGCCTTCCAACCTTATATGAAACCCAAGACCTCCTTCACCAACCAATGTGGGACTATCAATATTCACCCCTTGAAGCTTGCACATCCTCGTGTAAGGCGGGTCTTGTCTGCCTCTTTTTGGGACTTACTGTGCCTCACCTTCACGGAACTGTGTCAGAGGCCCGCAGGGCTCGCCCTATCAGAACCCACATAGGTTGGCGTGTCAGGCTCTGATACCAATTGTTACAAGTCGAAAGGTAGAACTCTCCCAAAAGACTAGCCTGTTAGGAAAGGGTGCCTTCCAACCTTATATGGAACCCAAAATCTCCTTCACCAACCAATGTGGGACTATCAAATTTTCACTTTAACAATTTATCAATTGAATTATAAAATTATAAAAACTAAAAAGTTTAATTGTATTTAACAATAAGAAAGCCTATAAGTCTTTCATCAACATGAACCTGGTTCTATTTGAAGTTGGCTGGCGCCGTTCATAACACCCTTTTGATTCATGCACTCTGTTATACAAAATAAAAATGTAGATATTAGAATCTTAGACATGAATTTATAAAATAAAAGAGACTTCAAGATCTTGGGAGTAGAAACTAGGATAGGGATCTGAGTATGAATAAAAATTATTAACATCAAGTTCACTTCATTTTTAAAGACTGAAATGGGTACCATGTAGATATTAGCTCGTTGATTTTCAATTTCTAACCTGACTCTGCATTGCTTAATCTGCCATTAAACCTAAATAGTTTTATCAAAAAGATGGGTTCTTTTCTCTGAGCTTTCTTTCATGGTTCTTGCACTTTTTCTTCGTATAAGCCTGTGACCCTATAAAGAAAATTAATGGTATTAAATACTAAATTACACGCGCATGCACAGACAATAATGGGTGAGCTTTAGCATCAAAAAACGAAAAGGTGCAAGACCTTTCCCAAATTCATTAACTACTAGTCCACATTAATGTAAATTTATTAGTTTCAAACTTGATGCATGACAGAATTATAGTTTTAAGTAAGAATATATAATAAAATTTATTAAAAAATTTCTTCTGAACTTCTCTGATACGACTAATTATAAAAACTATGTCAAAGTGGTGGAACCACTCACAAGAATTTATGAACTGCATGCATTGAAAAATCACAAAACAATGGCGAATTTATGTATCTTAGTAACAAGAAATTTAGACAATTTGTTCGAAGTCTTAAGTTCAATCATATGCTACTACCATCTAAAAAAATTTAAAATTTCAAGAAAGTTCCAATAACGTATTTTACTCAAATTTGGCTTCAAGTCTTGACCCCTTCATTAAGGTTTGGGGCAAATTATAGTGGATGTAAAAGCCATGGTTTTCGGTGTCTTATATACTTTTGAAACTACTTTTGATGGAAATATCGTGGAACTTAAACTCACCCCAACCCCCAATACCAGAAGTGGAGTTTAAATTAGTGTATTAATTCTAATTATTCTAATCCACCACCAATAACTAAGTGTACTTTAATTTTGGGATTATTGAAGATGGCTGCGTTATTTTGAATTCAATGTGTGGAGATGCTAATAAAAGAAAGAATGATATGTCGTGAAATTGGTTAATGTGGGTTCATCATTAATCATGGAAGCTAGATAGCTAATCCATGCAGGATCTGCAAATAGTGCTCCAAACTAATCTTAATGGATTGAAAGTCGTTATATATAGAGTGAGTGAGAGAGAGAGAGTAAGTATAATTGTTATCCAACAGATCAATCATACTTGCTATGACATCCAAAAGATTGAGAACTATTGCCTAGCTGCAAAAGAAACTATTCATTTATGCAAATTGTAACTTAATTATTTTCTCACATAATAAACGCAGGTAACTTGGGTCAGTTGTGGGCTCAACTTTTAAATTGTAACCTATTTTCTCATATATATATATATATATATAGCGGCATGAAATAGGTGATTCATGCACGATGCCATTTCTCTCTCATTGAAAGAAAATAACATATATTTTCAAAAAGTAAATTACAAAATGTAATTTCAATTGCCTTTGGCCATTTTTATAATTTTTGGGAACACTATTTTTTTTTCACCTTGATTTTTTTTACCTCTTATTGCAATATCATCTAAATTCATTAATTTCTGTAATTAAACCTCTAATCTATTTGACCCATTGCATTTATTTTTACCATCTAAATTGAAAATTAACTCTGATGTGAAACACGCGAGATTCCCAAAATACCCTCTCAATTGCTTCATACTGCCATTTCGTGCTACTCTTCATGAAAAAGGTATTTTATTAATTTTACATATATAACTAATGTTAAAATTAACAACTAATTTAGACAATAGAGGTTAAATACAATGAGGCATGCAGATATTAGGTTTATTGCAAAAATTAATTTACTGGGGAGGAAATTAGAATTAAATACAAAGATCAAGATAAAAACAAGTATAATTTTTTAACAATTTATTTATAACTTCTGACAATTTATGATACATCTATCCACTGAATTAGTATATCAGTAATCAATGTTCATCACAATATAGAACTCATCAATGCATAGGATTCTAAAAAAATACAATCATTGAAATTAATTTTAATGACGATCAAAGTGGCTACTAAATAAGATAAATTTTCTTCATCATGTGATACTTTCTTCACTATTGACCACTCAAGTTGCCATTGCAGAGGGCTTTCACTAGCAAGTTTCTCTGCCCGAAAGGATTTTCAGTCATTACCTTTGTCATTACTAAAGTCTCTTCTAGTGAAAACATTTTTTGTCCCCACTAAAATTTGAATACAATTTTTTTTGGTACACACCAAATCAGTAAATTTTATCATTACTAAAATCTTTATCTAACAACAAATACATTAACAAAAAAGTATCAAAAACTAATTTATAATGTGATCGTTTATAATCTATAACATTTTATGAATCAGAATTTTCTAAATAAATTAATTATCTCTATATCGAGATAATTAAGGTAGATTTATTGAGAACAGCTTAATAATGTAAAATGTATCTGGCTCTTACATATTAGAAAACTTAAGTTAACTAGGTTATTTATGAATTCACTGTCAAGCAAGAAAAAGTTAACATTAAAATATTACAATTTTAATATTGTAGAATTCCCTAAACTATGCACATATATAACAAAGATTAATTGGTAAAATTTTTAAGCTTAGCTTATGTGAAATGCTTCAAGTCAATGAGGATAAATTTATTAATTATAACTCATTAAAAGAATCAGGAAATAATATTATTTAAACCGAGCATTTCAGGATGGATGGACCACTAGCCTTTTGTCTTGTTTAGCTATATACAAAAGTATATGTCCATTCAACGAATCGGATTTGGTCCTCTAATAGAATGAACAAATAATAAGGAAAAAAAACAAATGAAAAGTGAAACCTAAGACAGCTCGCTAGCTCTATCTGAAAAAGTCCTATACGTCTAATGAACAGAAAACCGTGTACCCGTCAATATTATTGTGGAAATTAATAATCAATTCTTTAATAACAAATGGGACATTGTTTTGATGAATCTTTTAGTTGCTGCTGCTATATTTCACTATCTATTTTACAATTCAAAGAACCACCAGAGACACGTGTTATCTTGCATCTTTTCTTTTTCCCAGGCATTTGTATTATAGCTTCTTTCTTCTCTCTCTCTCTCTCTCTCTCTCTCTCTCTCTCTCTCTATATATATATATATATATATATATATGTATTATTAGACTCCAGACAGTGAAAGATAGCAGCAACAACAAAAAGATTCATCAAAATAATATCCCATTTGTTATTAAAGAATTGATTATCAGTTTCCGCAATAATATTGATGTACGCGGCTTTCTGTCCATTAGATGTTTAGGACTTTTTCAGATAGAGCTAGCGAGCTGTCTTAGGTTTCAATGTTCATTCGCTTTTTTTCCCCTTATTATTTATTCATTCTATTCTAGGGCCAAATCTAATGATTTGTTCATAAAGAATGATGCTGAGGATTTGGCCCTGCAGGCGAGAGTCAATCATCTGTTGTCGTCACAGGACTGTTATAAGTTACTCGATTATGCACATGTTTTGATAGATCAAAACCTAGTTCATGCAGAAGGCAAAGCTCTCTATGTATTTTTGAATCATCCAGTGCCCACCAAGACCATATAACTATATGTCTATGTCACATATAAATTACAAATTATGTCTAATAACAAATTATTTAAGATTTCAAAATAGCACCATAATTACTTTAAATTATGTTGAATGTTAAAATTAATAGTTTTTATTGGAAATAAGGAAATCGAACCCTTTCACTTCCCTTTATGTTGTTGAAAGAGTTTATTCAGTTAGTAAGAATCGAAATATTTTGTTTATAAGAGTTGATTAGCCAAACGTCTTCTTTGGTAGGTAATCTGTAAGTATACTTTAAACTCTTGATAAAATTTGTGACATGTTTAGCTTTAAAATGGAATAATCTCCCTTCACTTTAAACTTGTTTCCACCCAAAAAAAAACCTAATGTTTTACTTTCAAAAAAGAAAAAAAAAAGATTTATAACAAATCACTGTTACATTGATATCACTATTAGTCAATTACGTAATTGCCATATGACAATCCCTTTTATTATATGTGTGTGTGTGTGTGTTGTACATATATAGGCCATATATCATTACATGCCGTGTGTGGGTGTGAGGGGGTGGGTGTGTGTGTGTGCGTGCGTGTGTTGTACATATATAGGCCATATATCATTACATGCCGCTATCATCAATTGCCGTGATCACTGGCGGAAACCCCCCAAATCCATGTAGGTCTGAGGCAAAAGCCGAGGCCGTGCTGCCCTCATTCGCACTGGTTGCCGGTGCAATAACCGCCAGAAGTATCTGTCATAGATTTTTCTGAGAGAAGGTTGACACTCAGACACCATAAGAATGACGTAGAAAATATATCTGAAAGGCCAAATGGAGTGAGGAAGAAGCAGAGACCCCAAAGAAGCCACCGAGAAAGAACCCAAAACAGACATTGCGAAGCCAAGTTTGGAAGCATAAGTAATTGGCAGCCAAAGCTTAGCCCCAAACGACAAGTAATAACCCAAAACACTGATGACAGAGGCTCTTGTGGTCACTGGGTGAACTTGGAAGGGAGAAGTGTCTTGGATTTGGAGGAAGCCAAGGAGAATGGGGATGATGAATGCAAGAATGGCATGGCGAGAGGTGAAGTCATGAGCTAGAATATTGCATATAATTAAGACTGGGATTGTGATGTGAACTTGGCTCCTGCCACGGCTGAACAAGGCATGCCATTGGATGGTTGTGGATGCTTCAACTACTCTGCGAGGCATGGGTTTCAAAGAATTTGTAGCATCAATTATAAGTTAACTAATTTGAGATTGTGAGGGGCAGAGGAAGATACCCAGGGGCTATTTATGGTGGTGGCTAAACATGGACCACACTTAGAAGAAAAGGAGATTCCCATTGCCTGTGCACAAACTTTCCACAAAGACATTAGGTACCTGGAGGGATAAGATCGTGTGAACTTCATTCAAAAGTAGAGTTAAGTCGTAGTCAGTCATACCCTTTTTTTTTCTTGGTAATGATAGGACACGATTTTATGGTGGCTGCACTAAATGTTAAGAAAAAGCTAGTTGATATGCTGTGGCTGGCTAAGTTTTTAAAAGGGATTGCATATATGTTGTAATACTATTAAAACAAGTTTTCTTAAAACATACACTTGTGTGTCCCTTTTAGCTTTAATTTTTATTAGAAACTCCTTTTAATTTTATAAAATTTATATTTATATTCTTTTTAATCTTTAAAACCTTACACTAACTTCTCTTGTTTTATGCTTTCATAAGTATTACTTAATATTTTAGTAATTTGTGTTTCATTGAATTAGGTTAACAGGAGTTTTGGATTTTAAGAAAGTATCTCTGCACTCTTCGAGTGTGAAACTAATTTTTTTAAAAAAATATTAAAGTTTTCTCTCTCCACAAAGTGCACTCTAGCGGAATCAAACCTTTAACATGGTAGGTAAAACTTTTCCTTTTTGAGGTTGAGCTTACCCACTCAATCACACCTTTGTGGGTTAAGTATGAATTTTAAAATTATTAGGGGCAGTAAATGTTCGCCAACTTGTCCAGTAGAGAATCAATAATCAATCCGGTTTGAACCACAATTCATTTTCCTTCAAATTTTTAAAACATTGATTACATCATTACTAATTTCAATTTATTTTAGAGAAAGGCAAATGATGATGAGTGCCCTGGAACCCAATATCTTTCTCGAGTTGGATTCATTTTCTAGTTTACTTTTTAATTAGATCACGTAATACAATCTTCGGTCCTCGTTTCACTAGGTTCCTAGCTTTAGAAATTAGGATCTAGATGCTGCTGCCGTGGGACTAATTCCCTTATTAATTAATTATCATAACGAGAAAGAAAGTACCGGACTTTTGTCCATATGCACCAAATCATCTGTTAAACACAACTTCCCAGTTCTTTCTTAAAAAATGTAGTGATAATATTTTTTTCTTATTTCCGCCTGTCTTTTGGAAGTTGTCGGTCATTGATTTCTCCTTCTGAATTAAGTACTCACGGCATCCTAGGAATTTGCAAAGACTCAGCATTAGTCCCTGCGAAGACTGCTGTTAATAATCTTTGCAAATTTCTAGGTGTTCTTTGATAAGGTTTCGAGAGTGATTTGATAGCTGTAAATATTAGGTTTTTTTAGAGAACTCGAATTTTTAAGAGAGAGAATTTAATTTTCATTGTTAGATGTACTTGAATTTTCACATTATCAATTTATTAATTGAATTATAAATTTATGGAGTCTTCTCGCTGTACTACCATTTATATATAACATCCTTTGATTTGTTGTTCAAAATAAAAACGTTAATGTTAGAATCTTAAACATGCATTTAATTAGAAAAATAGCTAAACACTCCGATGGTATCATTCTTTGCGTTGAATAACCTTGGATAAGATATTATAAGCTAATTAAATTCTTTTTTGTACAATATCTAGTGCACACAAAAAATTATACAAGCTTATACTATTATAACTTCTTATAGGATTATCACTATATAACACAATAAACCAAAATCGAGGGATAAGCTTTGATAAAGGAACTTTGTATAATATTTTTTATGACAACAATTACTTATATATTTATTTGTCAATTTAACATAGTATTGTCAACATATATACCATCTTTTCATAACCATTGTTATTGCTGCTACTACCACTAACATTGTCACCCTTACACCACCAATACTATAGTTATACTATTATTGTCATAGTTTCTACCACCATCATCGTACCCTGACAACTATTGCTGCCTCTACCACCATTGACGTTGTTTTGCCACTGCTGCCACCCCCACTATGGTAATATTGTTTTCATCATCGCCACCACCATCATCACTGCTCAACATAACCACTTGTTATTGACATCGTGTTGTTACAATCTTCTTTGTATATATTTGTTGTGTCAATGTATAACATCTTATATTGCATAACATAATTCTACCATGTGTTTGTTAAGGGATGGTCAGAATAAAAATATTGTTATTTTGATAAAAATACCTTCAGATATGTTGTGTTACTTGATTCCATCTTACAAAAATTGTATTAAAAGATGTCACAATTGATAATAACCAGAAGTAAAATTGAATTAAAAACACACAAGGGTTGAAATTAGCAGGTTTTGGATGGTTATGGAAGAAAGAGAGGCGGCGACAACATGTTCTAGCATAGAGTGTAAAATTGGATTTTCTGGCGACCGGAGAACCAAACGAACAAGACACAAATCGAGTACTCCAAAAATTCTAGTTTTTATTTATTTATTTCCATGTTTGAATCCTTTCACAGCAAGCAAGAATAGACCCATGATGGGATTTTATAAAATCATCAAACCCTTCATTTTTTGCTGGTCATGGCTCTTAATTTCTTTGTGATACACGTGGATTTCTTGTCCAGAATGAAGGAAATTGTCATCATTTGTAGCTTGTTAGTGTTGGAGCAGAAGAAATCGGTGATGGTGGCAACAAGGGTGGGAGAATTAGAGGCAGAGTCTTCGGAGAGGGTGGATGGGGTGACATGGGTGGCATGGCCGAAGAGGAGGCCATTGATGACGATGGAGGGAGCTGTGTCAATTCGTAACTTAGTTCAGCGTTGCTTTGTCATTATCCCTAATTAGTTTTTTTTTAAAATCAAAACTGGGTCCTTTTCTCTAGCTATCATGATTCTTGCACATTTTCATCCTATGCTTGTGATCCAAGAAAGAAAAGTAATGGTATTAATACTAAATTACAAACACGCATGCATAGACAATATGTATGATCCTAATAGCAAAAAAACAAAAGAAGGTGCGTGACCTTTAAAATTAAAAACACTTAATGAACAATAACATTCAATATTAAATTTATTAAAACCTATATATTTGTACGACCCGATGACTTGCATGATTTGTTGTCTAAAAGATTCTCTAAGTCCTCACATTTCTAATTTCGTGGACCCTACATTCAAGGATTTTGACATAGGAACATTAACTGCAAAGAAAAAGAAAGGATGACCTAATAGTTTTTCATTAATTAATTAGTCCATATTAATACTAATTATTTATTTTCAAACTTGATATGACAATTATATTTTGAGCAAGAATATTAAAATTTATTTTTATAAAAATTCATTAACTGTATTGAAAGATCACAAAACTACGGCAAATTTATATATTATTTCCTTAGAAATTAGCAAAATACTCTAAACTATTGAGAGTGATTTAATTAGTAATGAGAATTTTAGACAATTTGTTCGAACTACTATCTAAAAAATTCAAAATTTCAAGAAAGTTTCAACAGCGTATTTTACTCAAATTTGGCTTCAAGTCTTGATCCCTTCATTACGGTTTAGGGCAAATTATAGTGGATATAAAAGCCATGCTTGCCGGTGTCATATTACACTTTTGAAACTACTTTAGGCGGAAATTTCATGGAAATTAAACCCACCCCAACTCCCACTACCAAAAGGAGATCATGATGACTATCAAAAGTGAAGTTTAAATTAGTATATTAATTCTAACTATATATTCTGATCCACCACCAGTTAAGTGTACTTTAATTTTGGAATTAATGGAGATGGCTGCGGTATTTGGAAGTCAAGCAGCATGTGGACATGCTAACAAAAGCAAGAATATGCTATGTGGTGGAATTAATTAATGTGGCTTCATCATTAATCGTGAAAGTTAGCATACTTTAGCTAGCTAACCGACGCAGGATCTGCAAATAGTTCTCCAAACTAATAGAAGTTGGGCGGTCATTTGAGAAAATAATTTAGCTGTGATTTGAATAAATGAATAGTTTCTTTTGCAGCATGCCAACAGTTTCCCATCGTTTGGATATCATAGCAAGTATGCTTAGTATTTGTTGAATTCAACCACCAAGATCTATTAGATAACAATTTATACTTACATATATGCAGGAGAATGTGCAACAGAAAGAGCGGCATGGGCGGCTGGAACAATTTGCAAAATGATAAAGATGATACTGGTGTTTGGATTTTACACCATTTCTTGAGTGTAAGGATTTTCATAATATGTTAATTCATGTCTGAAATTACCATGATTACCTCTGACTTTTTATGCCGGTGAAAATTGCATTATGTCCTCCATTATCTATATGCAGTTGTTGCCCAAAGTAGTCCAGCTTCTATAAGACGTGTTATCTTATCGAGTATGCAACATTCCATCTGAATTCGTTAGGCGTTCCAAGGAGCATCAGAGGTAACCTTTGCACCTTCAAGTCTAGTTGAGAATTTAACAATGATGAAATAAATTATTGCGATTTTGTTTTACTCAAGTAACACTTCTTTTTTAATCCAAGTGATGCAGGAGAATGCAAGGACAAAAGCGTTTCTTGGAGAGACATTTATACCAACAACACTAAATTGAATAAAATATTTTAGTGCCCTGAGGCTTGGAAATAAAGATATTGTCAT
Organism: Gleditsia sinensis; assembly: GCA_037074535.1. Taxonomy (NCBI): domain Eukaryota; kingdom Viridiplantae; phylum Streptophyta; class Magnoliopsida; order Fabales; family Fabaceae; genus Gleditsia; species Gleditsia sinensis. The sequence continues at coordinate 14,425,565 of CM073469.1, read as the reverse complement.
GGGAGTTTCATTCCAACTTAATAAAAATCTTGAAGCAATTGTCATTAATCAACTTTGAGTGTTTAGAAATAGAGAAATGTATATTGTTTTCCTCAAGTCTACAATAATTTGTAATTTGCAACTACAATAGGTATTTTTTATGTTTTTAAATATCTTTTAAATACAGCAGCGGATGTAAACCGCTGCTTTATATTTGTTTAAATATCTTGGAATTTCTCCACTGTTTTAAACCGCTGCTATTTATTAAGGCTGTCAGTAAATGATGTCTCGTCGCCTAGGATAGTCACAGTTTTAAAATCTCGGCTAAACGAAGTTTTTTTTAGTGTACGTATTTGAGAACATAAGTTACAATTTAAGAGTAATTAAGCCCAAAATTGACCCAAGTTATAGTTGCGTTTTTTATTGAGAAATGGGTTACTATTTGAATAAATGAATAGTTTCTTTTGCACCAGAAGATTCTCCTCCTTTTTTGTCCGTCGACTTTGCAGGTTTTGTAGGTGGGCATGAAAAATCATAGTCTAACATGTCGACCTTAAATGATGATATCTTACCAAACTCATCTTCCAAATTAAAATTCGTTTGACTTTCCAATTGCTTTTCATTACATTGGGCAGTACTGGTTATCTCTAGTATAGTAATTCTTGTAACTTTTATATTAATAACAGTGACAAACGTACCTCTAGATCATTCCTTTTAGAAAGTTTGCAGGAGAGGGATATTTTTCTAAGGAGAGCAAGTCCTTTTTGACTTTGAATTAAAATTATTAGGTAGTCCTTTTTAGATAAAAGAAGAACATTTTAATAAGAAAGAAAAAAGATAGAAATGAGGAAGATATTGCATATCCACCTAATAAAAACTACAATAAAGAAACTAAGCAAAAGACCTAGGGGGAAAAAGTTAAACAAGCAGCAAAGCTGCGCAGTCTCTCTGTATATCTAAAAGAGACACTCCCTTAAATAACCTTTGAGCTTAACACCACAATGATGCTCTGAATGATTTAACGTTGTTTGATTAAAACAATGACTGATTGAAGGTAGTGTATAATTCTTAAATTATGTTTTTGATAGAAGCATTCTGATTGGGGGAAAGAAAGTATATTAGCTTTCAAATGATTGGTGAACATGTTTTGGACGTATTTAGAGGTCCAGAGAAAAGTTATGAAAGATGGCTAGATGGGACTTGGTTAAGGCGAATAAAGCACTAAACCAAGCTAATTTTAGAGCACTCAACTCACTCTCAGTCTCGGGATAGAGATTGACTTCTCTTGGTAAACAAGGGTATTTTTCAATCTTAAACTTCAAATACCAAAGATAATAATGATTGCATGAACAGAGTAATAACATAATTCTTGATATTAAATGAGCAACCACGCTTGAAGAGAAACTTTAATGGTGAATATATGCCTCTGAGTAGATTTTGGTAGAGTTTTGGTATTAGGTTTTCAAGGTGGGTTTATGAACAAGAAGAAAGGGTATTTATAGAGGAGATCAGAGGGCCTCTGAGCACTCAAAGAACTCTTGCCCAAAAAGTTTCTTTTACCCTTGATATTGAGAAGCTCTTTAAATGTTATTTAATGCTCTTTAAAAAAATTTCAGATTTTAGGGATACTAGGTATGATATTTCATTAAATGTATAAAAATAAAAATCCTTAAAATTGTTATTCATGGAGGGAAATCTGGTGATGGATACTATGCTGACGCATGCATTAGGGTTTGTGTGGGGTAGGGCACTTAGGAGACTCTAATTACATGGTTCATGCAAGCAAACTCAAGATGTTCTCAGCTCAGCACGCATGTTATCTTAGTTTAGTGATCAAATCAACCTCGACATAAAGAGGCATTTATTCTAAGTCAACCAAACCAATTTAATTAATTAATTTCTGAAAACAATTAGGGTAAATTAATACTTACCTTGGGCGCTCTTGACCTTGTCTCTACTAGAGCACCCAGTTGTAGACATACATGCATAGAAACAGCTAATAATAAGTCTAAACAAAAGCTATGTGATGTATGTAAAGGAAAAATGGCAATTATTATGTAGAAATGCTAAGTCGTGCATAAGATAAGAAATATCAAAGCATATAGATACTCAAGGGCTTTCTTACGAGATAACTCACATAGTATGCTGCATTAACTCTTGGGCTTGTATTTCCTCTTAGTGACTTCTCATTAACTCGGACTTCTATTAAGTAGGCCACGAAACTTGGACTCTTAAGCGCTTAACTACTTACGGGATAATCTCAAAGAGGAACTCTTACTCTTGCTTGACGCTGACCTTACATATTCTATAAAAAGGGTATGAGTGCAATTTATTCTTTTAATGATGTTATAAACTTTACGTTAACAAAAAAAATATTAATATATTAATGGAAAATATTTTAAAAAATAACATAGTTCATAAATAAATAACTAAAAAAATAAAATATTGACATAATCTAATTAATAATGTTAAAAGTGTTGATCAAATGACATACTTTATCTAAAATATAACAAAAAATAGTTAAAAAAACTAATTGAAAATAAGAAAATTTTAAAACTCAACTAGATAATGATTTACTACATACGTAATGATAGAATTTTTCAAATTATTTTTTTAAGTAGATAATAATATAAAATATTTTATAGTAAAATATAATTTTCCTAATTAATAAAAAAAATTAAAACAGACTTCTTCTTCTCTAGATAAACTAAAATATATTAATCTTAAATAAATAAACTTAATATATTGTTTATTAAATTAAAACAAATATTTTGCATAATAAAATTATTGCTAAATAAAATAAAATTGATATAGTTAAATAAAGCTCAATTCTTTAAAACACATTAAAAAACCTCAGTACTTCTCCCTTAGCTATATAAATTTTCATTTTTTAAAAATTATAAAATAAAAAGAACAAATATGTGGTATACAAGAATAATGTACATGTATCACAAAAAAAAATAGTTTACTTGATGTTTATGAAGTTCCAAGAGAAGTTAGAAGTTGGAGTTTATTTTAGCAGGTATAAAACCATAAAGAAAAAAGTTAGTGTATTTTATTATTTTTAAACTATATAGAAAGAAGTTGGAATGTATTTTAGTTTATTATAAATAAAATTTTAAATTTTAAAAAATTTAAGTATAATATTTTTCACGCCCCTAATTTAAAATAACGCGATTGTCACGAGTAGCACATAATTTTAACGTTATTATATTGCATACTTGTTTCGAGTATATCACATATCAGGATTAATAACATACGTTTACAAATTCTCCAATATAACCAAATATATAAGCCAAGTTTTTATACACATATTATAGTAGAAGCACAAATCCTGCCTATAGCGTTCAGAGCATACTCTAGAATACAAGTACAAAATAATTTAAATACTATGAGTCTTAGAAGCAACGTAGACTCATTCAGAGAGTATGACACCTAATTGATCACAGAGTTGCAGGACCAAAATCTGTATCCTTATTTGAAAAAAATGTAAATAGTGTAGTGAGTTTGACAACTCAGTGAGTAGATAATACCTCCTATGACCTCTTAAGTCAACATATGGCTGTACTCATTTTAAAATTTGTCACATAGAAAATACAGTTCGGAAGTACATCCATATGGGACCCGTATTTCAAATATTCTCAAACAAAGGATATTCAGATATCCAAAACCATATATTGTACTGTATGATCGTTTAACAAATATTGTTATACATCAAAATATTTCACATGAAAACATTAGGAGGAGTCCATATCAAAACTACCATATTAGAGTTTAAGCCCTTCCGTACTTTGGTGGTATAAGATTTACCTATACTTAACATCCCAGCTAAGGTTTGCCCTACCACCATTCAAGAGGACACGCGAAGGAACTCTAATATAGGCAATTTCCCAAGCACACAGCAAGGGAGGGAAAGTCACATATCATATAGTCGGCATTCCGCTCTCTTTCACATATCATATCATGTGTGTTGGCCATCACACGAGGCTAGCACCAACCCTGCTAACTGAGGTAAAGTGCACTAGGGTTAACATCGCTTGCTGTTAGCAAACAATGTTGCCAAAAAGATTCCTTCACAAAAATCATATTTGCATATATGTCATATCGTTCAAAACAGAGGTTCTAGTATAATATAGAATTTTCAATTTCAGTACAATTCCTCTGTCAGAAATATTCCAATTAGGGTAATCACATATACATACTCATTTCCAAGGCAATCTTATAGCTATACATATTAATGTCACATACAGAATATATTTCATTTACCATATAATGAGAAAGACAATTTAAAATCACATATTCAATGAGTTCAAAAATCTATTTTCAAAATCATACTCTTTTTGAACTTTATACCAGATTGTAAACAATTCAGATAATTTAATCCATTTCAAAGATATATAAAAGTATAAATAACTTGTAAACATAATCAATTATCTATTTAAAGTTCAAGAAGAGCATAGGGTAAGTCATAGAAAGAATTATCTATTCACAAGGTAAGGCTCCAGATTGGACCACCCTAAAATGTATTTTTTTCAATTCAAATTTAATAAAATAGACTTCAAAAATGAGTCGAGAAGGTCCACAAATCTAAGAAATGACTCCATAATTGCGAAATTTGGCCTCCAGAAGCTTGGTAAACATTGATAAACTGTTGAGTACTATTCACGATCTAAAATACTATTCACTGCCGAAACATCGCTATTCATACCGGCTGGATTTACTTTTCATGATGCACAAAAAGTTGTCAGATGGCCGAAAAATTTCATATATTAAGATTTATCTATTTTCTGAATCTATCTACGATATCAGATTTTTAATTTGAAGTATCTAAATAGAAGTTTAAGAACTTACTTTTTTTCTAAGATTTTCTACTTCCGATCTGCGACGATTCTGCGGCTGACTTGAAAAATTGTTCGGCCAAAATCGTAGTACTCTCCATTCTAAATCGAGTGGTACCCTTAATTTTAAGATCGGAGGCTCAAAGGTATACTAGATCTAGAGAAAAAAGTACTATTTACTCTCACTATTCATTCACCCGAAACTCTCTTTGTCTATTCTTCTTCTTTTTTTAAAATAATAATGGAGGATCAATTAACAATTTGTTAATAGTTGGAGGATATCCTTTCAAATTTTTTTATTTACATTTTGACCCCTAAACTTTTAAAAAATTATATTTTGGCCCGAAAATTTAAGTCCTCATATTACCTTCATAATTCTTTAAACAATTTAATAAATAAACATATTTTCAACGATACTTATCTCCATTTATCATAATTCTCGCTTACATTCATAATTTTTCTTTAATTCACGGTTTTCATTTATTTAGGGTTTTTCTTTATTTTAAAGCTATTACATTCTTCTCCCTTAAAGAAATTCAGTCCTTGAATTTCCTATCCATATTTAAAATAAAAAATAACCTCATGATTCAAATAGATGTGGGTATTTGGCATGTATGTCATCCTCTTTTTCCCAAGTAGCCTCCTCAGAAGAGTGATTTTGCCATATCACTTTCATTGTAGGTATGTCTTTTGAACGTAATTTCTCTACTTGTCTGTCCCCTATCGCTACTGGTTGTTCCTCATAAATTATGTCTTCCCGTAATTGAATCTATGGGCACTGTATAACATGTGTAGGATCCGATACGTACTTTCGTAGCATAGACACATGAAAAACTGAATTGATATTACCCAATTCAGGTGGTAAAGCCAAACGATAAGCTATTAGGCCGATCCTATCAAGATTTTCAAATGGTCCTATGTATCGTGGACTTAACTTTCCTTTCTTCCCAAATCTTACTAATCCTTTCATAGAAGATATCTTCAAGAAGACATGTTCGCTTATGGCAAATTCTAATGGTTGACGTCTATTATCAACTTAAGCTTTTTGTCTACTTTGGGCTGTTAATAACCTTTCTTTAATTAACTTTTCCTTGTCAAGTGCATCTTGTACCAAATCAAACCCTAAAATCTTAGCGTCGCCCAATTCAAACCATCCGATCGGAGAACGACAACATCTTCCATATAATGCCTCAAAAGGGGCCATTTGAATATTGGCTTGATAACTATTGTTATAAGCAAATTCAACTAAAGAAAAGAATCTTTCCCAACTACCTTAAAAATCAAGCATACTTGCCCGAAGTATGTCTTCCAATATTTGGAAGGTTCGCTCATATTGTCCATCTATTTGAAGATGGAAAGCAGTACTGAGATTTAGCTTCGTGCCCAAAACTTCTTGAAATGCTCTCCAAAAACGAACTGTGAACTTTAGTCATCGATCAGAGATGATCGATATCGGCACTCTATGAAGTCTCACTATTTCATTCAAATACAAATTTGCATACTGAGCTATGTTATATGCGGTTTTCATTGGTAGAAAATGTGTTGATTTAGTGAACCTATCAATGATCACTTATATGGAATCAAACCCTTTTGGTTTTTATTGGTAGAAAATGTGTTGATTTAAGTATCTCTATCTGCTGATGTAATCTTGCAGGCCTTTGATGTTCTGCTTTTACCTGCTATCAAGTTAAGCATCGAGAGACATAATCAATTATATCTTTTTTCATATCGTCCCACTAATATTTTTTTTTAGATCTTTATACATTTTAGTTACTCTAGGATGTATGGTATATATGGATTTATGGGCTTCCTCTAAAATCTCTTTCTTAAGTTCTTCTTTATTAGGTATACATAATCACTTGCTCAATCTCAGAATTTCTTCAAAGTTTACAGTAAATTCAACATCATTACCATTTTTCAGCTCTTAAATTTTCCTGCATAAATAGACATCCTCTTCTTGTGCCTTTTTCATTTTCTCAATCAAAGACGATTGAAACCGTATATAGGCCAATAGTATCCCAGGCTCCTTTACTTCCAATACTACCCCATGAATTTTCAACTTATGCATGTCTTTAACCAACGGCCTCCTTACCACTGTGATATAAGTCAAACTACTCATAGACTTCCTACTTAATACATCAGCCACTACATTGGACTTACGTGGATTATAGTATTATGTAGTCATAATCTTTAAGTAATTCCATCCATCATCTTTGTCTCAAATTAAGATCTTTTTGTTGAAAAATGTATTTGAACCTTTTATGATCTGTATAAATTTTGCATGTCTCACCATATAGAAATGCCTCCAAATTTTGAGAGCAAAAACTACTGTTGCCATTTCTAAGTCATGAGTCAGATAATTTTGCTCATGTGGCTTAAGTTGTCTAGATGCATATGCAATGACTCGACCATGTTGCATTAACACACACCCTAATCTAATTCTCGATGCATCACAATATACTGTGTATCTTCCGATACCTGAAGGAATAAACAGTACTAGCGCTGTAGTCAAACATTCCTTAAATTTTTGAAAAATTCTTTCATATTTATCTGATCAGCCAAACTTTATTTCTTTTCTTGTCAACCTCATCAAAGGAGTAGCTATTTTTGAAAAATCTTTAACGAATCTATGGTAATAGCCTGCTAAACAAAGAAAACTACGAATCTTTGTAATTATGGTAAGGCGTGGCCATTACTGCACTACTTCTACCTTTTTAAGATGAACTTGAATTCTATATTTGGTAACCACATGTCCTAGAAAAGTAACACTACTAAGCCAAAATTCACATTTTGAAAACTGTGCATATAATTGGTGTTCTCTTAGGGTTTGCAAAGCTATCCTTAAATGTCGCTCATGTTCTTCTGAACTCCTTGAATATACCAAGATATCATCTATGAATACAATAACAAACTGATCCAAAAAAGGTTTAAATACTCTATTTATCAAATTCATGAATGCAGCTGGGGCATTCGTTAACCCAAATAGCATTATTAAGAATTCATAATGCCTATACCGAGTCCTGAAAGCAGTTTTCAGAATGTCCTCCTTCCTTTTCCTCAATTGATGATACCCAGATCTCAAATCAATTTTTGACAAACAATGGGCACCCTGTAGTTGTCAAATAAATCATCTATACGAGATAGTGAATACTTATTACGTACTGTCACCTTATTCAACTATCTGTAATCAATACACAACCGTAAGGATCCATCTTTCTTTTTCACAAAAAGGACTAGAGCACCCCAAGAAGAAGCACTAGGGCGGATAAATCCCTTGTCTAACAAGTCTTGTAACTGATTTTTCAATTCTTTAAGTTCGGTCGGTGCCACTCTATATGGAGGTATAGACACTAGTTGGGCTTTTAGAAGTAAATTAATACTAAACTCAATTTCTTCTTCTGGTGGTAACCCTGACAATTTCTTAGGAAGCAGATAAAAAAATTCCCTAACCACTGGAACCTGCTCTACGTTGGTATACTTCATATCAATATTTTTGACCACTGCTAAATACCCCTGGCATCCTTTTTGTAATACTTTATGTCATGACCCAAAAATAAGAGTGCGTAACCGGCACGGGTTTTGAGAATAATCTCATCCCGTAAGCCTTTAGTATAATACATATAAATGATTTTCTCATAAATAGTATAGATTATAACCAAACACATAATCACATTCATTTGAAAGCTTAATTATCTAATACTGTATAATTTCAATTATCTCAAATATTCATAAATACTCTGCAAATGGAAGCTGAGATCCTGCCTGTGATATATGGAGCAACTCTAGAGTACAAGTACAATATAAATCAAAATCTACGAGCCTTGAAAACAAAGTAGGCTCACCCAGAGATCATGTCGTCTAACTAGTCAACTATCTAAAAAAAATATAGAAATATCGTGTAGTGAGTTTGACAACTCAGTGAGCAAATATAGTTTACTATAACTGAAACAGAACAGACCATTCACACGAGTTTTCATAAATAGAAATTTTGGTAGAATATAACATTATCTAAATCAATGTATATAACAGCAAACTAAAGCTTTAAAGAAGGTAAATTTTGTTAAAAGAAAATTTAAAATCTTAAGATTTAGTATAATAAACAATAATTTCAAAATCAGATAAGGAAATAGGAAGATAACTCTTTATAATAAAAAATGTTTAGAGGAGGACTCAAAGTAGATCTATAATTATAATTTTTATACCCAAGCACAAAGCCTGGTAAGGGCAATCACCATATACATGTTTTATCCCAAGCCCATAGCAATGGGACGGGTAAATCACCATATTTCCATCATTCATATCATAAGGTTGGAAGGAGCTTTCCTCAACTCTCTAATCTTTTCATATGTTGACTGTCCTAAGCACACAGTAATAGGACGGGTAAATCACCTCATTCATATTATATGTAACCAGGCCAATTGCCACTGGCTATTGGAGGAGACATACCTCAACTCCATATTTATTCCCAATTCAATCCTCATGTGCCCGTTCGCACAAGGGGCTAGCAACTTTCTTGCTAGCTAGGGTTTCATGGTGCACTAAGACTAACTATCTCTGTCACTAGTTAACAGTGTTTCTATCAATGATTCCTCTAAAATAAACTAGTTTAATAAACCAAAAATATAAACTGAAAGGAAAATTGAAATTTATGAGGTTAAAATGCTTTTTAAGACAAAATATATCCCTCCCTTCCAAGATATTTCTTGGACAGAGTTCCGACATAGAAATTCATTCTCTAAAATCAGAAATACAATATTTTCATTCCAGTCCAAATAAACCATGACATTTAGTCCCAAAAACACATTCAAACATAAATTCAATTTCAATTTCAATTTCACCATATTCATGAAATAATGAGGTATCAGTATAACATAAATCATATGAACAATTTAAGAAATAATACAACTATAAAATTCAATAAAGTGTAAAATCACACCATATGTTCATCACAAATTCAGGAAGGATTATTAAGGGTCTGTTCTGCTTGTCCTATAGTTTCTAAGAATATAAATCAATATAAATATGAAATTCAATTTATGCTATACACAATTAAAACTTTGTTTTAAAATGCGTGGACATGAAGGAGAATTTTAAAATGTGTTATAGTAAATTATATTCACTCACAGGGTAAGGGTCCCAGATTGGACAGCCCTAAAATCCACGTTTCTCATCTGAATTTGATCAAATAGACATTAAAAATGAGTTCGGGAGCTTGGTTACTGTTCATCGCCAAAAAACACTATTCATGACGAACAAAAATACTGTTAGATGACAAAAAATATACCTATTTTAAGGTTTATCTAGCTCCTAAGTCTATCTATAGGGTCAGAATTTCAATTAGAGGTCTCTAAATAAAATTTTTAGAATTTACCTTTTTCTGATATGTTCTGCTTCAGATCTACGGCGATTCAACGGCTGATTTGAAAAACTGATCAGTCAAAATCGTAGTATTCTTCGTCCTAAATACAGTAACACCTTCAGTTTTGAGATTGGAAGCCAATAGGCACTCCAGATTTAGAAAAAAAGTTGAAGATTACTATTCACTCACTATTCATCAAAATATTTTTTTTTCTTTCGGTTTGTTTCCCCCGTCTTCTCCTTCCGATTCTTTTTCCTTTTAATTGTTGTTTGTTTGTTTTTTTTAAATATTATTATTATTATTTAAGAATTAAATAATATGATTTCTTTTATATAAATTAATATAAATTCCATTTTTCATCTTAAAATATCCCAAAATTTTTAAAAAATTTATATTCTCATAAATCTTCAGTTAAACTCTTAAATAATGATTCTTATTAATAAAAATCTTAATAAAACAAATCACAAAATAAATATCTTTATGCATAATAAAAGAAAGAATATTTCTAAAAATACAACAAAAATTTATTAAAAGCCAATATAATTATTTTGAGCAAAACAATAATTATTTTAATTAAAAATATACTTCCTTTTAGCAAAACATAATCATTTACAATAAAAATATTTTTTTTATAACAAAACATTATTATTTAAAAATAAAAATTTTGAGATATTACATTCTTCCCCTCTTAAGAAATTCGGTCTCCGAATTTCAGCCTACCCTACATGGTCAAGACATAATTCAAAGTTATCAATCTTATTACTCAAATAATTAGGGATATCTTTCATCCAGAAGTTCTTTACTTGTCGATTAACAATAAACATCGATTTTTCCTATAGTTAAGCTAAATTTTTGTCCAATTAAATTTCTTGGAATTAGGTAATATAAGAAGAATCTAATAAGTAGTTCCTTAGCATTGATGCAAGAAAGTCTATATCCACATTACTCAATCCTGATGGCAAGGCTAGGCAATGTATTACTTTGCCTACTTCGTTCAAAAGAGTCTATATACTAGAGCTTAACTTTTTCCTTCTTTGCAAACCTCATTACCTTTTTAATTGGCGAGTCTTTAAAAAAATACATGGTCACCAATTGATAATTTCTAGTGCCCAACATTCATGGTCCTTATAAAATTTTGGCTTGTACTGAGTTGCTTATATTCTTTTTTTTAATCAATTTTATCTCCATAATTGCAAATAAATACTAACCTTATCACTCAAAAATATGTATCTGACGCGCATATTATCTCTCTTTCATAAGTACCTCCTCTGAAAAGTGATTCTGCTACATGGCTTTTACCGTGGTATTTCTTTTGAACATTTTTTTTTCTATCTACTATAGTCACTAATTTTTGTTTTCCTCATATGACAAATCTTTGTTTAACTAAATTTCTCGACATTAAATAACATGTGTTGGGCCTGGTAGATACTTTCGTAGCATAGACACGTGAAAGATGGGATGAATATTACTCAATTCAGATAGCAAAGCCCAACGGTAAGCTACTGGGCCGATCCTATATACTGCAGACCTAACTTTACTCAACGTACTAACTTATTAGGAGATCTATACTATTTTTTATATATAACCTCAAATGGTGCAATTTATATATTGGCCTGATAACCACGGATATGAGGAAATTCAATCAAGGACAAATAATTTCTCCTTTCTCAACAATTATTCACACATAAATTTTCAATCTCAACATAATTCAAATCCTAGAAACTAAACTCATCTTTGCATGGTATAATCCCTTAATTCAAGTACCTTGATCCTTTCATTATTTTCAGACGTAGTTCTCAAAATATTCTCCATATTTTCAAATTAAGAGTTCAAAGATTAATTTAAATCATACTTCCCATATTTTATTCCTCAAGAACTTCAACACCACTAATTCTCTTGATTACAGTCGTTAAAACACCATAAGGTCACCATCTATCTATGTATTTCAAACTTTTCATTACTTTACCTACTAACCACTTGGACACCATAATAACTGAGTTTCAAAGAAAAGAAATTATCTTTCCTTGTAATAAGGCAAAAGAACCTTGCATTTAATGCCAACCATTAATGAGGGAGAATGCAGTGAAACAAACGAAAAGCATAATAGAGAATGGTGCCAAAATAGAAAGTCAAAAATTTGAACAAAGCATTGAAAAACATTAAAATCGGTGGCCGTAATTCTTGAAAATCTGTAAAAAAATCTATCTATGATTTCAGCAAAAATCAATGGCCGCAAATTTTGAATATATGTGCCAGAATCTACTTTAAAGATGTTGATATTCGGTGGAAAAGAAATATTTCCGAACTTATAAAAGTCTGTGAAAAACAAAGAGTACGTAGCTAACTGGTAGGATGCAATTGATTGCTTCAGAATAGATGTAATCAATCAACTGTAAAATAATCAGTCCAAATTAAAATTTCTCAAAATAGCTAGTCGACTTAATAATATTGATAGTCGACTGGCAAAAACATTGAGAAAACAAAATAAATCATTTGATTGTTACTCTTCAACAATTAATTGGTTTGCATTTTCACTCTTTTTTTTTTTACAATGATGGCTATCACCTACAACTTTTCTACAAGAATCAAGACATCATCAAAGACAACAAGAAAAAGATAGATTTTTGCTGATATCTTATCTTATGCTCTTTATGTGCTTAATATGGGTCACAGTCATAACTACTGTACATATACATGCTTGCCGTCATTTTTGAAATTTTTTTTACCTTTAATTTAGCTGATATCCACCAATCACTCACATAGTTGTTCTAATAATACCCGGCCTATTCGTATAACTATTATAAATATGCCCTTCTCTGAGTTCTATAAATGCTTACATTAGTATCTTTATCTTCATACTCAGAGTTAAGGTGATAGAAATTATGGAGGGAACCGCATTCCATCAGTTTTGAAATATCTGTGTCTTTTGTGGTTCCAGTCCTAGAAAAGATGGAGAGTATGTTAAAGCAGAACAAAATCTGGGTATGGTGCTGGCTAAGAGAAGAATTCATTTAGTGTATGGTGGAGGTAACCGTGGGTTAATGGAGTGTGTGGCTACAGCTGCACATGTAGGGGGATGCCAAGTTCTAGGTATTATTCCTACAGCTCTAGCTGCATCCAGCAACATAGGGAAGACAATTGGGGAAGAATATAGAGTAGCTTCCATGCATGAACACATGGCTAGAATGATGAGCAATGCTGACGCCTTCATTGCCTTACCAGGTGGTTTTAGTACTTTAGAGGAGATTTTTCAAATAGTCTCTTGGGCACAACTGAATATGCATCACAAACCGATAGGTTTGTTAAATGTTAATCACTTCTTTGATGGTCTGTTGTCTTTTCTAGATCAAGATGTGGAACAGAGGTTTATGCCACACTCAGCATGATGACTTCTCATCTCGGCTTCAAATGCTGAGGAGTTGATTGATGCCTTACAAGCATATGTTCATGTACCTGATCCAACTATTGCTCAAATAGAATGGACGGAAGACAACCGCAGGAAGCGCAACTTGGATTTGGATCTTCATCTATAACTGTAGTAGAATGTAGCCATTGTTGTTCCACTTTAATTTTCTTAGGGTCTATTTGGATACCATCCTTGCTAAACATACTCCTTTAGAGTTGATAAAACTATCTTTAAATGTTGCTTATGATCTTTTGAACTCTTGTAATATTTTAGTGTATCGTCAATAATTATAATAACAAATTGATCCAGGAATGGCTTAAGTACTCTATTTATTAAGTCTATGAATAAAGCTTAGACATTTGTCAAACTAAATGACATAACCAAAAATTGATAATGTCTATAATGAGTCCTAAAAGAAATTTTTGAATATCCTCTTCCCTTATCCTCAATTCATGATACTCATATCCCAAATCAAGTTTTTTTTTTGAAAAAAAATACTAAACACCTTATAACTGGTTAAACAGATACGAGGTAATGGATTTTTTTTTTACATTGTCACCTTATTTAACTGTCTATAATCTCTGCATAGTCATAGTGATCCATCCTTCATTTCCACAAATAGGTCTAGAGCACCTCAAGGAAAGTACTAGAGAGTATAAATCCTTTGTCTAACAAGTCTTGTAACTTTTTTTTTCCTTAAGTTTAGTCAATATCATTCTATAAGGGGGTATAGACAGACACTGGTTAGGTTTCAGGAAGTAAATCAATACCAAATTTTATTTTACGTTTCGAGGTAATCTTGGCAATTCCTCAAGAATTACATCAGAATTTTTTTTACCACTAAAACTTGATTTACACTGGCATATGTCATATCAATATCTCTCACCACTGCCAAATATCCTTGGCAACTTTTTGTAATCACTTATGGGCTGCTAAAGCAGAGATTAGATTATTGGATATCTCACTATGGTCTCTCTTATATCAAGAAAGAAAATTCTCCAAAAATATTGAATTTAATCACCTAAAGTGACATTCTAAAATGGCATGGCTTGATACCAACCAATCCATTCTCAGTATCACATCAAAGTCTATCATAACTAGACAACGGGGTAAAACGAATATTATATTCAGAAACGATCGTAATTGGCATTTGTCTCAATTCTTTAAATTCTCAAGGATGCCTATCCCTTTCACTTTCAGGAAATAATTGACCCATAGATATATATATATATATTTTTAAAAATGTCACAATATTCAATAAACCTTATACTAGGAATTTTAGCAATCTTGGAATAGAAAGGAAAGCGAAATCCTTTAGAATCCTTCAACAGCACCAGATGTATAAATATGTCCAGTTCATACCCATACTAAAGGTCCTACTAAAGAATTCTTTGCTCCGATAGTCACAGGGAAACCTAATGCTCTGATACCAACTTTGTCACAACCCAAAAATAGGAGTGCGTAACCGGCACGGGTTTTAAGAATAATCTCATCCCGTAAGCCTCTAGTATAATACATATAAATGATTTTTTCATAAATAGTATAGATTATAACCAAACACATAATCACATTCATTTGAGAGCTTAATTATCTAATACTGTATAATTTCAATTATCTCAAATATACATAAATACTCTGCAAATGGAAGTTGAGATCCTGCCTGTGATATATGGAGCAACTTTAGAGTAAAAGTACAATATAAATCAAAATCTACGAGCCTTGAAAACAAAGTAGGCTCACCCAGAGATCATGTCATCTAACTGGTCAACTATCTGAAAAAATATATAAAAATATCGTGTAGTGATTTTGACAACTCAGTGAGCAAATATAGTTTACTATAACTGAAACAGAACAGACCATTCACACGAGTTTTCATAAATAGAAATTTTGGTAGAATATAACATTATCTAAATCAATGTATATAATAGAAAACTAAAGCTTTAAAGAAGGTAAATTTTGTTAAAAGAAAATCTAAAATCTTAAGATTTAGTATAATAAACAATAATTTCAAAATCAGATAAGGAAATAGGAAGATAACTCTTTATAAAAAAAATGTTTGGAGGAGGACTCAAAGTAGATCCATAATTATAATTTTTATACCCAAGCACAAAGCCTGGTAAGGGCAATCACCATATACATGTTTTATTTCAAGCACATAGCAATGGGACGGGTAAATCACCATATTTTCATCATTCATATCATAAGATTGGGAGGAGCTTTCCTCAACTCTCAAACCTTTTCATATGTTGACTGTCCTAAGCACACAGTAATAGGACGGATAAATCACCTCATTCATATCATATGTAACCAGGCCAATTGCCACTGGCTATTGGAGGAGACATACCTCAACTCCATATTTATTCACAATTCAATTCTCATGTGCCCGTTCGCACAAGGGGCTAGCAACTTTCTTGATAGTTAGGGTTTCATGGTGCACTAAGGCTAACTATCTCTGTCGCTAGCTAACAGTGTTTCTATCAATGATTCCTCCAAAATAAACTAGTTTAATAAACCAAAAATATAAACTGAAAGGAAAATTGAAAATTATGAGGTTAAAATACTTTTTAAGATAAAATATATCCCTCCCTTCTAAGATCTTCCTCGGACAGAGTTCCGGCATAGAAATTCATTCTCTAAAATCAGAAATACAATATTTTCATTCCAGTCCAAATAAACCATGACATTCAGTCCCAAAAACACATTCAAACATAAATTCAATTTTAATTTCACCATATTCATGAAATAATGAGGTATCAGTATAACATAAATCATATGAACAATTTAAGAAATAATACAACTATAAAATTCAATAAAGTGTAAAATAACACCATATGTTCATCACAAATTCAGGAAGGATTATTAGGGGTCTGTTCTGCTTGTCCTATAACTTCTAAGAATATAAATCAATATAAATATAAAATTCAATTTATGCTATACACAATTAAAACTTTGTTTTAAAATGCATGGGCATGAAGGAGAATTTTAAAATGCGTTATAGTAAATTATATTCACTCACAGGGTAAGAGCCCCAGATTGGACAGCCCCAAAATCCACGTTTCCCATCTGAATTTGATCAAATAGACATTAAAAATGAGTTCGGGAGCTTGGTCACTGTTCACTCGCCGGAAAACACTATTCACCCACCGGAAAACACTATTCACGACGAACAAAAAGACTGTTAGATGACCAAAAATATACATATCCTAAAGTTTATCTAACTCTTAAGTCTATCTATGGCATCATAATTTCAATTGGAGGTCTCTAAGTAAAAGTTTTAGAATTTGCCTTTTTCTGATATTTTCTACTTCAAATTTACGGCGATTCAACGGCTGATTTGAAAAAATGATCGTTCAAAATCGTAGTATTCTTCGTCCTGAATACAGTAACACCTTCAGTTTTGAGATTGGAAGCCAATAGACACTCCAGATTTAGAGAGAAAGTTGAAAGTTACTATTCACTCACTATTCATTCACTATTCATTAAAATATTTTTTTTTCTTTCTGTTTGTTTCCCCCCGTCTTCTCCTTCCGATTCTTCTTCCTTTTAATTGTTGTTTGTTTTTGTTTTTGTTTTTTTTTAAATATTATGATTATTATTATTTACGAATTAAATAATATGATTTCTTTTATATAAATTAATATAAATTCCGTTTTTCATCTTAAAATATCCCAAAAATTTCTAAAAATTTATATTCTCATAAATCTTCAGTTAAACTCTTAAATAATGATTTTTATTAATAAAAATATTAATAAAAAAATCACAAAATAAATATTTTTATGCATAATAAAAGAAAGAATATTTTTAAAAATACAACAAAAATTTATTAAAAGCCAATATAATTATTTTGAGCAAAACAATAATTATTTTAATTAAAAATATAGTTCCTTTTTGCAAAACATAATCATTTACAATAAAAATATTTTTTTTATAGCAAAACATTATTATTTAAAAATAAAAAGTTTGGGATATTACACTTTATGAGCTGTTAGAGCAGAGATTAAATTACTAGGTACCTCACTACAATCTCCTTGTATTAAGAAGGAAGATTCTCCAAGAATATTAAATTTAATCACCTTATGGTAATAGTCTAGAATGGCATGGCATGATGACAACCAATCTATTTCCAGTATTACATCAAAGTCTACCATATCTAGAACTATCAAATCTACCAGAGTATCCTTATCTTCTATCGAAATCTCACACGATTTATACATATAGTTTACCATTAAAAATTCTTCCATTGGAGTAGCAATCATAAAAGAACAAGTAAACTAGTAGGATCTCTACCCAATTTCTTAGCAAAGCAGGGTGATATATAAGAATGAGTAGAATCAAAATCAAACAGTACATATGCTCTATGGAAACTTACTGATAATGTACCTGTTATCATTGCATTTGAAGTTTGAGCATCTTGTCATGTCAAGGTAAAAACTCAGGTTTGTTTTCGGCCTCAACTTCTTGATCCTCTACTAGTACCACCACTATTTGCTTGAACTGAAACTATTCTATTTGGTCGTGTTGGTATAGATGCAGGGGGTGAAGCTGGCTGTAGTGATACTTGACTTAAATTTTGTAATTATGGATAATTCCTCATTAAATAACCTACTTGTCCACACTTAAAACATGCACCAGTTTATCTACAACATTGTCCAGTTTGAGGCTTGCTATAAATGGGACATAATGGAATCGATTTTGAATCATGTTGACTAGTAGGTCTTATATCTCTTTGAATCATTCTTTGCTTATTGATATTGACTAATGTCTAACTAAAGTTATCAGATCCTACTTGAGTTAAACGCTGTGAATTTTAAAATTTTGGTCCCATGACATTAAGATTAGAACTAGTATGGATATTACTATCTCGATTTCTTTTTTTTTTTTCTCTTTAGACTTTTTATATCTGCTAGCTCTCGTGTTTCCATCATTCTAGCACAATCCATAGCTGCTGAATAAGTTAGAAAATAGTTCATCTGAGAACCTACCGATTTAAAAAATAGACGTATCAATCCCGAAACAAATCTCTTAATTCTATCTTTTTCATTAGGAACCAGATATGGTGCATATCTAGACAACCGGGTAAAATAGATGTCATATTCAGAAAATATAATTTTTTTAAAGTACATAATAATATAAAAGAATTTATAATAAAATATAATTTTCCTAATTATTAAAAAAAATTAAAACACACTTCTTCGTCTCTAGATAAACTAAAATATATTAATCTTAAATAAATAAACTTAATATATTGTTTATTAAATTAAAATAAATATTTTGCATAATAAAATTATTGTTAAATTAAATTAAATTGATATAGTTAAATAAAACTCAATTCTTTAAAACACTTTAAAAAAACCTCAGTACTTCTCCCTTAGCTATATAAATTTTCATTTTTTAAAAAATTATAAAATAAAAAGTAAAAATATGAGGGATACAAGAATAATGTACATGTATCCCAAAAAAAAAAAATAGTGTACTTGATGTTTATGAAATTCCAAGAAGAGAAGTTAGAATTTGGAGTTTATTTTAGCAGGTATAAAACCGTAAAGAAAAAAGTTAGTGTATTTTATTATGTTTAAACTATATAGAAAGAAGTTGGAATGTATTTTAGTTTATTATAAATAAAATTTTAAACCTAAAAAAATTTAAGTATAATATTAAAAATACAAAAGTAAATCGGTGAAATTCATTTCAGTGTAAAAATATAAAATTTATCAAGAAAATTTAATGTTTATAAAAGTGTAGTATTCAATAAAATTATTTTATAAAATTTCAATTTTTATTTTCTAAAATTTTGAAAATTAATTTAAATGAATAAATAAATAATATTTTATCAAATTTTCTACTGAACTTAAATTTGAGTAATTCTATTCAGATTTTTTCCCCATGAAATTTGGCTCGTGATCTTATCAACAATAAATTCTACTACACCTATTTTGAGATATGACTGCTCTAAAGTGCAGTCACCCCTTTAAAGAATAAAGGAAAAAAAGTGCAAAGTAGTTGTATTCTTTGTTTATTAGATACAAATCTCCGTTTAACAAATATTGCTGCGACCTTGACTCCTTTTCCATTCTACGAAATATTCGACGTCTTCTACAAAGTAGAGTTATGGCTTTGTTTTCTTCTGAGGTTTTGGCTTTTAATTTTCGCTGTAAGGTCTCCCGGATTCAAGTCTCCGACTGCGCATCCTCCTGGGAAAACCGCGATTACAACAGTTTGTGTTATGCTAATTTTTTTTTTTACGTTAGTGTTGATTTGATCTAGCCCGTGTGGTTTTATTGATTCGAAAATTTCTGATTCCAGAAATTTCTCGAAGAAAAATTTGTCAAACTACCATCTTTTCCTTTTGAGTTTTGGTTGAGGGGGTGATACATAATTTAAAGCAAAACTGTTAAGAGATTTATGGATCCCATAAGCCATTTTCCAGATGAGCTTATTGTGAAGATTTTGCCTCTCCTATCAACCCATGAAGTTCTCTCTACCAGATGGAGATACCTGCGGCTATTTTTCTCTGGAACCTTAGACTTCGATAATTCTCCTATTATAAATCAGAAGTGATTGAGTTTCTACGAAACCAATACCCGATTCGATTTGAACCCAATTTCCACCAGCCAAATCCTCACTTGAGATATGTGGACCTATTTATCTCTGAAATCTCAGAATTTGATGGGTTTACGAGACATGATAGTACCCAGATGGAGTTTGAAGAGAACTTCTACGAGCATTTTAAAAGGGATGGAGAGAAGTATCATGTCTACTATCAAAAGACTCGTACATCTATCTAGGAATTCGGGAGTAGGGTGACAAAGGGTTGAATTCACTAAAATCTCCAATAATGAAGGGTCTAGACATCTTGGATCTCTCTCTCTCTCTCTCTCTCTCTCTCCCCCTGCTTTCCTCCCTCCCTCTCTCTCACTTTATGATTGGAGTGCACATCTTGCTCTACCGTGTGTCTGCTATAGGGGACTTCTAAAGGGGCCTTGCAATATATTTTGAGACTTCAATTCGTTATAGGAAATAGACAGAAAATATAAAACGTATGAATCGAGTCTAAAACATCAAATTTTCTTTTATTTTAAATATTGAAATTATTGTCATGTGAACTATTTAGCTCATTGCCCATCAATTGTTCTTTAATTAGGACAAGAAAGTTGTCGATAGGAAGATAAAGAATAAAGAACGAGGTAAGCTGCTCACACATTGATTTTGGGTTAATGTTTCAATTACAAAAGCCGGGTTTAAATAGATTATTTATGCACGAAACCCTTTCTCTCTAATTGCTATAATATAACATATTTTCAAGAAATGAATCACAAAATGTAATTTCAACGGCCTTTGGCCTTCTTTATAATTTTTGGGAACAAGGTATTTTTTACTTAATTTTTATCTCTAATTTTAATTTCCTCTAAATTGATTACTTTTTATAATTAAATCCTTAATATATTTGTCCCTTTGAATTTATTTTTTACTTTTAAATTGAACATTAACTCTAACGTGAACTACTGAGATCCTGAAAATACATTTACCTTTACTTCATACCTCCATTTTGCCTCCTCTTCGTGGAAAATTATTTTAGTAATTTCAAATAAGTAGTTAATGTTAAAGTTAACATTTAATTTAAACAAATGAGTTTAAATACAATAAGACTTATATGGGGCTTATTGCAAAAATTAATTGATTGGGAAGGAAATTACAATAAAACAAAAAGATGAAGATAAAAAAAGTATAAATTCTTCATAATTTTTTAAGTAATTTATGTCTAATTTATGAAAATTTATGATAGATCTATCCTTTAATATTAGTATGTCAGTGATCAATGTTCATCACAATACAAAACGCATCAATGCATAGGCTATATTGCAGTTGAGATTGTCTCCCAAAAAGTATTCATTGAGAATGTCCTCCATGAAAGCCAATTGACGAATCAATATTACTGTCTATACTTCTATCATTGAAAGTTTTGTGCCAAAGTTTCAGTGACAATTATAAAATATCATCACCAAAAGTAATTTTACTGACGATTAAAGTTACCACTAAATAAGCCAACTTTCCTTCGCCATGAGATATTTCCTTTATTGTTGAGCATGTAAGTTGCCACTGAAGAGGACTTTCTGTAGCAAGTTTGTCCGCACTGAAAAGATTGTAACAACAAAGGTTGTTACTGAAGTCTTTTCCAATGGAAACATTTTTTGTCATCTACAATTTTAATATGATTTTTCCACACTAAATTAGTAAATTTTATTAGTACTACAATATTTCTCTAACTGCAATAAATTAAAAAAATATTAACAAAAATTTATAAATGAATTATTTTGTTATAATAATAATAATAGTAATATAAATAATATCATTAATTACTTAAACTCAAATTCAGTTACAAGTTGTTAATCCAGACACAATAAGTACATACTGTAAAGTTGCTTGATGGAATTATCAAAAGCTTTACTTTTGTCTAGACCTGGAAGATTATGTTGGAAAAATTAAATAACAGTTGATGAACAATTTGTATTTCACCATATCAAAATATCATGTTAAATTATCAAGATATCTAATAAAGAAAACATACCTGAGTCCATCAATAAAGACTAGATGGGTTGTTGGTCTTCTAAGACAACAGATACTGACCACTTTTTTTGTTTGAGATAAGGCAAAAGAGAAAACCATATCTGAAACGAATTCATCGTTTCTATATCTTAGGGACCATAACTTTATTTATAATTGTATCTGTGACTACTTGTCTTCGGCCCATCACAAAAGACATTGATCACATTGGGCTTCTACACAAAATGTGACCCATAGCCATTATTTTGATATTTTGGAAATTCATAAATTCAAAAGATCACTTTATAGAGTTCTTTATTAGATAATAGGTCCACATACAATTAATAAACCTATGTGAGCTCACAAAATATTCTAACAATCTCCCATTTAGGCCATATAATCCGGATATTGTACATGATAAAACTTGTTTGAGCTATACTTTTCTTATCTAAATGACAATATCCCTTAACAATTTGGTCTATCAATTATACCAATATAGGATTAAAGTGACCTTTGCTACACTTAAACATAGCTAGACCCATCAATGGTCACAATATAGGTATAATCAATAACATAGGTCAAGTGTGGATGTGTAACATGGAAATTATATGAAATGTGATCTAACCATTTCTATTTCCAACAAGTCCTCTTTATGACTTAGAGTCCAATAACTGACTTTCAGATAATAAATGCTAAACTAAGATGAAAGTCATCATTTTATTTCAGAGTAATCAAAACATATAATCCTTAGTATGTACAAAAATTTTAAACATGTCAATTAAGCATATACAAAGGTCAAATATAAACTCCTACTATACTAGCACATCGTCTAAAAGAACAACACATATATGATTTACATGCTCATGAAACACCTTGATTGGAAAACCCTTAGTGAGCAGATATGCAATTATAGAGTTTGTACTAATATGCTCAATTAACACCTAACCACTCTAAATTCTTTCATTCACAACCAAAAACTTAATGTTAATATGTTTTGACTTCGATGAACTCCAGTTGTTCTTAGAATATAATTCAGCAACCTTTTTATCACAATTAATCTACAACAGTCTCTCAATACCATTAACTATACACAGCTTAGTGATAAAGTTTTGTAATCATATCCCTTGATTGGATGTCTCATAGTAGGCTTTAAATTCTACCTTGATAGTGGAAGAAGCTATGAGTGATTGTTTCACACTTTTCCATGATATAGCTCCTCCAACTAACATGAAGTTAATCTTCTGATATTGAGACACCTAATAAAATTAGAGTCTAAATATCTAATCATCTCCAAGTGATCATATCTTGAATATATGAGCATAAAATTCTTTATTCTCTGTAGATATCACATAACCCATTTTGCTGCTTTTCAATGATCACAACTAAATTACTCAAATATCTCCCAAACATTCTCATAATGTATGCAATATCTAAACGCGCATAAACATATGCATACATAAGACTTCTTAATGCTGATGCATAAGAGAACTTCTCCATTTCTTTCTTCTTAAGTTCATTTCTTGGATATTGGAGTAAACTAAATTTATCACCTTTTGCCATAGGTGTGTCTGCTAATGTATAACCACTCATACTAACTCTACTTTAACACCTTATTGATATAGGCCTTCTACAACTGTCCAAGTATACCTCTTGAACAATCCCTATGAATCTATATGCCTAGAGAAAAAGAGGAATCACCAATATATGAACATGAAATTCTTTATTCTCTCTAGATATTGCATAACCCGTTTTGCTGCTTTCCAATAATCCAAAGCTGAGTTACTTAAATATCTACCCAACATTCCCACAATGTATGCAATATCTAAACACGTACAACCATGTGCATACATGATACTTCCCACTGCTAATGCATAACGGAAATTCTCCATTTCTTTCTTTTTTAAGTTCATTTCTCAAATATTGGAGTTAATTGAATTTATCACCTTTTGCCATAGGTGTGTCCCCTAGTGCATAACCACTCATGCTAACTCTACTTAGCACCTTATTGATATAGGCCTCCTGCAACTATCCAAGTATACCTCTTGAACAATCCTTGTGAATCTATATGCCTAGAGCAAAAGAGGAATCACCAAGATCCTTTATTTCAAAGTTATTGGATAGAAATCTCTTGGTTTCATGCAATAAGCCAACATCGCTACTTGCTCGTAGAATGTCATCGACATATAGTACTAGGATAATAAGCTTACTCCCACTGATCTTGAGATATATACACCAATCAATAATGTTTTCTTTAAAACCAAATAAGGTTATCACCTGATTAAATTTTTTATACCACTGATGAGATGCCTCTTTTAAGCCATAAATGGACTTCTTAATCTTGCATACAAGGTTCTTTAAATCTTTGGATTCAAAGTTCTTTGGTTTCACCATGTATATCATTTCATCAATGTTACCATTAAATTTTTTTTTAACATCCATTTGATGTAGCTCTAAATCATAATGAGCTAAAAGTGTCATGATGATTTTAAATGAATCTTTCCTCGAAACCGGTGAGAAAGTCTCTTTATAGTCAACACCTTCCTTTTGCGTAAAACCTTTGGCAACTAGGCATGCCTTATACTTTTCAACATTGCCTTTCAAATCCCATTTGGCCTTAAATATCCATTTATAGCCAATCAATTTTATACCTTCAAGAAACTTTACTATGTCCTAAACGCCATTGTCCTTCGTTGATTTCATCTAATCTTTTATGGCATCAATCCACTTTTGAGAGTTAAATATTCAATGACTTGATGGAAGTTAATCGGATCATCTTCCATTACTCCAATATCTATGTCATGTTCTTGTAGGTACACAACATAATTATCTAAAATCACATTTCTCCTCTTCATAATGGATCTCTTTAATGGCACTTCCACTTTGGGTTGTTAAGGTATCTCTTCATGAGTTTGAGATAATTCCTCAACTTCAATGGGAGGCAACTTAGGTGTATCAACAATTTGTTGGTTCTCTGGATTTTCATCCTAAATAATGTTAGGAATCAGCTCCTAAACATTTTTAGTTGAAACAACAAGAATGTTAACACATTCCTCATCAAAATTTACTTTATTGAGTTTGCCACTCCCACTAAACTCAATATCCTCAATAAATTTGAAATTACCTATTTCGAAAAGGAATATATTTGAAGGATCATTGAACTTGAAACCCCTCGACTTCTCAGAGTATCTAACAAAGTAGCAGCTTACATTTCTTGAATCTAACCTTTTTTATTAAACCTATAAGGCCTAGCCTAAGTTGGATAACCCTAAACACGCAAACGCTTAATATTAGGAATTTTACCTTGCCATAACTCATATAGGGTTTTCACTACTACTTTGCTTGAAACCCGATTTAGAATATAAATTGTAGTCTTGATGGTTTCTCTTCAAAGTGATTCTGGTAAAGAGGAATGACTTATCATGCTCCTCGCTATATCTATTAAGGTTTTGTTTCGTCTCTTAGCTAAAACATTTTTACTTAGAGTCCCTAGAATAGTGTATTAAGAAATGATTCCACATTTCATCAAATACTTTACAAAGGGTCATAGATGTTGTTCACCTAATCTATCATATCTACCATAGTATTCACCACCACGATCAAATTATGTCTAACTTTGGCTTTGAAAATCTTAAATATGTCTAAGGACTGTGACTTCTTACTAATTAAATATAGGTAGCCATAACAAGAGTAATTATCTATGAAAGTGATAAAATATTGTTGTCCATTCTATGAGACTGTTAGAAATGGACCAAAAATTGTTGTATGTATCAATTCAAAGACATCACTTATCCTATTGATGCCTATTTTCTAACATTTGTTTGTTTTCTCTTAATGCACTTAATGCAAAACTTAAAGTCTGATAAGTTAAAGGAATAAAGAATTCTTTCTAACATAAGTCTTTGAATTCATTGTTTTGAAATATGACCTAAACGATTATGCCATAACATTGATGAATTATCATTTGTTAATTTGTGTTTAATGCCAAAATTACTTGCATGCATACTTTCATTGTCATTTAAGGTATTGATGCCTAATTTATAAAGTTTATCAATTAAAGAACTAGTACCAATAACATTTAAATTTTGGAAAATTCTGAAAGTTTCATTACTAAACTAACAAGAATATCCTGATTTGTCCAAATATGAAACTAAAATCAAATTCTGTCCAAATAATGCTACAATAAAAGTGTCCTCCAAATCCAAATATAAACTAGTTCCTAATTTAAGCCTAAAAACACCAATGGCCTCCATAGTAGCCTTATTGCCATTTTCCACATAGATGTATCTTTCACTATCAGTTGGCAATTGGTTCTTGAGACAACCCTGCATAGTGAAACTTATGTGAGTAGTTGCACCTGTATCTATCCATCAAGTGTCATTAGGCATTAAGGCTAAACTAATTTTTGAACAAATAATATTGAGAAGCACACCTTTCTTTACACAGGCGTACTTGTGACAATCCTTCTTCACATGCCCAAGTTTCTTGCAAAAGAAACAAGTTATCACTTTATCTTGCTTTTGTGGCTCTTTATGCTATGAAGTCCCTGAACTTGTAGTTTTCTTTCCCTTATCATTCTTTTCTCTTTTCTAATTGGTACCACTATACTGAGAGATAAACTATGCAGGGAAAGAGATCAAGACCAAATGCACGAGTATGTCTTGTAACAACTCTAAGTTGAATGCCTTTAGTCGAATCACAAGATTAGGCATTTTCATAATGTACTCCCTTATGTTCCATTTCCCTTTGTACTACATTGAGACAAGTTTAGTCAAAATAATGGTCGTCTTGACCTTTCCATTTACAGCAAAACATTCTGCTATTTGGTCAAGGAACTTCTTGACATCATTTTCCTTAGGAATGGGACCCCTTATGGTATTTAGAATTGAGTGCTTCATAATCATCATACTCATGTGATTCGACCACTCCCACTTTTCAAAAGTAGCCCTTTGTTCAGTAGAGCTTGCGTTGATCAAAGGTATAGGGCGATCAATCCTTAGTGCATAGTCCTATTTCCATTTCTTTAAGTTTGTTCGTTAAGCACGGAAATGTTGTTGATATTAGCAAAATTTGAAGATGCTATAAAATAAAGAATTAAAAACTCATAATTAATCATAATACATACATATATAAAAAATAAAACATATACACATACAAGTGAGTCCATGATAAGATACTTAACACAATATTGTTATTTAGTTTTTGGACAGAATTAACAACTTGTAAATTGTACCCTTAAAAAATATGGTTAGCAAATATTGACACTAAATCCTACCAATAATATGGCTTTCTTTGGATCTACATATTGTATGTCTAGATAACATTAAAAATATATCACATATTTACTACCATAATTATGGCTACAATCTGGCCCAAAAATAATTTTCCTTGAAGCTGAATATTTTTCACATAAATTTAATCACAAACTATGCAATTCTTTATTAGTATCCACATATTTTAATATAAATAAATTTACATAATAGAGGTTACTTTGGTAACATGTTACTTCAATTTAAATTATATTAAAATAGATGAATAAATATATAAATTATACACAAAATTTACCAAAAGGTGCATGATGTGGCCAGAGTTGGCAAGAGGGCTTTAAGGTCCCTTCAAATTGGTGCAAATACAAACCCCACCATATTAAAATAGATGAATAAATATATAAATTATAAACAAAATTTATCAAAAAGTACATGTGGCTGAGTTGGCTACATGGCTTGAAGGTCCCTTCAAATTTGCGCAGATACAAGTCCCACCATGGACAAAAATATTATTTTTCTCCTAATTATTTAATCACTATAATAATAGTCCAAATTTTAGCTTAAACCTTAACAGGCTCAATCAAACCCCAATAATTTAGGCCCAATCTTAGTAAGTTTTGGTCTAAAAACTTGATCCTTTAATATTGTTAATGTCTAAAACATCATTAGTGCCATGTCCAAAAAAACTAGCAGAACTGCATAGCCGAGTGGTCTTAGTTGCCAGAACTTTAGTGGGAGAATGGGTTTAAATCCCACTTCTGACCCAGATTTAGATCCTCTGATGTAGGAGAAAACACAGCATGCCGTGCTATGGTACAAAACGGCGGCGTTTCGCATCTAGGTGGCCAAAAAATGCTAGTGCAACACGAGACATGGTAGGCTAGCATGACAGGCGACTAGTCAAAATGATGAGTCGCCTACCATGGGACAGGGCCCTTGGTCTAGGGCCTGGTAGCTACTGGAATTTATACCAGCTGACTGGTTTAAATACTAGTTGACTGGTTATGAAGAAGGGAGAAAGTTGAAAGGAAAATGGCCCTTTTACCAGTCGACTGACAAAAGAACTAGTCGAATGTACACAATTCAATCGACTGGTATAACAACTATTATCTATTAGAATTTGGCCCAGAGTTAAACCAGTCGACTGGTCTAGTCTATTGTCTTGTCTAATAGTCGACTGGTTTATAATCAGTCGATTGATAGGTCAATTTCCCTTCAAAATTTCAATAAATTTTATTACGAAGACTTCTTTACTTTTCTAAATATAGCCAAAATCTTCTCATAAACCAAAATCCAATGTCTGAAGTCCATTATTTATCCTTAGGTTCCCAAATATATAGTTGAAATCTATTATTTATCCCTAAAATTTTTAAAACATTTACAATTGATAACCCGTATTTATTTTCTTTTTCACGTTTCCTGCTTTCTTCGTCAAAATGCAACGTTCTCTTAAAACATGTATTTCAACAAATTTCGATAACGTAACATAAAAGACAAGCACACCAGAGCGAGAAAATCATACAAAGTTGGTGAACAAACGAGTTAGGGACCCGAGGGCAATGGAGTTAAATAAAGCAGAGCAGGGAAAAATGGGAAAAATGGATTTGTTGAACGAAGTAGGAGTAGAGCAAAGAGAAATGTAGTTGCTGAAAGAAGCAGAAGAAGATCAAGGTGGAGAAATGAAATTACTGAATAAAGTAGTAGAGCAAGAGACAATGGAGTTGCTGAATGACTTTGTTGTTGAGCAGCAAATAGACTCTTATGTGGAGATTGATATAAAGCTGAAACTAATTATGTATTTTGATAACATGAAAACAGCATGGAAGTTTTGGGTCAAACATGGTGGAAAACTAGGATTTAGAGTTAGAAAACATTACTTTATCTGCAATAAGAAAGATGGAATCATAACTTTATATAAATTTGTATGTTGTAAAGAGGGCTCTCGAAAGACTGACAAAAGAGATTTTTTGACAATAAATCCTCGCCTTGAGACAAGAACAAATTTTAAAGCAAGAATGAGAATTACTTTTAAGAATGGAAGATATAAAATCAATGATTTAGTTGAAGAATATAATAATCCATTTCACCTTCTTGAAATAGTACATATGTTAGCTTCACAGCATAAATTATCTAAAGTTTAGGGTCATGAAATTGAGGATTCTGGACTTCAACAAAAGGCATCTTTTGATTTGATAAGTATGCAAGTAGGAGGGAGAGTTAATCTTAGCTATACTCGATTGGATGCCAAGAATTATATTCGATCTAGAAGGCAAAAAAGCATGGTTTATGGAGAAGCTGGATGTTTATTGTAATATTTCGAACGTCAATTGTTGGAAAATTCTTTATTTTTTCATGCTTATTAAATGGATATAGTAGAAAAGATAACTAATGTCTTTTGAGCGGATGCAAAAATGTTGATTGATTATAGTTATTTTGGTGATGTGATATCTTTAGACACAATATATAGCACTAATAAAGCACGCTGACCACTTGCTTTGTTCTGTGGATTCAATCATTTCAGAGGAGTGGTGATTTTTGGAACAGCTTTGATGTATGATGAGACAGTGGAATCATTTAAATGGCTCTTTGAAACTTTTTTAAAGGCACACAAGCAAAAAAAGCCTCTCACAATTTTTACCAATTAAGACCAAGCAATAGCTAAAGCGTTACGTTAAGTGATGCTAGAAACTTTTCATGGATTATGCACGTGGCATTTGATGCAAAATGCTATTAAACACTTGGGAAACTTGACAAGGGATGGTTCTCATTTGTTGAGGGATATAAAAAATGTATGTATGATTATAAAGAGGAAATGCAATTTGAAGTGGCATGGATCAACTTATTGTTAGCATATGGTGTTGAGGAAAATACATGGCTCAGATCTTTGTATAACATAAAAGAGAAGTAGGTAGCCAGTTACATGAAAACGTTTTCACACTTGGCATGAGAAGTACACAACTTAGTGAAAGCTTAAATTCAAAATTGAAGAGTTGCATGAAACCCAAACTAGATATTCTTCAGTTCTTCAAACACTTTGAGAGAGTTGTAAAAGATAAGAGCTATAGTAAGTTAAAGTATAAAATCGAATCACTTCATAAATTACCTAGATTGAAAATGGAGAATTCACTTATGTTACAACAGCTTTCTAAGATTTATATGGTTACCATATTTGACTTGTTTCAGAAAAAATTCTATTTATATGCGACTGCATGTATCAAAAAAAGAAATGAAACTCAAGTTTTGCATGAATACGTGGTTGTGATGGTTAATGAAGATGTTGATTACAGAGTTTTTTTTGTCCCTATTACCATGTCCATTTATTGTAGTTGTAGAAAGTTTAAAACTTCTAGTATATTGTGCAGCCATGCTTTGAAGGTGTTTGACATGAGAGATGTTAAAACACTCCCTACTAAATACATATTAAATAGGTGGACAAAAGACGCAAGGAATAACGTGGTCCATAATAATAGGGAAAATGAAATTAAAGAAGATGCTAGACTTGGGAGTATGCAACGGTACAAGCAACTGTACCCTAAGCTAATAAGATTGGCAACTGAAGTGTTTAACAATCCAGAAGCTTTTTTTTATGGTAAATAAAGCCATTGATGATTTGAGCAAGCAATTGATGCAACTTCGTTTAAGGCAAAAGAGTCCAAAACAGGCTACCACAGCACCTATCACTGAATGTGTCACATAGGCAAAGGGACTGAAGAAAAAAATTGGCATAAAGAGTAAGGGACGATTGAAGAGTTGGGTTGAGATTTATTCTCAAAGAAAAAGAAGAACTCCTAGATTCAATGATTTGCATGTAGGTGAAATTATAAATATATATGTATTCATGATTTTCTATTTTATTAAATAATTATTAATTTATCATTATCTTTACAGGATTGTGGATTGCACGATGGGACCCAATTAGAAATATCCTCATTCACACCTTCAGTACTTTATGCATCCACTCAATCACAAGGCCGTGATTTTAGTTTTACTAGATTGCTGACGGTAAGAGACTTTCTTCTATCTTAATAAATTTTTCATGCTATGATAAGTTTAAATTAAATGGCATTTCCTCATTTTTTGTTCTTGTGTAGTCACAAGTTGATCATCCCATACAGTCCCTTGATGTAATGGAGTTCTCAGAAACTTTATAAGTTATATTTTTTTTATGTGTTTTGTCTATTAGAATATCATTTTGGAAGAGGTAGTATAAGACAATATTGTAAAATATGCTCTGACTAAGTATACCAAATTGAATAAATATTGAATTTCTTTTTATCATTGATTTGTCATTGACTGTTACAACTGGAAAAAATAGTCAATATTTCACCTTAACTAATTACAGACAAAGTCATTGACTGTTACAATTGGCAAAAACATTCAACATTGCAATTTAAATAATTACAGGGAAAATAACTAAATCTACTGAGTCCCCTCATACTCCCTCTGCTGGCTCTATTCTTCCTCATCATGTGCTTTGTCTACCTCCTTCTCCCTTTGTTGGCTCTGCTCTCCTTTATTATAGGCTTTGTTTGCCTCTATGTCTCATAGTTCAACCCCTTTAAATTTTCCCAATCTCGCAAACAAATTTGACATATTTTGTTCTAAACT
This sequence comes from Gleditsia sinensis, assembly GCA_037074535.1. Classification (NCBI taxonomy): domain Eukaryota; kingdom Viridiplantae; phylum Streptophyta; class Magnoliopsida; order Fabales; family Fabaceae; genus Gleditsia; species Gleditsia sinensis. Next base: position 14,393,570 of record CM073469.1, on the reverse strand, counting down.
CAGTACACAAGTGCTCAGAGAAATGAGAGTCTCATCTATACTGTTCAACCTAGTATTCAGAGTACCATCTATGTTGTTGAATTTACTGTTCATAAAATCATGCATGTTATTCAGCCTGATGTTCATAGTATCATGTATCCCAATCAAGTTCTGTAACATGGACATAGTTGTAACACCTTCCTGTGGTTCCTCACTTGCACTAGTTTCATTCTCCATTATGGGATTGTCTTTATTCTTTCTTTCGAATTCATTCATTGTTCTTTTTTGTAAATCCCATCCTATTGATATTAAACTCATTGAAGACCTTGGGCACAACCACTTGGCCATCAATTGGATTAATGGCAAAATGTTTAATCAACCTAGTGATGGCACTTCAATATGGCAGCCCTTTATTGGCTTGCCTGTGTGCAACAATTATAAATCTCAACATCAAATATAAGTAATCAATTACTCTATCAGTCAGCCAACAATACACAAGAACTTGCTCAAGCTCACTCATGTATAAATAATTCTTAGCTTTCGGAAAGAGTACATGATTAACCATATAAAATACTAAATTGGCATTCAGAGTTAAATCTTTAGTGTGTATTTTGGTATGAGCTGAATATTCTCCTTCTAATATGTTGGACACTATCGCTTCTTTCTTATACCAGGTAACAAGAGACAATGATTCATCTAATTGGCATGCATCATCACCTGGCATAGGTAATCCAATAATTCTAGTAAAAAAATCTTTGTCGAACTTAAATTTTGTCCAACAAATCATAAAACTGAACCCCAATGATTTTTTTATCATATTCTAGGTTAGTGAAAATGCTCTAACAGTTAAAGAGGTGTAGGAAGTTTGGGAGCACAGAACCTTTCCATGTCTTGAGTCTTGATCAAATTACTTAATTCAAAACCTTCCTTAGCCAAGAACCCCACATTGAAGAACATTCATGATACTATAGTACGTTGCATGAAATGCTTCTGATGCATCTTCTCTTGCTCTGACGTATTAAGCAATGGCTAAAGAGAAGCAAATGAAGTAGAGCCTTCCCCTAAGACTCTCAGTCTCTTGAATGAAGTTTTAGGGTCCATGGCTACGTACAATGATATAAATTTTCTAGTTTGGTGTTTGTGAACCCTAAAACTTACGCGAAGGTAAATGGATGGATTTTTGTTGTGATTTGGATGGAAAATGTGTGTTTTAATTTAGGGTTTTGGTTCGAATAGTTCTTGGAGACAGATAATCGGTGAGTTTTGGCTTTCAACGGCTACCAACAGATTGGGATTGAGAGGAATTTGAGAGAATGGCTTTTGGGATTTCGCAGAATGGGGGAAAAATTTAAGGATTTTGGGTTTAAGCGACATGATTAATTGATTGTCATATATGACAGTCGACTGTTATGGTAATGCGCACAAAGTCTCCTAATATGTTGATTGTTAGACGAGACAATAGATTGGACCAGTCAACTAGTTTAACTCTAGGCCAAATTCCAGTTGCTAAAAACTGCTATACCAATTGACTGAATTGTGTATAGTCGACTGGTTCTTTTAGCAGTTGACTGGTAAAATGGCCATTTTTCTTTCACCTTTCTCCCTTCTTCATAACCAGTCGATTGGTATAAATTCCAATAGCTACAGTCCCTGAACCAGGGGACTGTTCCCTTGACAGGCGACGGGTAGTTTTGACCAATCGCCTATCGTGCTAGCCTGCCATGTATCGTGTTGTGCTAGCCTTTTTTTTGCCACCTAGATGTAAAACCTTGGCGTTTTGTACCATAGCATGACCCTCGTTTTTATAATTATTATTATTATTCATGTTTTTTTAATATAAGATTTGGTTAAACTGGAAAGTTTTCCTAGAAACTTCTACTCGGCCATAACAACCTCCGTCCAGAAATTACCCCTACAACTTGGCACCAGTGAGGCAACAAAACTGCAAGCCATGATTTTCTTCAACTGTCTCTTGCATGTTATCGTCGATGACGCCCGAGGATGGATACCAGCCATGGGAACCACCGTTCAAGTGGCTTGAAATCGCACGTGAGGATATTCCTTTACGACATCAACACCCTTCGTGATTGAATACACTACATGTCTGGTTCCTCCAAGGAAAAATCGATCACTATTTTGTTCCTTATGTTGATACCCGTATGGGTGTTCTCCTCTCTGAAGTGTGTTCCTCTTGGAAACATGAAGCAAAGAAGAACGAAAGAGAGAGAGAGAGAGGAAACTACCTTCATGAATGGTGTAGGCTCTCCCACCAATTTGTTGCTTAAACCCAAAAATTTCAACAAACAATTGAATTGTAATAACTGTAAAATGTAACGAAAATTTCAAGTAAAGAAAATTTGAATTAAAGTGAGGATTTTTAAAATGGAGATGATAATCTATGTTTTGGCATGTACTTTTTATTTTTAAATGATAGTATGTTGCTATAAGCAAATATATTTTTATTTGTTTAGAATTGATTATGATTTGCTAATTTTGCTTAAAATACTTATATTGGCATCTAATGAATTTTTGTTGTATTTTTAGAAATATTCTTTCTTTTATTATGTATAAAGATATTTATTTTGTGATCTGTTTTATTACGATTTTTATCAAGAAAAATCATGATTTAAGAGTTTAACTAAAGGTTTATGAGAATGTAAATGATTAGAAATTTTTGGGATATTTTAGGATAAAAAACGGAATTTGTATGAATTTATATAAAAGAAAATCCTATTATTAAATAATAATAATAATTATTATTATTAAAAAAAACAAACAAACATTAAGAAGGGAAAGAGGAATCGGGAACAAGGAGACAGAGGCAAAATTTCGAAAAAATATTGAAACAGATGAATAGTAAATGAATAGTGAGTGAATAGTAACTTTCAACTTTTTCTCTCGTTCTGGAGTTCCTATTGGCTTCCAATCTCAAAACTGAAGGTGCTACTAGATTCAGAACGAAGAATACTACAGTTTTGACCGATCAATTTTTCAAATTAGCCGTTGAATCGCCGTAGATCTGAAGTAGAACATTTCAAAAAAAGGAAAATCCTGAAACTTTTACTTAGAGACCTCTAATTGAAATTCTGATGCCGTAGATAGATTCAGTAGCTAGATAAACCTTAGGATAGGTATATTTTTGGCCATCTAACAACATTTTTGTTCGTCGTGAATAGTATTTTTCAGCGGTGAATAGTGACCAGTTTCCGAAGTTGCTATCTTGATTGTTCGGACCCTCCGGATACGTTTTTGAGGTCAATTTGATCAAATAGAGATTGGAAAAATACATTTTAGGGTTGTCCAATCTGGAGCCCTTACCTGTGAGTAGATGATTCTTCCTATGACTTGCCCTATACTCTTCTTGATATTTGAGCATGTATATGATTATGTTTATGAGATATTTACACTTTGATATGTTTCTGCAATGCATTAAAATGATCTGAATTACTTATAATTTGAAATATGATTCAAGAAGAGTATAGTATTTGAAAATGGATTTCTGAACTCATGATGTATCTGATTTCACATGTATTTCTCATTAAATGATAAAGTGAATATTTATGCATGTGGCATTATTTATAAAGCTATATGTTTGCCTCAGATATAGGCATGTATACATGATTCCCTTGAATGGGAAGTTTTGACATATGAATATACAGAGACTGAAAGTCTATATTATATTGAGAATTTTATACTGGACTATATGGCATATATGCATATGATATTGATTTATACAGTGATATGTTTGTCTCAGATGTGGGCATGTATACGTGATTTCCCTGATTGGGAAGTTTTAACAGAGGAATATACTCAGAATGAAAATGTTGTATTATAAAAGTACATTTGTTTTGATTAATACATAATATATGAAATTATGGTTTTGTGGAGGAATCCTATTGGAAACACTGTCTGCTAACAGCAGGTGATGTTAGCCCTGGTGCGCACCTTGATTGCCTCAGCTAGCAGGGGAGGTGATGCTCGCCTCGTGTGAGGGCCAACACAAGGGAGATTATATGTGAAGGAGAGCGGAATGCCTCCTCTATATGGGCGAGATGCCAGTTATATGATGGCGAGATGCCAGTTATATGAAATGTTATTTGCTTTCCCTTGCTGTGTGCTTGGGAAAGACCCATACAGAGTCCTTTCGCGTGTCCTCTTGAATGGTAGTAGGGCAAACCTCAGCGGGATGCTGAGTTTAGGCAAATCCTATACCACCAAAGTACGGAAGGGGTCAAACTCTGGTATGGTGGTTCTGATATGGGATCTTCCGAATATTTTATGAGAAATATTTTGATGCATAACATGATTTGGTTAATGATTATACAGTATTGAGTATGATTTTAAACTTGATTTGAATATTGTTTATACAGTACCGCATACGGTTTGAAATGCTTGATTATGATTTTTGAACAGAGAATATTTGAAAATACGGGTCCCATATGGATGTATTTCTGAAATGTAATTTTTGATGAAATAAATTTTATTATGTGAGTACATCCATATGTTGACCTAAGAGGTCATAGGAGGTATTATCTGCTCACTGAGTTGTAAAACTCACTACACGTGGTTGACATATTTTTCAGATAAAGACCCAGAGTTTGGTCCTGCAGCTTCTTGATCGACTAGGTGTCGCACTTCTATGGTAAGCCTAAATTGTTTCTGGGCTCTCAGTGTTTTATTTGTAATATAATTGTACTCTAGAGTTGCTCTGAACGCCACAGGCAGGATCCCTGCTTCTGATGTACTCTGATGTATATGTACTTGATTTGTATATAGTATCTGTATGGGAAAATCTATATGTATCTGTTTCCTTGATAAAGGATTGAGATATTCATGTTTATGGAAAATATATGTTCAGGATATACGTGTTTCACGTGCCCTAAAATTAGGGGCGTGACATGAATCCACTTATGGTTTCTAAAAGAAAATAGGCCTCTCGTTTTCACAGAGAAGTGGTTGGTAAAATTATTTTTATTTTAAATTTATTGATTTTGGGTTCAACAATAGGACAGCCAAGAAAGTCAGTATCCCATAATTCAACGCTCCAGAAATTTGAGAAAATTAAACATCGGATAGATGCAATCTATAAATTTGTCTTTCCGAAAAAAAAAATTGAATCGAGAACACATCTCAGCCGAAGACCAATTAACGTACGCATAATAATTTCAATTTCCTACCAAAATTATAATGTACAGAAAAAATATATATTCCAATAATTTAGCATGACTAAAACTTGTCGGAAATATATATATTAAAGAGAGCATACTAGAATTTATCCACCAACTTTTAGTTTGAAACAAGGAGGAAGAAAAAATTATATGTGAAATCAATTTATTGTATCTCTAAATTATAACCTTATTTATAAAAGACATTTATATTGAGTTTCTATATTTTCTCATACCTATTATTTTAATATTTTATAAATTTAATAAATCATTTTTTTAGATTTTTTATTAGATAAAGAGTTCACGTACAATTAATAATTAGTTATATATGAGCCGACAAAATATTCTATCAGACCATGCTCAGTAAGACTACATGCTAGTTAACATAAAAGCAAAACTAATTCATGCTTGGTTGTGATGGACAATCTCAATATCAAATCAAATTGGAAAGGAGTTTAGGTGAATATTGATCCCTTCTTCAAGAATTCTGCAATAGACCTTTTTGATGGAAGTTGAAAGATAGCCTTATCTATCTGATAATCCCAAAGAAATTTCAAAGCTTGATGAACACCATTGTTGTAATGAAATCTCTCTATGCTAGACGAGTAATAGAGTAATGAATTTATTCCCATGCTTAACGAGAGAAACATAAAAAATATTTTCCTCTTACGCCTTTTCCACCATTTACTAATCATCACATTCTCATGTTTGAGTTGACCTCAACCTATCCCATCAATACCATGGCAAGAGATATAACCCTTTATGATAAGATAGTCTTCACCTTTCATTCACACAAGGGTTGTTAATATTTTAAGAGTTCGTATTTGATCCACTATCGATAGATAATTTTTTATCCACCAGCAGTATCCAGATCATCCCATGTGGTAAAAATAATTTAAAAAATAATAATTTTTTGTCACTTATCACGATTTGGATATCGCTGGTGAAAAAAAATTATCCACCGACAGTGGATCAAATCATTTTCATATTTTAATAGCTATAACCAATTGTGAAAGTTTCAAGCATTTCCATCATAGTCCATCTTTTAAGTCCACGGATCAATTGTGGCTTTGTGGTATTGGTGCTCCTCTACATTGCATGTAATATGGTGCTTTATCACAATATTTGAGTTTCTTGATCAGTTAGAGTTCGATCACTATAAATTGCAATTGTACTGCATTATGCATTGCAACCAATTGTGAAATTTCTAGTATTTCCATTGCTTTAGATTGCTTTGCTAAATTACTCCTCTTAGCATGTCACCAATCAATGACTGAGGTAGGAGCAAAGTGATCAATTCCAATCAAAGCCAAATTAGACACCTTTTCTTAGATGACATGATATGAAAAAATGATTAGCGTCTTACACAATGCCCATCCAAAAGGACAATGGCCAAAATTTTAAAATTCAACAAATAAGATTAGCAATTCCATAGGAACAAGGCAAAATCATGAGGGAAAATGGATCTTCCGCTGAATAGACTAGTTTATAACCTTATTCTAGATATAGACTGTTGCTGTGAAAGCAAATGGCGATAACCCTTCTTGGTAGAATAATTACCTAACACAACTATTCCAATCAACCTTATCTGATTCTATATATTCTGAAAGACGACAGGCCAAAATTCTTTGAAGAGTGTCGTGGTTATAAAGAGACTGTAACATGGATATGTTCCAATTTTGAGAAGGATAACATATAAGTTCAAAAACATTAATAATCCTATTCAGAATGAAAAGCTTCTTCGGTGGGAACCAACATTTGGAGTTTATATTGATTGAGGTCCCTTTCATTACTACCCATATCAACTTAGAATGATTTAAAGCTAATTGAAGAGAAGTGAATTTGTTTCAAAAAAGGAGGCAAATTTAACCGAAAATTATAAACTAAATGAAGCTTATCTCAAATTCTCCAATATTTTTTGCCCAAGATAGCTTGATTCCTTAGTTTAAGATATGGAAAACCTAAACTGCCTTAAATATATACTAGCATAGTTTAATCCAAGAGAACATGTGAATCTTTTAAGTATTATTTGAGTCATCCCAAAAGAATTTGGCTAGAAGATTTTCGCATATAGGGTATTCCTTGCTTGGAGCATTGGGGCTGATGTAGCTAGAGGATTGGTATGGCTAAAATAGAGTTCATGGATTTGAATAGTTAAAATGGAATAAATTTACATAGCAATTTTCTAGAAGAAATTTAACTGATCCTGAATAAAAAATAGTGTATTCTTTTTTATCATACCTGACACTGCCATGAATAGAATCTTTTTTTTAACCCAATCAGGAATAGAAGTTGTAAGAGATTTTTTTAGATGCACTCCTTGTACTTGAAACATGTGTAAGATAAAAAAATTTTCATGGACACTTGTTTAGTTTGTGAAAATATTTTCTGTTTTTATTTTTTATTTTCAAGTTCTAAAAAATGATTTTCATTTTCAAATTTTCATAAATGGAAAATATGTTTGGTTTATAAAATAAAACATGTTTTCAAAAAGTGAAATCAATGTGTTTGTTTTGGAATGTTTAGAAAGCTGAAAATTATCCTGTCCAAGTGTTCCTTTTCAAGACTAATCTCACTACAGTAGCTTCCCATGCATATTTCTTCACCGTATACTGGTTTTTATCTACGTATTTTGCTTTTTTCTCTTGAAGAAAGCTCTCATAGCTAAATAGTGCTACACATTTTTAGTGTTTTACGGGGTGAATTTTTTTTCTTTTTTGGGTACTAAAAGAGTCAAAGACTAAAAGGAAACAATCCGTGGAGAAGTTCTCCCTTTTCATGTTATCTAGCAGGATTGGTTGTAGACCTTTAGGAGGTTTGTCTAGAATGTGTAAACCCCAAATATCATGGCGAGCTTTGTTTACTAGCCAGTCTGCAACCATCTTGCCTTCTCTAAAAGTACAATGAATGCTTATTCTCCAATACCTTTCCAGGTATTGTTTGATCTGGAAAATAAATCTACCTCTTAGGTGTCTTCCTGGTATATTTCTGTAACACAGATCCATTGCCAGCTTTAAGTCTGTTTCAATTATCATGTTCCTGAATCCCTTGTCCCACGCATTGTTCAGTGTAGACAATATGCTCCATAACTCCTCCATGGTCATGCTACAAGAACCTAACTTCCTAGTAAATCCTATGATCCATCATTTGTTAGAACCTGTTGTAAGGAAAATAACGTAATGTAGAGAAAAAATAGAAGGAAGAAGCTTTAATAGTATATTCCTCATATCCATTCAAGATAACGGATCTCTACATATAGATGTTAGCCCCCTATAACAAACTCTCTCATCCAGCATACTCATAACAAACTAACAACCGAATCTAATATGGTAAGCAGACCTCAATACCTATTCCATAACTATTCATGACTACCCCCTGTTACCTCTAACGGAATCATAAAATCCCTCATCCATTTGGGCTAGATCTTATTCCTTCTTATTTTGGTTTGGAGAACCTGATCCTCTTTTGGGTCGAGTTCCATAGGTCCATCCATCTCATTGGTTGGGTTTTGCTCATTAGTTGGGTTCATAACATCCCATTTTTCTTCCACAAAAACCTTGTCCTTAAGGTTGAATGTTGGATAATCATTGAGCACATTAGGGAGAAACTCCCAAGTAGTATCTTCTGGGTATAAACCTACCCATAGCACCAATGCTTAAGTCTTCCCAGGAATGTCCGTATCCCATGTATCCAAGATAGCTAGAGGCTGAATCCTTGGATAATTTTTAGAAGCCACATGAGGTAATTCCAATGCTCGCTGGTTGGGACTTGCATGATGGGGTTTAAGTTTTGAGGCATGAAAAACTAGGTGTATTCGTGATCCTGCCGGCAACTCCAGTTTAAAAGAAACTTCACCAATGACCTTAGAAATTTGGAAGGGTCCATAATACCTTTGGGCCAGTTTTTCAACTTATTTCCCCTCAAAAAAGTGTTGTTTGTATGGCCTTAGTTTTACGTACACCTAGTCACCCGCCTTAAACTAATGTGGCAGTCTTTTCTGATCAGCATACCTTTTCATTACTTTTTAAGCCTTCCTCAGTTTGGTACAAAGTTTAGCAAAAATGGTTTCTCTGGTGCTAAGCTCTATATCCATGACTTCCACCTTGCTAGCACCTTTTAGATATTGAGGGATGGAAGGAGGAGGTTTCCCAAATACTACTTCAATGGGCGAGACTATAGTAGCAGTATGAATAGAAGTATTGTAATTATATTCAGCCCAATGCAAGAATTTTCCTTACTAATTGGGTTTAAAATGGAGGAATGCCCTTAAGTATTGTTGAAGAAATTTGTTGACAATTTCACTCTGCCCATCTCCTTGAGGATGATATCAGTGGTCATTCTTAGTTTAGTACCACTCTACCTGAATAGTTCATGCTAGAAATGGCTCATAAAAAGGGGATCACGGTATGAGATTATGCTCCTGGGCATGCCATGGAGTTTGCATACTGTGTACACAAACACTTTAGCTACTATAGCGGCTGTATAATGGGGTTTAAGCATGGTAAAGTGGGTAGCTTTGGAAAAACGGTCAGTTGTAACTAGTATAACTGTGTGGCCTTGGAATGAAGAAATCCCTATTATGAAATCTAAGGTCATGTCCCCCACACCTTATTAGGAATTAGTAGGGGTTGGAGTAAGCCATAAGGTAAATGCGTAGGTGTCTTGATATACTGGCAGGTGAGACAAGCTTTTACATACTCTTCCATGTCCCTTTTCATTCCATGCCAAAAAAAATTCTTTTGTAGTCGCCTATAAGTCTTAGCAGTTCCTAGATGACCCCTGAGAGGTGTAGTATGAAATTCTTTCGGCAGAACAGTCTTGAGAGAAGATTGTGAGGTGAGGAAGATCTTACCAGCATAAAGAATAAGGCCCTGTTTGATTTTGAATTGAGGAAAGTTTTTTAGGTTCTTGGTAAGGCCTTGCCATAGTTCTTAAAATTAAGGGTCAGACTGGTAAGCTTGTTGCAATTTGGTTAAAAACTCATGGAACTGTGAGCCCTATGAGATTCGCTGCTGGCTCATGCATGCGGGACAACCCATCAGCCACTTGGTTTTGGGACCCTAGCTTATACACAATGTCATAGAAATACCCCAAGAACTTAGAGAGGTAATATTGCTGCTCAGGAGTTTGGACTACTTGTGTCATTAATTCCCTTATGCTCCTCTAGTCTGTGTAAATGAGAAATTTCCTTCCTAGGAGGTAGGTTCGCCACTTCTTGACAGCCTCTATAATGGCATAGGGTTCCCTTACGTATGTGGAGGTTGAGGTCAGCTTTGAACAAAACTTCTTGCTGAAATAATAGATTGGGTGTCCTCTTTGGAGAAGGATTACCTCCATACCATAGCCCGAGGCATCTGTCTCAAGAATGAAATCCTCTTGAAAGTTAGGTAGAGCTAATACAAGGGAGTTGGTCATGGTTGCCTTAAGCTAATCAAAGGCAGATTGGGCCTTGTCATTCCATAGAAATACATCTCATTTCAGCAGGTCAGTGAGGGGAGCAGCTAGCGAAGCATAATTCTTCACAAACTTTCAATAGAACCCAATGAGCCCTAGGAACCCTCCAAGTTGCTCTAGTGTTCAAGGAACTGGCCACGAGGTCATGACATGGATCTTTTTTGGGTTAGGTCCAACTCCTTTCCTAAAAAAATATGACCAAGGAACTCAATCGACTCCTTTCCAAAAGTGCATTTAGATTGTTTCAAATAAAAATGATTATGCAGTAGGAATTTAAAGACTATTTCCAAATGCATGATGTGATCATCTAGGGTTATGATGTAGATTAAGATGTCATCAAAGAATACAATTACAAATTGCCATAGATAAGGTCGAAACAGTTGATTCATAGTTGATTGAAAGGTGGCTGGGGCATTACATAAGCCAAATGGCATAACCAGAAATTCAAAATGGCCATCATGAGCTTGAAAAGCAGTCTTATGCATGTCACCTATATTCATTTGGATTTGGTGATACCCTGAGCGAAGACCTAGTTTAAAAAACCACTGAGTTTCATGTAGCTCATCCAGTAGTTGGTCTATGCACAAAATTGGGAATCGGTCTTTATAGTTAATAGCGTTCAGGGCCCTATAATCGACACAAAAATGCTAGGAGTCATCCTTCTTCTCAACCAAGAGTACCGATGACGAAAAAGAGCTTGTACTGCACCTGATGATGCCTGCTTCTAGCATCTCCTTTATCAATTGCTTAATTTCTTGCTTTTGGAAGAATGGATACCGATATGACCTAACATTGACTGGGTTAGAACCTTTCAATAGTGGAATCTGATGATTTGTGTCTCATGAAGGTGGAAGGGTAGTAAAGACCTTAAACAGCAAGGAAAATTTGTCGATTAGAGCTTTTATGGCTAGATTACTTCTACCCAATGCTTTAGTTAGCACTAGAGAAGGGAGAAACTATAGATGGAAGTGCCTAATGATGGCCTCTGGGGAAACCAGGCGCTTCAGCTGATGTACAGAAGCTTCCTCTAGGCTTGGGAGTAACTTTCTCGAGACCATTTTTGAAAAATTCCATCATGAGAGCCTCGTAATCTGTTAAGATAGGCCCAGGTGTTCACAGCCACTGTACTCCCAAAACTACTTCTGCCCTTCTAAATGCCAAGACAAATAGATCCATCAGAAATTCTTGGGTCCCCAGTTTGAGTTTGGATTGTGGGCAAATGGAGGAACAACTCAGCTCATACTCATTTCCTACCATTACTTGAAATTCTTAGGCTAGTCATCTGGTTAAGCCCAAATGTTTGGCTATACGGTCTTGAATGAAATTGTGGGTGCGCCCACTATCAACCAGAACTACTACTGGGATTTTTCCTATTTGGCCTTGGATCCTAAGGGTTTGGAGAATGGCATGGCCCATCAGGGTATGAAGGCTAATATGGGTCGAAGAAGGATTCGAGTTCGGTTTAAAATGGACCCTTAGTCATCCATGTCCTGGGTTAGCATCTGGGTCAAGGTTTCTTTTGAAATCTCTACCAGATCTACATCAGCAATGAGGAGGTAGAATTATTTCTTGCATCTATGTTTTGGGGAATGGCGCTCATCATAGTTGTAGCACAAATCCTAGTCTCTCCTGGCTTGTAATTCATCTAGTGTCAGTCTCTTGATGATTGGTGGAGTTTTGGTTGGATTTGGTGCCTTAATCGTGATCGAGATAGTTTATGGTCGAAAGGGTGAATTGGATTTAGGAGGATAATCAGTGGTGGTGGAGTAGGAACCCGTCCATTCGAAACACAGGGCCGGTTGCTGGTGCTGGAATCTTTGAGTTTATCTTCTTGTAACTTAGTTAGACTAATAGCTTGGGATAGAGATACTAGTTGGAGTGCCTGGACCTCCCTTCGAATCTCTACTTTCAGTCCTAAAAGGAAGCAACTGAGATAAAATGGTGTAGGAAGACCAGTAATGCGATTAGCTAATGATTCAAACTATGCCTGATACTCTCGCACCATTAAAGTCTGGTAGAGCTTGAATAAGGCTCCCTGGGGATCTTCGTAGTGCGATGGGGCGAATCGCATCTCCATAGCATGTAGAAAGATGGGCCAGGGAAGTAATTGGCCATTGGAATGCATCCACTAGAACCAAGTGAGCGCTTCCCCTTCCATATAGAAGGAAGAGATTTTAATTCTCTAGTCATCTTGTGTTATGTGAAAATCAAAGAATTTGTTGATCTTAAAAATCCACCCCAATGGATCTGTCCCATCAAATTTGGGCACGTCCAACTTCATGGTGGTAGGGGTGACTACGATGGAAGTGTGAGTATCATTGGAAGATGAAGGATTTTTGGTAGATGTCTTCTGGGTTCAGGTTTTCATGGTAGAAATTTGAGTGGAAAGGGAGTTGAGGTGATCTATAATGGAGTTGAGGGTGGTCTCTAACTTATCGGCTGTTTTGGGATTGGAAACCATTGCTACTCTCAATGAAAGCACTAAATGTCAGAACCTGTTGCAAGGAAAATAACGAAATGCAGAGAAAAAATATAAGGAAGAAGCTTCAATAGTATATTCCTTATATCCATTCAAGATAACGACTCTCTACATATAGATGTCAGCCTCCCCATAACAAACTCTCATTCAACATACTCATAACAAACGAACAACCAGATCTAATATGGTAAGAACATCCCAATACCCATTCCATAACTATTCACGACTACCCTCTGTTACCTCTCATAGAATTATAAAATCCCTCATCCATTTGGGTCGGATCTTATTCCTTCTTGGTCTAGTTTGGGGAACCTGATCCTCTTTTGGGCTGAGTTCCATAGGTCCATCCATCTCATTGGTTGGGTCCTGCTCATTAGTAGGGTTCATAACATCATTCCACTGCATTTCTAAGGGCTCTTGAAATTTTTGCAAGTAAAAATTATAGCAGAGTTTATGAACAGAGAAGTAAAGAATGCCTAGTACAACTACAATTGCCAGGTTGAGGGGTTCCTTGGAGGAGCATTAAAGACACTGCTCTGGATCTTAATCACCTTATGACCAACACCACCCATACACTTTTTCCCCTTGAAAATCTCATGGAACAATAAGGAAAGCGTATTTGATAAAAGGAAAGTTGCATTAATGTCTTGATGACTTTGGGTTAGAAGAAAATGGTTGTGGTTCTAAGGTTCGCCACCCCATCTTCATCATCATCCTCTTGACACTCATATCATTACAAGTAACACATGTTTTGACTGTGCATGCTCTGTTGAAAGCAACAGGAAACTTCATATCCATGGCCTACCACTATCAGATATGTATTTTAGGAAGGAGAATGGATAAGAAAGCGAAAACCAAAATAAGAAAATCTCATAACAAGATGAGAATAAAGAGAAGGAAGCTCTGATAGTGGAAAAGTTCAGACCTTTGCTTAGGTTCAGATGCAAATGCTTCCTCTTCTCCATTAATGGAAACATATAAGTAGTTCGAAACATAACACTTGGGTGGCTGCTTCTACTGCTGTGCTCCTCTTTGTTTCTGCTTCTTTTTCCGCGAGTTTCTCTACTTAAACGCAAGTTGCTATATGCGTCACCAAATGCAAGACCATATCTAGTTCCATCCTTCCAACATCACTTGTCAATTAAGAACCAACCGATGAACCAAGCAAGAATGACGAAAGAAACAAAAACTTGTTTTTCATAATTACAAAAGTGCCACTGCGTTTTCATTCTTCGTTTTCAGTTTTCCAACCTTTGCAAAGGAATGCTGAAAACATTTTGATGATTTTAGAAATAGGTTGCCTTTAAGAAACATTTTCAAAGAAAACATTTCCAAAAGCTTCAACAAACATGTTTTTACACTTATTTTTTGTTTTCATTAAAAATTTGCTTATCCTTTGACCAACAACAAAAAAAGGCATGGGAATATGAGGTGGAATAAAATGGGATAATATTTTTAAATTAAATTTTGATATACGGCGAATTTATTTTTTAAATTCTATTATATATTGGTTAACAAACAAAAGTTATCGTGCCATTCTACTAACAGTGTAGTAGAGTGGCTATTTTGAAAATTTATTTATGAAAAACTTCCACATGAGATATGTTAAGAAAACTGGTATTTTATGTTATTTACAATAATACAACATTTAATGTTTGAATGTGTCATATATCTTATATTTTAACATTTTATAATTTTTTTTCTACAAAAAAGTTTAAGATGAATAGAGATTACTCCATCCTAAAGTCATAATATGTCACAAGTTTCCATAAAGATATACAAGGGTACTTCCAAAACGCCTGCAAAGGAGGACTACGAGCCGTGAAAATCAAATTTAAATCTTATAAACGAAGTGTTTTGACCTTATTAATTGAACCAAACTCTATTGGCTTTATAAATATTTTTTAATATTTAAAAAATTAAAATATTTATTCGTACCAAACATCAGATATCTTGGAAAATCTATGGACATAAATGCAGTACAAATTTTCTAGCATTTGGTGCAGCTCGCTCTCAGAGCAAGAAATTAATAGAAAATATATCTAATGCACTAACACGTGTGGTGAAAAAACAGGAAAAACAAAGAAGTAACTAAAAGAGAACCAGAAGCAGCCATGACCCCTTCAAACTTAAGAAGCATAAATGGGGAATCTTAGGCTAAATCCGAAAGCCAAGCAATTAATAGATCTCTATGCTTATGACAGGAGCCATGGTGGTCATTCATTGGCTAAAAGTAGTGAAGGGGATGCTGAAGGGACGACGTTCAATATTTTGGGGGAAGTTTTCCCGTGAAGGCCTTGTCTAATCATGATTTTCCATATATTGGACAAATTCCCAAGGTCGTGTTTTTGGAAATTTATTTTTAAGGCATTTAAGTATATTAAAATAAAAATGTTTTAAAATAAATGTGTTGTATATGACCTAAAAAATATAAAAACATAAATTTTATTATATATCTGCTCAAATTTTTTACACATAACTTATCATGTACATAAAAAATTAGGATGCTTGGCTACTAAATGCCTTTTAAAAAACGGGGGAGGGAAACGGAAGTTAGTTTGGGAGAAGGGGAGTGACTTGTAATTTAAAATAATCTTTTTGAAAAAAAAATATAAATTTTGAATAACATTTTTTATGATACTTCTTTTAATATTTTTTAAAAATTACAAATTTCTTAGTTGAGAATATATAAGACTAAAAAAATGTTTTTTTTTTGCAAATTAGTCAACTAATAATTTTTGCTCTTGGCATAAGATCTCTACACTCTTTAGTATAGGATTAATCTCACTCAAGATACTAAAGGGGAGTCTCTACACAAGTGATTTTATGCAAATTCGAAATCCTAATATTACAGAAAACATCCCTCAAACTAATAATAATGTATAATACTACAATTTTTAATCATGTTAAATTATTATATTATTAATTTTTTATTAAAATTTATATTAATATCATTAATTTTTCAATTGTGTTTATAAAATAAATAATAAATTGATTCACAAAGTAAACGAGGAAATTCACATTCCATGAGCACAAACACTTCAAAACCAACCCTACCTCCAAAAGCCCCTATAGTGCTGGAGCGCTCACATTTTTTGGCTTCCTCTTTCTTTCACTACTTGAATTTCAAAATCCGGCTCGCTCCCGGCTACCTATCCTTTGGACCCAAAACCCGCTTAGAAGTGGATTCTATTGGATAATGTTGCTTGATAACCTAGCGAAAATATAATGGAGTTGAAATTATAATCCATGGGCAATAAATTAATATTAATGAATTTGTTAAAACATGAGTGACAAAAGTAAAAATGATAATCATTTTAGAGATCTAGAACATATCATTAGAAGTTCTCTTGCGAGTAAAGAATATACCATACTCTCAAGTAATCTCTAATAGCAATTCTATTAATTGATAAATGAATCCTCAAGATAATCCCTAAAATTTTAACGCAAAATTTATTAATTTGATAAATAGGCCACTACAGTGATAACCATTCACTTTTATTAATAAACCCTTCAAAAATAGAAATGATCTTGTCCACAGTTAATCCTTCACTCTATTAAAAATTTTACAAATATAATTATAAAAAAATATTGCGAAAACAATATTTTGCATTATATGTGTTTAATGCTTAGAGAGAAAAGGCTGGTCAAATAACAAAACAAGGGAGAATAACCCAAATAAACATTTTCACAACAAGTAAAGATAACTTTATATAGTTTTTTAATTTCCAAAAATTAACACTTAATTAAGAAATTGTACAAAGCTTTAATATAATTTTCAAAAGAAATAACATTTTGCTACTCTGATTGCAGTTTTAATTTCTTCCTTAATATTTAAAACATTGCAATGTCTCTATTATTTCGTTTAAGGATGAAATTACCAAACTACTCCTCTCATGAGTCCCCAAACTACTCCTCTCATGAGTCCCTCTTATTTCACTCACTCACTTTCTTTTCCAGGAACACCCATTGTTGATAATTTTCCTCTTTGGTTTCTTCTCCGTTATGTGTGTTTGAATAGAGAGAAAAACAACAAGAAATGAGCCTGCTTCAAGTTCTTGAAGTGAAGGAGGAAAATAAATGGAAGGAGGAATCCCAGAAACTGATGTCTCTGCTTTCAGAGAATGTTTGTCTCTTTCATGGAAGAACCAGATGTTCTTCGTCGGTTTTTCAAACGGGCGAGAAGTTGCAACTTGTAATCATCTTTTTAAACCTTTATGACGTTAAAGTTGGGAAACTTTTTACTATGTCTCACTCACCCCATATACTAAACTAGGGGAAAAGCTTAAGCCTTTTTTGACTTATCATTTCTCATCCTCAGCGGGCAGAAAATTTCGACTCTGCTTTTCCTTTTTCTCTTTTCATCTGTGTTTGCTTTCACAAACTGTGCAAACCAGCTTCAGGTTCCATTGTCACTTCTGCCAACTATCTCTATCAGTTTCAATATCAACTATGAAATGAAAAATGGATTTAAGCTGAGAGAAAAAAACTATGAACAATTCTTGAACTGAATTCCTCCAACCAAGGAATTAATTGGAATGATTTTATTTTAATTTTTGAAGGGCACTAGATTAGGACTACAAATGCAGACCATTAGCAATGGCCTTGTTTGTTTTTAAAATTTAATTTACCATTACTCTTCAGAAACCTACATGCTGACGCTGCTCCAGTTCTGTTTTCTTCTTCCACTATGGAGCTCTTCAGCTTCTTAATTGAAGAACTTTTTAAGAACTTCCGAGCACTAGGCAAGGGCATTAGCTTTGGATCATTCTCGTAGATATATTGTGTTCAGATGGCAGATGCTGAAGCCGACGTCTTGCTCATATAAGACCTTCTGTTTGAAGCTCGCTCGAGAGCTGCATTCTGATGAGCTTGAAGTGGAGTTCATGAACAGAGGGCTGTGAGAAACTGTTTCTCCATTTAATCTTCTGTCATAATGGCTCGGCCAAGATTAATCCTCACTTTTCCACCTTTCTCCACATGAACACTCTGTTTCTCCATCAAATCTCTGCTTCTCAGTCTCTGTTATCGTATTACCCATTATAGAGACTGAGAAGCAGAGAGAGATTACCGCACTTACCTGTGAGATAATAGGGTGTCTGATAATTTCACAATCCCAAATGTTCGACTCAATAATGGAATTGGAAGGCAGGGAGAAAATTATAATCAAACAAAAAAACAACTGGGAGACATTTTGTCTCTCTTCTGTACATGGTTTTAATTAGTGTTTCTCACTCCCTCGTGTCTAGTCTCTTACTGAAATTTGATCACTGTATAAATGACTATTTTAAATTTAAGAGGTATTTAATATTTTTTTGAAAGGAAAAACAATTCAATCAAGGAACCAGTCTGAATATTCTTTAGACGGCATGATAGCAAAATGAGAGATAGGTCATGACTTTAAATCTAATTATTTTTTACATTTTTTATTGCTTTAAGAATTTATCTAATAACAAATAAGTAACTATGTATTTTTATAATGATAAATAAATTTTTTGATGATATTAAAATCTTTATTTCTATTATATAAAATAAAATACTACATAAAATTATAAAATTATAATGAAACAAAACACAAATAATACAAAGATTGATATTCAAGATGTACTTAAAATTTAAAAACAATTTTTTTAATTATAATTTTATGCTATTTAGTTCCATATCATCATCAAAATTCCCTCTTCGAAGTCTAATAATCAAATGTGGTTCTACTGATCCTTTACATTGCATGTTATATGGTGTTGATCATAATATTCTTTCAGAGTTTCTTGATCAGCCTAAGATATGTGGTGGTCTCCACTACAAACTTCAGAAAAGGCTGATTTCTTAAATTGTTGTACTACATTATACATGTCATAAATTGATTGTCTAAAACATTAAGTGATGTTACTTGCACATTTCTTATTCTTTGAAGTTTATCCACAAGATTTCGATTTCTTAATATCTCTTCATCTTTAAGCTGCTCCATTCTTCCCGTCATTTCTTCTCTTTGTGATTCTGATAAATTAGCATAGGAGTGAAGATTTAAATCCATTTGCATTTTCATCGAATCATGGTCAATTTATATTCAATTGATCATAGAATTTTTGTATGCCATTAGAATCTATGTTTTCCATCTTAACCAGCACCTCTCTCTGTTGAATTCTATGCCATGAGACTTTGTTAATAGGAAATTTATAGCACCAGCACATATAAGTTAAATGATATGTGCTAAGTGGCATGAGTTTATTGTGTATTCACGCTAAGAGTGATTCATTGCATAGCTACTGCATGTTGATATTGTGTATTCATGCAAAGAGTACTGTTTTATGAGCTAAGTGGCATGAATTTATTGTGTTAGTTGTTACTAGCAAATACGTTATTATCATGCTAGTCGGGATGCAAAACTTGCTCAACCTTCCTCTTCCATTAATTGCCACAATGGGTTAAAAACTTAGCTCAAACATGAACAACTGTTTTCAACTCTCATATTACTATCATGATCTTTTTCTAGAAAACTCCACACTATCTTCAAACTAGGCTTGAATACCACTTCTATCCACACTTTCTCCTACACTTCCTCTTTATAATTAGCTCAAACACTTCGGTGGCATCAATCTTGTTCATCTTCCACCCAATCTTACTCTATAACTTGTCAATCGTCTCCAGTTGCATATGCTTCTATTAACTTGTAAGCATTCTTTTTATTTCTTCCAATGGGATCTTTTTGCAATTCTTCTTTGTAATCCTCCTCAGTGACTTCTCTCTCAAACTTAATTAGTATATATTTGTTCAAGTTCAAGGAACCCAGTGGATCTTTGTTAGGTTTCATCTCACTAATATGTAAGAACCAAAGGATCTTCAAAACATATCTCTGGATATTATTTTGATAGAATAAAAAAATAATAAGACTTTAGCACTGAAATATAAAGTTTCACATAGGCTAGTAAGTTAGCTCTCATTAAATTTATCACAAAAAAAAAAAAATCAAAGCATAGTAAGTTCATGTTAATCACACAAAATTAAATTTGATTGACTTTAATTATTATAACTGAAATTCGCCAAAAATTCTAGCCATTAATAGTAGAAAATTTACAACAGTTTGATATTGGTAAATGAAAACACAAATTAATGACATCTTTTGTGAAATAAAAATCTTAATTATATAATCCTGAATCAACTTTACTTATTCATACATATTGTAAAAGATAAGCTTACCGAAAATAAAAATAACACTATCTATTAATGTTCTAAACTATTTTTTCCCCATTATGTACGCATGTATACTGTCACCAAAATATATTGAATTAGATTTAATTAAATAAACTTTGCTATAGCCTTCATTTTAATAAGGAAGAAAATGGAAAATTGTGAAAATTTAATTCATTTAGTTTACCTGTTTCTTCTGTACTGACATAAAGAAAATGTCACACGACAGGACCTGGAAAATAATAATTTATATGAAAGAGAAGAAAATTGTTTTGGCTGAATAGCAATATAATGCTAGTAGCTTTAGGTCATGCAATAATCGCTGTAGGATATAATTTTTGACCAAGATAATGTGGTATCTTGAGAAGTTCGTGTTTGTGAAACAAAATAACCCAGTAGTCAGTTCTTAACTATTATGTCATTGCGTGAAACGTTCCTTCCTTTGAAAAGTCATGTATTTATCACGTCCTCCTTCTTCAATCACGTGTTTCACAGAGGTCTTCTTTGCTACTAGTAGAGTGAAGTTTTTCAATAGCGCAAGGATGGAAGCTCTCTTTGGGTTCTCGTACACATTTCCAACCTATTCTATGTGCTGGTGAAAGAGATGGGAGGGACCCTTGGTATTCTACTCAAGACTCCAAAAAGAGTTGATCTACGGATTAATTAAGCAGAACTTCGGCCCAAAGAGGCATAGGCCTTTATTTGTTATGGAAAAGTGCAAGAGATATTAAGTAGCATTGGTTTTGGAACCTCTTCAAATCATGATAGAAAAAAAATAAAGCGATTCTTCTTTTACATAACTTTATTGAAAAATATAAACTATTTCAAGACAAATTAAATGTTAATTTTGGTTTCATATATCTTTTAAGAGTAAGTATTTAGTTTACTGGCAGATCAAAATTTATATAAACAAAGAGTTAAAAGATTGTTAGTTATCCATTTAAATAAATAATTTTTTTTTAACTGAATTAAATATAAGTAGCAGCTTTTAGTTCCATACTTGTGTAATTTTTGATTTTATTGCTGGTAGGTTAAATTCTTACTCATTTTTAATTTTAGATTGAGAATCATATATTTTTAATTATTTTTATTATTTAATTTAATTATTTCTCTTTTAGTTTTTAGATTTTGAAAGTTCGTTAACAAATTATTTATTCAGCTATAGTTATGATCAATTGTTGACCAGACTACTTTTCCAATAATAACTGTTTAATAGGTTCGTAATTATTTAAAATGTTATTAATAGATTAATAAATGTCATATGATCAATATCAATATCAATATCAATATCAAAGAATTAAGTACGCAGATATAAATATTCTTTCCCATCGTTTACAATTTTGTTCTATTAAATACAAATAAGAACAAGACATTAGAAACCTTCATTTTGAAGTTCTTTAATAGTAAAAATACCAAGGTAAAAAAAAAAGGAGAGGAGTTTACATATTGAGAGGTAAGGACAAATTTTCTGACTTGAGAACAATTCAAACAAGACAATCTGCAGCAAACACAACAAGGTATATGATATCATCTTTGAAAATCTATAAGCAGGAGGGTTGACATGAATGAATTAAATATTTTAATGTAAAACTGCAAGATAATTGAAGTTCTGGTAGGATGTTCACTTCCTAAAATTTTTTAACCTAATTAATGGTATATTTCAGGTACGAAGTTAATTAGCTTGATTCAATATTACTGATCAATTTCCTTTATGTTTAACAACAGCATCTCAAATCAGCATATTAATAAATGTCAAACCATTTTTTTTATACATTGATATTTGCATATAGCAATTATAAGTTTATACAACTAATCGATCAAAGTCTTACTAAAAGTCAAAAGGGATTTCTGTAACAACTTTTCTATTATTTAAGAGATTTTTCATATTTGAATTCTCATTTTAGAGCATAAACTACTAAGTAATAATTCAAACTCTTTAAAAAATAAATAAATATTTATAGGCTAGTATAAATAATGTTGTATTAGTTTTTGTAATATTATGTGGGATATAAAGTTCCATATTAGAAAGAAAAGGAGAAATTGAAAGCCAGCTTCTGCATGAGGAGGTACGGATTCCAAGAGATTTAGATTAATTTTCGATATATTGTTGATTAAAAATCATTATTTTTATTTTTATTTTATGAATGTGAATTATTGTTATTCCCGTTCCTGGTTATTTTTTATACTAATATTGATGTTATATAATATATCATTAGCAATGATTGTGAACAATTTTTTGGTTTATAAAAATCCACTAATCGCAATGTATGTATATTTTAAGTTAAGTTAGCTTATTAAATTAATAAATTATGTTTCTTTACAGGAAAAAAATAATTGAATTACTGTCATGAAAAATAAAAATAAGAATTATAACATTTTATAAATTAATAAATAATAACATGTTTGACATCAAATTCCTATGTTTAACATGTTATTAATAAATAATAACATGTTTAACATATTTTTGTGTGTGTGTGTGTGTGTATATATATATATATATATATATATATATCCCAACGACTTTTTTGATTTGTTGTCTAACAAACGCTCGAATAATTTATATACTAAAAGATTTTGCAAGTCACCCACGATCTTAATGTCACTCTAGTGATAAAAAAGTTTAAAATGGTTGAGATATCTATGTAATGTCAAAAGTTTGAATTGATAAAAGACACTTGTGAAAAGACAGTTTTAGTATAATTAATCATATATGTAAAGGGTATAGAGATATTAATATAAAAAAAATAAAAAATAAAATGTACCCATTTCTAAGTTCCATATTGACTAGAAAGAAAAAGGATGAACTAATAGTTTTTGATTAATTTATAATTAGTTCACATTAAATGTCTATTAGTTTCAAACATAACATATGCCAAAACTATATTCTTGAGTAAGAATAATAAAATTAATTAAAAAAATTACTGCTGAACTTCTCTGATACTACTGTAATTATAAAAAAACGATCTCATTCGAAGGGTGGAGTCACTCACAAGAATTCATTAACTGCATTGAAAGATCACAAAACTATGCCTAATTTATGTATTTTTTTCCCTTAGGAATTATCATAATCTTCTAAACTCGTTAGAGTGATTTAGTTAGTAATGAGGAATATAGACAATTTGTTCAATTATCTATGCTACCATGTAAAATAATTCAAAAGATCAACAAACAATAAAGTTGTTATTTATAACCCAATAAAAAATAGTGTAATATAATTTAAAACCGATTTGTTGTGGGACTGACCATTTCAGGATGGATGGATGGACCACTAGCCTTTTGTCTTGTTTAGCTATACACAAATGTACCTGTCCACTCAATGAACAAATAATCAGATTTGGTCCAAAAATAGAATGAATAAAAAGGAAAAAACAACTGAAAAAGGAAACCAACAAAGGCAGCTTGCTAGCTCTATCTGAAAAGGTCCCAACAGGAAACCGAGTGTCCATCAATATTATTTTGGAAACTATATCAATAATCTTTAATAGCAAATGGCAAATTTATTTTGATTAATCTGTTAGCTGTTACATCTATCTTTTACTACCTATTTTACAATCCAAAGGACCAGAGTGATGTGTATTTTCTTGCAGCTTTGCTTTTTCCCAGGCATTTAGTTGTATTATTAAACTGATATTTAATTAGTTTGTAAATATTTTAAATATTTAATAAAATATCTATAAGATATGTTATAAACTTGTAAAAATTAAAAATTATTATTAATAAACAATTATTTAAGATTGCAAAATTATAAGACCATATTTACTTAAAAAAATTCAAATAAAGATGAATATATTTCATTGAAATAGTGATAGGAGAAAATCCCCAAGTACAATAGAAAATGATTTCAATAAATCCTAATGAATGCAATTAAACTTATAAAAATAGCATAGAATTTTTTTAAAAAGTGGCAAATTGGTTGAGATAAAAAGATGAAAATTAAAACTTTACAAGAACGATACAACTTCACCTCAAAATCTAAACATTGAGTTTATGACATATAAAGAGAGACTACATATTTCTCAACTTTCTTTGAAAGTTAAGCCATTTATAACATTTCAAGCTAGCGTGTTGGGGGGAGGGTGTCTAAGTGGTTATAAAGCCCCCACCACGTGCCCATACACTCAACATGGGACTTGAGTCGCATACATCACCAATGAATCGTAATATAGCTCCCCCGTTAGAGCCGGACATCCACAGACCACTGACACTCCTATTTTTATTTTACAGGGTAGCCATTTCTTGCAACGTCATGACCATTGAGCAAAATCAGCTTTGATACCATTGTTATGGAAGGCCAAACTCCTTCTCAAAAGATGTCTCATAAGTGAAGGTTTGTCTCCCAATATATATGGAACCCAACATTTTCTTCTCCAACCGATGTGGGACTATCAATACTCAATCCTTGAAACTTGCACGTTCTTGTGTAAGTAGGTATTGTCTGCCTCGAGGCTGTGCTGCCCTTATTTGCACTTGTTGCCAATGCAGCAACCTCCATAAGTAGCTATCGTAGATTTTTCTGAGAGAAGGGTGACACTCAGACACCATAAGAATGACATAGAAAATATACATAAAAGGCCAAAGGGAATGAGGAAGAAGCAGAGACCCCAAAAAAGCAATCGAGACCGAACCCAAAACAGACATAGCGAAGCCAAGTCTAGAAGCATAAGTAATTGGTAGCCAAAACATAGCCCGAAATGACAAGTAATACCCCAAAATGCTAATGACAAAGGCTCCTATGGTCATAAGGTGAACTTGGAAGGGAGAAGGATGGCCTTGGATTTGGAGGAAGCTAAGAAGAGTGGGGATGATGAATGCAAGAAGGGCATGGTGAAAGGTGAAGTCATGAGCTAGAATATTGCATTTAATTAAGTCTGGGATTGTGATGTGAACTTGGTTGCTGCTACGGTTGAACTAATAGGAGCTAACCACAGCATTGGACAATATCCCTTGTTAACTTAACAATAAATATTTCCCTTATCATTCTTGTTGTTATAGATATAGGAGTTGTTACATTTTGTATTTAAATTTCAAATACTTGCACACTTGTATATATAAAGATTCACATCTCTTAATAAGATGAGATCCTCTTCGTCAATTGTATCAAATATCTTTATGGTATCAGAGCATTCCTAAGCTCTTACAAGCTGTATCTATCCAAGAATCACATCCTCTATGGCTGAATCCTCCATAACTCAAACTCTTCAAACTTCAGTGGCAAGCACCATACCAGACCTTGTCACTATAAGCATATCCAACCTAGTCATCAAATTAATACCCAACAACTATGTAGCGTGGGCAAAACAAATGAAGTCTATGCTTATAGGCTATGGACTCATAGGACATATCACTGACTCTAAACCATGCCCTCCACTTTTCATTGACAATAATGGAGAACAAGCTGAGAATCCACTGTTCACCCACTGGGTACGTCAAGACCAGTTTTACCATTGGCTATCATGGCATCCTGTGAACTTGATACCCGTGCAATGATCACCCAAGCAGAAATGGCTTAGGAAGCTTAGGACCAGTTATCACATGCTTTTGCCAATCGCTCCAGGTCATGTATTATGGACCTTAAAGAGCATTTATCTACCATTACCAAGGGAAACCTCCTCTATATTTGAGTATCTATGCACTATCAAAGCGATAGTTGATGAACTTACTCTCATTGGATAACCCCTAGATGAGATTGATCTTATTTTGCACTGCCTCAATGGTCTGGGACCTAACTATAAGGAAATATCAACAGCTTTATGTGTCCATGAGACACCCATCTCCTATGATGAGCTCTACGAGAAGCTCACTGATCATGAAGCTCATGTTATGAAGGAGGAAAAACTAACTGAAACCCCCATTGCTGCCAACCAAATCAAAAAGGTATTCTCTAACCCTAAACCTCATTATAGACGACTTCAACCTCATCATGATCACAACAACTATCCTATTCGTAAACCTACTTCTCCTTTAATCTGTCAATACTGTAACAAACGTGGTCATATTTCCAAGTTCTGCTATAAGATTATGATAACCCCCATGTTTCTCCAAGTGGTAATGTTGCACTTACTACTCCTCCTCCCACCAACCATTGGCTTCTTGAATTAGGCGCTACCCATCACATTACCAATGACTTCAGCAATTTCACACTTGCATCCGAATATGATGGTCCGGAACCTCTCACTGTGGCTAATGGTAACACTCTTCCCATCACTCATAAGGGCACCACGGTTCTCCCTCCTTCCCTTCAGCTTTCTGATGTTCTTTATGTCCCTAATGGCAAGGATAACTTAATCTCTGTTTCCTAATTATGCAACCAAAATCAAGTCTCAGTTGAATTCTTCCCTTCCCACTTTCAGGTCAAATCTCTAACAATGGGCCAACCACTATTGTAAGGTCAAAATGCTAATAACTCCTACACCATTCCTGGATCTTCTCCTTCCAGTTCATCTCCCTCTGCTGCCTCCATGACCATGTCTCAACTTCCCAGCCTGCGTTGGCATCACACCCAAGGGAACCCTCCAACACTACACAATGCCAAGTTCTCCTTTCAGAACATTTTCCCACATCTTCTCATTTTCATTCTTGTGTTGATTGTCATTTACATAAAAGACATAAGCTCTCCTTTGGCAACTCAAGTCTCACTAGTCAGAGACCCCTTGAATTATTGTATTTTGATGTATGGGGACCTACTGCATCTCCCTTCATAGATGGCTACCGGTTTTATGAATTTTTATTGATCATTTCTTAAGATATATTTGGTTGTATCCAATGAAACATAAATCAGATGTCTCTCTTATTTTTTCTACGTTCAAAGCACTTGTAGAAAAACAATTTAACTCTCACATTAAGACTATTTACTCAGATAATGGAGGTGAATACACTGCCCTGCACTCCTTCCTCACAAAGAATGGCATATCTCACTTAACATCCCCACCCCATACTCTAGAACATAATGGCATCTCTGAAAGGAAACATTGCCACATACTTGAGACTACTTGGTGTCTTCTCAATCATTCCTCTCTTCCCCAAAAATATTGGACATTTGCTCTCAGAATTGTTGTGTACCTTATCAATATGTTGCCTACCCCATTTTTGAAATCACACACTCCTTTCTTCCCTCTATTCAATTGTTCTCCCAACTATCTCAATCTTTACACCTTTGGCTGCTTATGTTTTCCTTGGTTAAAACCGTATACCTCTTCCAAACTTCAACCTCATTCTATTCCTTGTGTCTTCCTCGGATATTCTACCACCCAAAGTGCATTTATCTGCTATGATTTCCAAACTCACAAATTTCACAACTCCAGACACATTCAATTCCTTGAGGACTCCTTTCCCTTTTCTCATAACCCCCCTTTCTTCATCCTATCATTCCTCTTCTACTCTCATCAACCCTACTCCACATGACATAATCCCTTTTAACTCCCCCCTCTTCCTCTCATTCTCTCACCCTCTTCCCCTAACTCTCTCACTCGTCTCTCTGCCACCATACCTTCCCCCCTTTAATGACCTTACCCCTTCCTCTCATTCAACTTTATCATCTATTAACCTTCCCAACCCTTCAGCAACAGTGGCTCCATAACATCTTAATCCAAAACCTATCTGCACCCATCCCATTACCTCTCTAACCAACACATACCCGATGATTACACAATCCAAAAAATATATACAAAAACCTAAACGGGTCTTCACTGTGTCTAAATATCCTCTCCTTGAAACTCCAGAACTCACCTGCCTCTCTCAAGAATTAAAATCATCTCACTAGCGTGATGCTATGTTTGCTGAATTCAATGCTCTCTTGAGCAACAACACCTGGGACCTAGTCCCTCCTTCTTCTTATTGCAATATCATTGGCAACAAGTGGATCTTTCAGGTCAAGAGAAACCTTGATGGATCTATAGCTCAGTACAAAGCAAGGCTGGCGGCAAAAGAGTTTCATCAAAGACCTAGGGTTGATTACTTTGACACCTTTATCCTGTCATTAAACCTTAAAGAATCAAGATTGTATTATCCATTTCTCTCTCTCGTGGGTGAACCCTAAGACAAATGGATATCAACAATGCTTTTTTGCAAGGTCTTCTAACCAAAGTTGTCTACATGAAGCAGCCACCAGGTTTCATTCATCCCCAATATCCTCATCATGTTTGCAAGCTCAAGAAGGCATTATATGGTCTTAAACAGGCTCCCTGTGCATGGTACCATATTCTACGTAAGTTTCTACTCTCATATGGCTTTCTCAACTCTAAAATAGATGCCTCCCTTTTCATCTACAACAAAGGCTCGATTTTGGCTTATTTTCTCATCTACATTGATGACATTCTCCTCACGGGTAAAGACTCAACATTTCTCCAAGCATTCATGCACTCACTTGCCCCCACCTTCTCCTTAAAGGACCTCGGATTTCCAAATTACTTTCTGGCCATTGAACTGGTTCCATCTTTTCAAGGATTTTTTATGTCTCAGCACAAATACATACGTGATATTCTGACCAAGTCTGATATGCTTGAAGCTAAACTGGTCACCACACCCATATCCACCTCCTACTCCTTTTTCCCTACATCTCCACCCACGGATACCCCCACTTACAGGCAACTTGTTGGCTCTTTACAATATCTCTCCCTCACTTGCACTGATGTAGCCTTCATTGTCAATCGTCTAGCTCAACACATGCATGCTCCCACCAATGATCACTTCCAAGCTTTGAAAAGATTACTCATATATCTTAAGGTCATTGTTTCCTTTGGCATCAACCTCACACGTGATTCAAATATTTCTCTTATAGCTTACTGTAATATAGACTGGGCAGGCGATGTTGCAAATCGTAAATCCACAGGTGCCTACATTGCTTATCTCGGCAACAACCCTATCTCTTGGTGTTTAAGAAGCAAAAGACTGTAGCCCGTTCTTCCACTGAGGAATAATATATAACCATTGCTTCCACCACTTCAGAAATTCTTTGGCTCCAACAATTATTACATGAGCTAGGTATTACTTTTCCCAATTCTCCCTTGGTCTACTCGGACAACATAGGAGCAACATACCTCTGTGCCAACCTAGTTTTTCACTCCAGAATGTAGCATCCCTCTATTGACTATCATTTTGTTCATGAGCTGGTTACCTCCAAATCCTTACGTGTGGCTCATGTTCCCTCCTCCCATCAAGTGTGCAAGTATTTGAAATTTAAATACAAAATGTAACAACTCCTATATCTATAACAACCAGAATAATAAGGGAAATATTTACAATTAAGGTAACAAGAGATATTATCCAATGTCGTGGTTAGCTCCTATTATGCCTCCTCAAGATGGAGGAGTCAACTACTCTGCAAAGCATGGGTTTCAAATTATTTGTAGGATCAATTAGACATTAATTTGAGATTGTGAGAAAGAGAGAGAGATACCTAGGGGCTATTTATGGTGATGGCTAAACATGGACTACACTTGAAGAAAAAGAGATTCCCATTGCCTCTGCACAAATTTTCCACAAAAACATTAGGTACGTGAAGGGATAAGATCGTATATTTTCCTTCAAATTTTTAAAATATAGATTACATCATCTCTAACTTCAATTTATATTAGAAACTCCCTTGTAAGTTATTAAACCTATATTTATATTTCATTTAGTTTTTGAAAAAAATACACTTATTTTTCTTATTTTAGATTTTTCATAACCATTAACTTAACATTTTCATAATTAGTGATACATTGAATTAGGCTATTGTGAGTTTTTATCTTATAAGTATGGTTAACAATTATGCTAATTGAGAGATCTTTTTTATAACTAGATATTTATAGTAAAATTATCAGGTTTAGCAAATTTTCAATAACTTGTCCAATCTAGAATCATCAGTCCTCTTTCCAGTTTGAATCCTGCAAATTTTCACTACTAGAAAAGAATGATCTAGAGACAAAAATTAGAGATGGAAGTGAAAAGTTAGAGACGGATTTTAAATTCTGAAGTTTAGAGACAGAATTTAGAGACAGAAATTTTTCCATCTCTAAAATTCCGTCTCTGAATTTTCGTCTCTAAAATTTTAGAGACTAGTTTAATGGGGATAAGGGTTTTGAATTGGGAACCATTGGGATTAGACAGGTGATGTGCTGTAAAGTTTTACCAAATAACCGCAAGCGCACGGCGTAGCTGTAGCTAGTCCGGCGAGTACGGGTCGTATCCACAGAGAGCAATGTCAACTACCAGAATTATGCGAAACGAGCTATCTAGATCGATGTAAATCGATAGAGAGTGTGTCACAATTCAACAAGTAAAGATAAACAATCAAACAAAGCCTAGGGTTACGGTTCACCACACTTACGATACTCAACATCCAAATTATACCTCTAATTGAAATTATCTAGGTTATTAGGGATGGTTTAGCCTTAATTAACTAGCACCTCTCTCAAGTGTTACTAATCGTACCTAGGTTAATCCAATTGCCTACTTTCGTGGTTCTTAGTTCAACCTAGGTCCATTAAGTTCTATGCCAACCATGGAATACAATTAATCGGTTTTCTCGTGCCCATTAATTGATTCATTCCTAGAGAATCTCAAACTACTTTCGTGATTGAGAAATCCCTAATCAACCATTAGGTTCCGGTATTAGTTTTCACCTCTCAGTCCATCAACTAATATCCTAAGACGTGATAAATTGTTGGCCAAATATTCATCAACTCATATAACCAATGCATAATAGCCAATCCTAATTTAACCATAGATAACACAATTAGGGTTCCAATTGTTCAATGTGCAGAGTGTATCATCACATCATAAGTGGGTTTACCAAAACCCTAGATCAAAAATCTACTCAAGCATGATAAAAAGATAAACCAAAACCAAATTCATTAAACAAACCATAAGTGTTCAATACAAACCAAGAGAAAGCAGTAGAAATGGAAATGAGTGCAGAGATAGAAAGATAAAACCTGGATTGTTGAATACAAAGGAATACAATGCTGAATTGCTGTCAAAACTAAGCTAAGAACATGAAAGTAAACTCTAATCCTACTCTAAATCTACTCCTAAGGTGTTTCCTAACCCTAAAACTAAGTGGAGAAGGTCTGAAATGAGTTCTCCCCCTTGCAGCTGTGGAACCCCAAGCATATATATCCATTTGTGCACCTAAAACCCTAAATTTAGCGCTCTTTACGGTCCCCGCAGCACGGCCATGGTCCAGGACACGGCCTGACCGTGCTTCTCGCTGGAATTTGGGGAAATGCTGCAGCATCCGCCCCGAGCACGGCCTGGCCGTGGTGCATGCCACCAAGCACGGCCTGGCCGTGCTAGGGCCGTGTCGCCCCAAAGCGTCTGAATTTGCCAAAGTGCCAAACATCAAAGTTGGAGCTCTATGTCTTTTCTTTCCACAGCCACTGGAATCACCTTAATCGGATCTATATTGTGGGAGATATGATCAAGTAGTAACCAAAGGTAAGAATTCGTCCCACTGCACTGTGATTTTGAATTGAGAGCTCTGTAAGGCCATGCAATATCCCGAATTTGACTAAGTGTTCAACATGAAAGTTGTATATCATTGCGTTAGCATAGCAACTTGAATCACTTTAATTGGAGGTCATAAGATGGAGATATGCTCAAAACAGTGCTAAAAGGTCAAATGCTGAGGGCTGTCATGCTTCTTTTTGGTTGAATTTTGGTAAGCTTCCTCCTTGCTTCCTTCTCATCATGGTTCCATATCCTTTTGGCATTTTTCATGAATGTTTTTCCTTGCTTCTTGGCCTCTTTTGCTCACCTACAAGCATAAAAACAACCAAAGTAGTATCCAAAGCAAAACATAACCAAAAGCAGGGGAATAACCACAAGTTTATTATGAATTAGTGGGTAAAATATATCCGTTAAGTACTCAAAATACCCCTTTATCAACAGGCTGTGGTGTTCTATAGAACAATTTTTAAGCTTATATACCATGTAGGAAAACTAGATGCTTTATCTGTTTGTTCTCTGAATCATCTGATAAATTAAGTTGTCCTGGGTATGGTTTGGCATTAACGTGGACCTAATCTGATAATTATTATGGCATCTCTACTTTTTTTGGCACAAAATTGAACTTTCTTATATCAGCCAGGAAATTAACAGGGGTAAAATTTAGACGTGGGGGAAAGGAGAATGTTAAATTATCTGGGTATTTATTATTCAGTTGAGTTTCAAAATGTTAAATTAGGTTGCTTGAAAATTTTTGCCCATTTTCTTTGATAGATAGTAGGATTTAGACTTTAGACTCTCCTAGGACTTATTCATGTCCCCAAAACTTGATAATGGAATCTATTAGAGCTGAAATGTATTAGGTTGCCTAACAACTCAAACAGAGGGAAAAATAGAAAAGAAAAAGCAGGAAAAGTTAGCCCACAAGCAGCTTTGAATTTGTTTTGAGTTCATCTTTTCCTCTGTTCTTGCATATAGGTCCACATCATGTGATTAGGTTAGATCAGACAAGATTACCACTCTACTTCTAGGTGACATAAAAGCAGAAGGAACATTTCAAGAATAGTTAAATTTTCTTAAGAAAAGTACTGAATCTGAACCAAATAATCACGTTCAGATATAAATCACAGAAGGAAAAATAAAATAGAGCCATGCAGAAGGGATAAATTAAGAAACCAAAATGATGAAACACAGTGCAGGAAGGGCATAAAATAAAAATTAGCAATTGTTTTTAGAAAAGGAACAAGAAATTAAAAACAAAAATCTAGTGGGGCTTTATTTTAATTACCTGAAGATTATTGTATCTGTTGAAAGTTTTGGAGCACACAGGGCTTGAGAACTGAGTAAGACCAATGAGAATCTGAGAAGGGGTGGGAATCCAATACTGACCCTGGTTTAATTTATCAAAAGGGTGTCCAGAAACTACACTCACTTCCTCTTTTTCAGCCATTTTTGTATAAGTTGAGATCTGCCTTCTTAACCCCATAAGAGAAGAAGTACTACTACTCATTCTAGGAAGCCCTATGCGTAGGGTTACAGTCACAGTTTTATCATCATCTTCTTCTTCAGTACTACTAGTGAAAATAAGACAATTCTGATCCTCTTTGTGATCCCTTCTCTTATTCTTTTCCTGATCTTCTAGTGCTTCTGCACTATATTTTGAGGGTTCATTTTCCTGTTGATTTTTTAGGCTTAAATCTTTTAGGAAAGGAAGGGCTTCCTTGAGAGGAGGGGAAGGAGGAGGAGGAGCCGAAGGGGAATTAGAGGTTTGGAATTGATGAATGGAATAATATGCTACATGATTTGAATAGAATAATGTGCTACATCTTTTTTATCATAATATTGCAAGTTTTTCTAAAGTTTGCATCCATCTATGAACAAATGTAGCTAAAATTTGACCCAAAGCATAAGATGAGTATTACTAGAATTAATTTACACGTAAGACTTACTTAATCACCTAGAGCACATTAAAGTTGATCCCCAAGTCTCTAAAAATTTCAATTTTTTTTCTTTTTTAGCTATAAAACTTATCTGCAGAATTAACTTAGAATAATTAAATTTAAGAGGACAAAAGGCAAACGAAGCATCCATAATGTTGAAATGTTGAAATGAACAGCAAAACCAAATTAAAAAATACATATATAAAAATCGGCTACAATGATCAGAAGATACAATAAAATTTGCAAGAGCAAACAACTGACAACTACATCTTAAATGATAGAAAATTTATTGCAGGAGCTCCCAAAAATTAGTACTAGTAACATAAGCACATGATAGGGAAGCCTAGACAAATCCCTGACAAGCTGTTTCATCCTATCTAGACACAGGTCTCATAATCAAAACATACAACGAAAATAGAAATGGAGGGACCAGCCCAGAAATAAAGCACCATAACAGGTGGTGCAAAAGAAGAAAATCTTAGCCAAAGCAACAACACTTTACTTGATTCTAAGCAAGATCAACTTATTCATTGACAGACTTCCTTTCTTTTGTATTTATTACTTAATTGACTCCTAAACTACTTGACTTTTGGGTCGAGTATGGGAAGTAAAGAAAACTTCAAGTTTCTCCCAAACCTGATTAGAATTTTCAAAACCAACTAAACTGACCAGCATTGTACTAGAACTCAAAGGAATATCATCATGGCAGAATGAAAGATGAATCTTATTCAATGAATTAGGATACAATAGAAGAGCCTATATATAGACTTACTCAATATACAATAATTGTACTAATCAATAACATACTTTTTTTTGGCCTAGAAATTAACAACAAAAACCAGAACTACTATAACCAAGACTTAGGAGTAGTTCTGTAAAAAACTCATAAGCCTTAGCTCATTCACTAATAGGAAAAACAAAGTACTAGGAAATTGATTTACAAATTAAAGCTGAATTCAAATAAATATTAACTCCACTTTCGGAGGGAATCATAGAAAACAAATTAAACCCTGCTATAGACATAAAACAACAAATAAATTAATAAAAAATTTGGCAAACTAGCTGGGAATATATCCTATGGAACTTGCTTCCATTCTTCCTTTATTTAACCTCCTAAATTCAATATCAATGGGACAATTCCACCAAAGTCAGCATAGAAATGAAAAACAAGTTGAATGAGCTACCAAATGATGGTAAGTAATCATCATCTCTTCCATGAGAGAATCTTGTCTATAGTTGGGATTTGAGTCCCACTGGTTCTTGGAGGTTTAGAGCTAGATCCCTGAGTCTGAGGGGGAGGCCTACTTGTAGGGCAAAGAACCTTCTGAATGTTTATGTTTTGAGAGATCATTTTCTGCTAGCTAGCTTTAGGGAATTAAAAGGCAGAAGTTTCAAAATGGGATGGATCTTCTTCGATGGGTTATAGAGAAAGTTGTATAATGAGACTTGATGAAACATATCAATATGGGATAGGATATTTATAGGGCAATCAGAATGGGAAGTAACCAAGTGATTAGATAGCAATTGAACGAGAAATTTTGATTTTCTGTTTAGAAACTTTGAAAACCCAGCATTTGATGGTTAGTATAAGTGGTTATAAGTGGAGAGAACTTGGTTACCAACTTACTTGAGTTGTGTGGTTGTAGTGGCTCACAAGTACATATTTTAAACTTGTGGTTTATAGTGAAAATCTTAAGTTACAACTTTAGAAGCTTTGTGATTGTATTGAACCAAGATAAATCTTAAGTTATAGCTTTAGAACTAGTTTTATTAGCATATATGGAACCAAATGAAGACCATGATCCATTATGCTAGAAAGATACCTTAGAATATGTTTAATAGCCTTCCAATAAGTGTAGATTTAGCTACCTATATATGGTAGGCTTTGATAGCTATATATCTAGTCAGAGATGGCGCTTAAACTAGAGAGGAATATATAGGAGTGGGAGGTGAAATAGAAGAGCAGAGAGAGGGAGTAGGAAGTTTAGGGAGAAGGATTTTCATAAGCATACTATTTATTCAGTTCATGAGTTTAATTAGTGTCTCTCTTCTTTTATTTCTTCTTCACTCCCTTGTGGCCCTTATTCAAATTTGATTACTGTATAAATGACTATTTTTAATTCAAGAGGTATTTAATATTTCTTTGAAAGGAAAAAAAATTCAATCGTGAACCAATCTGAATATTCTTTAGACCGCATAACAAGACTTAACCAAATAAGAGATAGGTCATGACTTTGATATGAGAGGTACGGGCTACAATGTATGAGAATTTTATGTAAGTTGTGTGACAACATATTGTTTTGCACAAATAATAACCATGGGATGATTGAGATATATAGTGCCATTTAATTGTAATATTACCACTACATGCAATCATGTTATTGTTCTACAGATAGTGATTACTCATTACTTTAGTTACATTTGATTCATCATTAAGTTAATTACTAGATTGAAGGCCACCCTGTTTATAGATAGTTTAACTAAAAAAAAAAATTATTTTGCACTTTATGATATTATTTTGTTAACATATGTATATGTTGTTGTATTTACAGTGTGTTAGTTTAGAATTAACTTTGAAAATTTTAATAAAAGAGAAGTGAAAAATATTGAATTTTGTAAATGTTTTATTACTTTGTCCATGGGATGATTACCTTCTTCAATAATTTCTCTTGAAGAAGGTAATCTTCCACTGCTTTGAAACCACCGGCTACATACAAACAACGCCCCCTTAGACTAACCCACTTCTTGAAATATGAGTTTTGGCAACTTTAGGTGATTTCCTTTTACTTAGTCCTTAGATAGACTATGATTAAAGTAATTTGAGCTCTATAGAATTCATTTGAAGTAGTAATTAGGATTTCATGGTGGGGTATAAAGTAACACATATTTGTTCCCTAATACATAGAGGAATTCACATTTTGCATAATTCTTCTTTGAAACTTTTTTGCCTTTTCTAGCATCTTATTAACTCTACAGTGAACTCTAAATTTTTGTTATAAAATCTCTTATACAATCTTTGAATTTCTAGTTGCCCGAAATTTTACACTATTTTTTCTTCTCAAATTTGAAATCTACTATGCATACCAAGTGTTCGGTAAAATGCCTAAACAAAGTTTCTAATTGTTTGAGCTCCTAAATTTAAATATTTCATAATACCGAAATTCTGTTTGAGTTTAAAGATAAGTAACTCAAAAAACTTTGAATGACCCCATGTTTTTCAATTTTGGACTTGGTGACATTAGTTAATGCCATAAGTGGCAATTCATCAAATCAGTGAGTGAAAAATAGTATTTAATGGCTACTAGTTGTAACTTATATGTAATCATATATGTTCCTTGTTGACAAATGTTTTGGATATATTTAAGAAAGATAGTGTGCTTAGTAAACTAAAGGATCAAATGTGACTTAGTAAATTGTGTTTTGATAGTTTTAGTACCTACAATTTGTATAGTGATTGTGGTGTTAAATATTATATATTATGAAATTAAACTTGGGAGTTGTAAAATTTGTGATTTATCTACTACCTTGTGATCTTGAGAAATATGCATAATGTGAGCTTGTTGTATGCTTTGTATTTATTTGATAGAGCTAGGAGAATATATGTGAATATAGATAGTCAGGAAATGAGTGTATATTTTGTATGTGTTTGATAGGGCCTATGATATTCTATGAATATATAGTCCAGTTAGAACTATGGTTCCAGATGTTCTATGATGAATAGTTAGGAGGTGACTTTTAACGTCTTGTTAGTTATTTGTTATCTTTGAGTCTCTAAACTCATCTTCTCTTCCATGAAAAAGTGCTGGAACAGTGGGAGTGAGGAGAAGAACTCCACGCCATATCTAAGGGAGGAAGGAGAAGCAAGGTGAAAACTAGCCAAGCAAGCTGTAGGAAACTTATCCTAGGTAGGTTTAACAATGATTTCCTTTTGAAAACACCCTGAAATCTGTATGATTTAAGTAAGATTCTAACTTTAGAACTTCAAGAAAAATTATTGTATTTTAGTTTTCTAGTTGCTGGCCATAGGTGGGTTTTATCTAGATGCATATAAACCATGTATTTTGTGTTGAAAAATATGCTTTGAATGGGTATTAATTTTTCATAGAATGGCTGGAATATTGCCATTCTGGCCAAAATTTAAATGATGTATGCTTGTATGAGGATGAAGAATTAAGAAATGGAGGTAATGGAAGAATTTAATTACAAATTTGGAAGCTAGAAACTTGGAAGCTAAAGGAGAAGTA
Source organism: Gleditsia sinensis (assembly GCA_037074535.1). Taxonomy (NCBI): domain Eukaryota; kingdom Viridiplantae; phylum Streptophyta; class Magnoliopsida; order Fabales; family Fabaceae; genus Gleditsia; species Gleditsia sinensis. Next base: position 14,355,697 of record CM073469.1, on the reverse strand, counting down.
GTCTCGGGTTTTAGGGTTTTCTAGGGTATTAATTGGAATTTTTACTCATGATAATGATGAATAGTTAAAGTATAATGGAATTAATGGAGAAGATGTGGATAAATGAAAGCAAAAAGTAATTTGGAAATGAATTATCTAGGTTGGCTGAATCCATGAAGCAAAAACCTAAAAATAGATATGATTAATTTGAAGTGTTGTGTGTGATGAAAAATTTGTTTATACAATGCATGAGATAAATAAACATGTGGAAGCAATAGGATAAAGGTGAAGGACATGAAAAAAATAAGTGAACGGTAATGAGACTGTGGCTTAGATATCTAAACTTTGTTATGAGTTTTAGGTTAGTAATAGACAGAAGTGAGTGTGGAAAAATAAATAGAAATGTTGGGTAACTTTTTGACACCTTATAGACATCATGTAAATTAGGGAAAGAATAAAAATAAAGATACCTAAATGGACTAAATTCAAGGATGGAAGGAGAATGGGAGTTGCCAAATGAATAATAACTTTTACCATTTTTGTGGGTGAATTGCTACTTGAATATTCACACTAATACTTGAATTGCTACTTGAGTACTCACACTAATACTTAAGAGAAAGCAAGGTTTCCTAGCTTAATTTGAAATAAGACCAATGGATGTGAAACAAGAAAATTTGAATTTGTAAGGATGATAGTAATGGCACTAAAATTTCCAATAGTTGACTAATATGGAAAAATGAACAATTCCTTGATTAAAAAGAGTTGCATTAGTAATAATTTATATAAAAATGGATCTAATTTTACATGATAAGTGACAAAGGGTCTAATATTAAAGAAGTGGTAAGTGGAACCCTAATGGGATAATAAGGAAGTTTATATGAAAAATTATGTAGACTTAACTTGGAAGACCCCTTTGATATTTCAACTTGAGGATAATAAATTAGATATCGAATATAGAATTAAGGATATAGCAAAACTCATTAGGAAGGAAAAATGTAAATGTGAATAAAGCCATAGCTAAATTGGGATGAAGAAAGAAGGAAGAAATTAACCAAAAAATACTAAGGATTAACTAATTCTCTAAGAGAGTTTAACTAAAAGAAATTTATAAATACAAATTGTTTCCTAAGGTTTTTTGAAATAGTAACTATAAAGAAAATTATATTAATTTGAATAAGTCTATAAATATGGAATTTAATCTAAGAATAAAGTATAATAAAGCCATATCCCACTGTTCCATCACCTTGAATACTGCTACTTTTACACAACTTATGCTATTTTTACACAACTAGCTTCCTTTATATTCATAAGTTCAAGCAGTGGTTGAACCTTGGTGATACCAATGCCTTTGTCAACATATCTGTTGAACTTTTTCTAGTATCTACCTTTTCCAATTTGACTTTTCCATTAGCAATGTGATGTCTCTTATGAAAAATAAACTTACATTTTTGGCTTTTTCTTTTCATGGTCAACATTATTCTTGGTGAAGTGTATGACACTTTGGCTATCACACCCCACTTCTACAACCACTCCACTTACTACCAAGCTAGCTGCCATGCATTTAGTCCACCTTGTCTCTCTTTTATAGCTTTTTTCAAAGATATGAACTTAGCTTTTGTTGTTGAAAGGGAAACTATGTACTATAGTGTTGGCTTTTAGCTGATAGTATTCCCATAAAACTAGAATAGATGTCCATTTAAAAATGTTCTATTATCAATATAGCCTATATAATTTGAGTCTACTTACCCCAAAGCCTCATTTCTCAAACTTCTAGCCATTGTGTAAATTAACCCTAACTTGGTGATTACTCTCAAATACCTAAACCCTCATTTCATAGCCTACAATAGTTTTGCTCTTAGATTTTCTATGTATCTACTAATCTTACTTGTTGTATAGGCCAAATCAAGCCTTATGCACATTATGGCATACATGACACTGCCTACTACATTGGTGTATACCATGAAAGGCATGTGACAAAACTCTTGGTTTCTTTTAAGTAAATCTTCTGTAGAAACTTTCATATGCTATGCCATTATAGTTGTGACAATTTTGTGGCCTTCCATGTGGAACCTTTTAAGCATATTTTCTAGGTACTCTTTTTAGATAAATGGAAGCACCTTTTGCTGTTGTTTCTCCTAATCTCTATATCCAGAATTTCTTATGTATTAACTATTCACCCTAACCCTAGCCAAAATTATGGATTAAATATATGGTTATGAACCCATTATCCAAAAAGGAAAAAAAATTATAAACTTCACTATATCTCATATATATTAGTACTCAATCTCCCCTCCTTTTCTTCTTCTCTTCTTCTGATTCATGAAGGTCTTCCAACCCCTCAAGCTGAAGGCAGCTCGATCATATGCTCTAGCTGCTTCTTCCGCTGTATCAAATGTCCCCAGCCACAGCCTTGCCCCCTGCTTTGATGGGTCCCTTATTTCAGTAGCATACTTCCCACAAGAGGAGAAGTTTCTTAGTTGGGATTGGAAGGATGTAGAGATAATCACTTTATTGGATTCTAAAGATATTCAATTAGAATATGTTTAGCCTAGCTAGCTAGATTAAATCAGATTATAAAGACAATTGGCTAACAAAGGCAGTGAATTTGTAAAAGTGTGGTATAAAGGTCATAACATCTCTAAATCAAAGACTAAGGCATTTTCATTAATGGTGTTTTGGAAAAGAGTATTATTAGTTGTTTTATAGATAGTGACAAGTGATATGCTTGGAGTGTATAAAAATTAATAAAAATGTATGTGAACTCAACAAATTTTCACACACATGATGCTTATTTAGCTCGGAAACAGCTACTCTCAACACAAAAATGAATTGAAAATTATGTCATGCAGCCAAGAAAAAGAGCAAAAAAAATGTCTGTTAACCAAAAAATTGATTTCTATTCACATTATGTCTTTGATGTTGGTATTGCTTCAATATGTTATTATAATTTGTGCTATATTGAATTAATATGTTTGTTTTGATTCATGTATGCCTAAAAACAGGGTGGAAGTTCCTGAACATTGTAAGTGGATGGATAATAGGGTGGGTCCTGATAACAGAACAGTTACATATGAGTTTATGGCAAGAGTTGTTGAGTTTTTAGAGTTTGCTTGTAGTCAGGATCATTTTAAAAGTGTAGGAAAGTTGAGGTGTCCTTGTAAAAAATGCAAGTGTCAGAAGTATTTTTCAATTTATGAAGTGAAAACCCACCTTTGTATGAAGGGATTTATGAGTAATTATTATTATTGGACTAACCATGATGAACCAAGACCTCTATTTCCACCAATGGTTTCAAGAAACTCATATTATGGAAGTAGTAACTTTCAGGCATGCTTCAATGATGAGGAACATATGGTATTGGATACTACTGGATCATCTATTGGTAATTATATAAAGCAACAAGGTTTTGGTCATTGCGAATAGAGGGATGAAGATCCTAACCCGGAAGCCAAAATTTTTTTTAATATGTTAGAAGCTGCGCATGCTCCTTTGTATGATGGTTGTCAAAATTATTCTGAATTGTTAGCTGCAATGGAAGCTTTGGGTATCAAGTCGAACTTTAACAAATCTGAGAATTGTGTCAATCAATGGGTACAATTTATGGGAAATGCATTGCCAAATGAAAATTGTATGCCTAAAAACCTCTACCGTGCAAAGAAATCAGTGGAGCAATTAGGATTAGGTTGTATAAAAATTCACTGTTGTCAAAACGGATGCATGATTTATCATAGTTCTCTTGATAAGGAGCTTTTTCATTGTAAATTTTGTGGTGAAGAGCGTTACAAAAGGGTCATCAGAAATGGCAAAGCAAGATAGCTTCTAGTGAAAAAATGTAGTATTTTCCACTTATTCTAAGGCTGCAAAGAATTTATTCCTTAATGTAAACTGCAAGTCAAGTGAGATGGCATCGGGAAACTGTGAGGGTGACAGGCTTTTTGTCTCATCCATCTGATGGCGAAGCCTGGAAAAAATTCAATGAAAAATATCCTGAATTTGCAATAGACCCTCGAAATGTGAGGTTAGGTTTGTGTGCTGATGGATTTGCTCCATTTGATAAAATAGGTCAGGCTTATTCATGTTGGCCAGTTATTGTTACCCTTTACAATCTTCCCTAGAGTTCTTGTTCTTGACCATTACAATCCTTGATCCTTCCAATCCAAAGAATAGAATTGATGTGTATTTGCAACCACTTATAGATGACCTCAAATTTTTATGGAACACTGGTGTCATGACTTATGATGTCTCACTAAAATAGAACTTTAACATGAAAGCTTGTTTGTTGTGGACCATTAATGACTTTCCTGCATATGGGATGCTTTCAGGTTGGATAACAATGGGAAAACTTGCTTGTCCAATATGTATGGAGTGTTCAAAGGCATTCACCCTTCGACATAGTCAGAAGACGTCTTTCTTTGATTTTCATCGACAATTCTTGCCACTTGATCATAGTTACAGAAGGAATAAGAATGCTTTTGGAAAGAGACATACTAAAACATCTTTACCTCTGCCTCGGTTAATAGGTGAAAAAGTGTTGGAAAGGGTTAGACATATGTCTAGAATAACTAAAGAGACATATGATAATATCCCAGGGTATGGAGTTATTCACAACTGGACGAAGCAATCTATATTTTGGGAGTTACCATATTGGAAAACAAATCTTCTTCCACACAATCTAGATGTTATGCATATTGAGAGAAATGTCTTTTTGAATATTTTATACATAGTGATGGACACTAAAGGTAAGACAAAAGAAAATTTTAATGCAAGACTCGACTTGGTAGAAATTTGTAGACGGAATAACTGCAGGATGGAAGAGATGGCAAACTAATTAAACCCACGGAAAAATACACTTTAACTAAGCAACAAAGATTAGCTGTGTGTGAATAGGTCAAAAAATTGAAACTGCCAGACAGATATGACTCTACATTATCAAGATGTGTTGACATGAGAGAAGCAAAGTTGTTTGGTATGAAAAGTCATGATTGTCATGTGTTTATGCAACGCTTGCTCCCAATTGCATTCAAAGTATTACCAAAGCCTATTTGGAACACACTTAGAGAATTTAGTCAGTTCTTTTGAGAATTGACTTCGCCATTGTTGCGAGAGGATACTTCACATGTGATGGAGCAAAACATTCCAGTCATTCTTTACAAATTAGAACAAATTTTTCCTCCAAGGTTTTTTGACTTAGTGGAACACATTCCAATTCATTTGCCATACGAAGCAAGGGTTGGAGGTCTAGTGCAATATCAATGGATGTATCCATTTGAAAGGTAGAGTTATGTATCCTTTTTGTTTTTTTTAATTATAGAATCGTATTCATAGTACTAAATGTATCAATTAAGTGTATTAGGTTTATTCGCACACTAAAAGACAAGGTGAAGAACACAGCTATAGTTGAAGAATCAATTTGTGAAGCTTATTTGGTAGAAAGACCTCTACATTTGCATCCTACTATTATCCACCTGATGTTCTATGTAGAAGGACTCAAGTACCACAAAATGATGATGGAGGTGAAGGTTGTTCAATTAGACCACCGCTTTCTATCTTTAATTATCCTGACCATCCAGCCGGAAGATGCATATCCTTCATGTTGGAAGAAAGGAAATTGCAAACCGCACATTTATATGTTCTTCTAAATTTTCCTGAAGTGGAGCCATTTTTAATGTAAGTGTATAAAATGCTCATTTAAGTGTTATATATATATATATATATATATATTACTATAAATTGTTCTAACATGTTTTCTAAATGTAGCACATATATTAATATGTTACAAGAATGTGGGATGAGTGACTCGGAAGTGGACAGACAAATCTTCACAATGTTTCATATTTGGTTTAAAGAATACGTATGTTGCACGAATTCTCCTTAATTCCTTATTTTCTAACATTTTGCTTCTTATGTGAGACTGACTTAAATGTTTGATGACTAGGTGTTAAATAATAATGTCGAAGATATCCTTCTAAAGAGTTTGGCATGGGGTCCTCAAAGAAAAGTCAACAAATGGCCATCATATTATGTAAATGGTTATAAATTTAATACAAAAGATCATGGCCAAGGTATGGGTACAACAAATTTTGGTGTATGTTGTCAATACGGATGAAACAACAGAAAATAATTGTTATGGGGTTTTAACAGACATTATTGAAGTACACTATACAAGATGGCTTATAAAGATGTTAGTTCTATTCAAATGTGATTGGTTTGATCCCAACTTAAATCATGGAACAAAGGTACGGGATTGTTGAGGTTAAAACATCCCAGAGATATAAAAATTATGATCCCTTTATATTTGCACAACAAGCAACGCAAATATATTATACACGATATCCTGAAGGGCAACGTGATTGGTTATTAATGATCAAAACTAAGGCACGAACCACAATACAAACCGCAGTAGAAACTAAAATGCCTGAAAGTGATGCTCCATACCAAGAAGAGTCATCAATAAAATCGCCTGTAATAGTTACAAATGACAATCTCGAGCAGAGTCTTGTTGATATTAAAGGCCTTGTGGATGAAGTATATGGTTCTTCTTTGAACCTACATAAAGTAGATATAGATATAGATATAGATATTGAAATAGAAGATGTAGATGAAGAAGATACTGAGGAAGAAGGAGAATGGGAAGATGAAGAAGAAGAGGAAGAAAATGATAATGATGAAGATGTTTAGGTATTGTTAGGTTTCTTTATTTTACTAAGTGTATTATGTAGATCATATATTATGTATTTTTGAAGTATGTTATAAATCTATGGTAGTATGGTTATGAGTTTCGTTATCATTGTCTTTAGTAATTATTTGTATTTTTTATTATTAAATTGTCATCAAATTTAATCGGAATAGATGATTATCTTTTTGTCTACAGATGATAGGTAGAGGTAGAGGACAGGGATGGGCTATCTCTTAGCCATATACACAGCCAGACACATCACCTATTGCTAACATAGCTCAGCTTAACTAGATCCACACTGGACATACACCTATTTCATCTCCCTTTTCCTAGACTTGTCATACTTCTACCCCATCTATCCATTCCCAAGCAGTGCATTCCAGTGTCTCATCTCCTCATCTTTCTAGTACAGTTGCCCCAACCCCACCTACACATACCATATGTGCCCCATCTCCTAATTCATCCGCATGTCCAAATGTTGAGCCAATTCCTTTCACACCACAGACTATTCAGTGGGGAACAAGGGACATAGATGGTCAGATTTGGATTAGATCTGCATCTGGGAACATGTAAGTATTATGTGTGTGTTTTTTTGTCAGTATATTTATTTAAATTAATATCTATACTTTCAGCTTTTATCTTGACATCTTAACAAGAGGTGTCATCACAACGATTTTCAAGAAAAAATTTGAAGGTGCTTGATCTAGTTGGGGAAAAGTAGACAACAATATCATTAAAATGTGGTTTGAGAAGTTCAAGGTAATATGAAACATTTTCTATCATATTTATTGATATTTTTTAAAAAAATATGTGAATGTTATGTTAATTTATTTAGTTTCTTTGTTTAAGAAAATTTTAAGTGGTTGGACAATGATGAGCATAATATTAAAAGGTTATTTGACAGGTGGGGATCAACAGCCCTAAAAAATGCATTGTTTAAGGTGCGTAGCGGTGAGGACAAGGGTGCTTGGATTCCACCAGAGAAGCTACAACAGTTAAGGGCTGAATGGGATAGTGAAGGCTGGTAAAATAAAGTCAAAAAAAATAAATAAAATAGACTTTCCAAAGAAGGACTTAATGTACATAATGGAGGGTCTATATCTGCACGAGAGTATTCTAAAATAATGGTGAGTAATTTCTATCAAATATATAGTGATTTAAGTTCTTACTTCAATAATACTTAACTTTTTATTATTTTAGAGGATGTAAATGAATAAAGAACTGACATGTTTTGAGTTGTGTGAGCGGCTTCACCAGCCTAAAGGGAAGCCATCGGGGTGGTTCAACAACCAGAAAGGAAGAATTATTGTATGTAGTCACTACTCTTTTATTTTTATTTCTTTACAAATATTCATTTTGTTTAATAATTTTATTTTTTCAGAAAATATATCGAACAAAAATAGCTCAGAGACAGTCCGAATCTCAGAGCGATGAGGGTTCTAGCCAACATTCCACCCAACATTCAGACAATGATGTTTATTTGGATGTGGTTGGCGGCATGAATAATAAAGGACGGATATAAGGGCTGAGATCTCAAGCACATAATGTATTGGCAGCAAGTTCCTCTTCTAGGTCTTCTGCTTCTGATGGAGTCTCAGCAGGTTCCTCTTCTGTTATGAATGCAAAAATTGAGGCTTTATCTGCACGACTCAAACAGAGTGAAAATGAAAATTTTATGTTAAAGCAAAAGGTTGAGGAATGGGATCAGATGTTTCGGTGCCTCATTATAGATGGTAGTATAAGAATGTCATCGTCTCCACCTAGAGAAGAAGAGATTAATAACAATGAGCAAAATAGTAATGTTGCCGATGAATCATGATAGTTTGTGTTATTTATGACTTTGTGTTATGTATTAATGATGTAAAAGTGTTTGATTGCTGATATTTTCAAGTCATTTAATTATTTATATGATAATAGGTATGGGATTATTAAAAATTTATGTTGATATGTTTTTGGATGATACTAGGTTTGAGATTATTCAAAATTTATGTTGATATTTTTGCCTGATATTAGTTTGGTTTTTGGCTATTGGCTGATATTAGTTTCTGGTTGATAGGTTTGAGATTATATAAAATATATTTTAATATATTCGTCTTTGGAATCAGAGACAGAATATTCCGTCTCTGATTCTGGAGTGGGAAAGACACGGAATTTCTAACCAAATTCAGAGACGGAAATATTAATTTTAGAGAAAGAATTTACATTCTGTCTCTAAAATTCAGCAACCGCATTTTTAGAGACAGAATTTTTTCCGTCTCTGATTCCGTCTCTAACACAGTTAGAGACGGAAATTTCCCTGTTTAGAGATGGAAAAATTCCATCTCTAAATAGGATTTTTCTAGTAGTGTTTTTTTTATATTGATAGAATGACCAGTTCAATTTTTGAAGTGTTAAAAAAATTAATTGTGGCAAATTACGAATTACGAAATTCACTGCAAAGAAAGAACTTTGATAGGATTGGAAGACCTAATTAAATGATAAACTATATACGAATCACAGCCTCTTATATGGCATCTCATGAAAAGAGCAGGATTTATTCTGTTCGTAGCACTATAGTATAGTAGTCCAAAACCCAAGTGAGTGATTTGGAGAGAAAGAAAATGATTCATAATGAGAAAGAAAGTATCTGGTTTTTGTCCATTTGCACCAAATCATTCGTTAAATACATCTTCCCTGTTCTTTCTTAAAAAGATAGTGATAATATTCTTTTCTCATTTTCCTGCTTTGAATCTTGTCTTCCATTAATTGATTTCTCCTTCTGAATTAAGTACTGAAAAGCATCCTAGGAATTTGCAAAGTCTCGATTGAATCGAAAAATTATATAAAAAAAAAACAAAAATTTAAGTTGAATTTAACAATAAGAAAGCCTATAAGTCTTTCATCAACATCAACCTGGCTATATTTGAAGTTGGCTCGCACCATCATAACACCCTTTTCTTCATGTATTCTGTTATACAAAGTAAAAATGTAGATCTTAGAATCTTAGACACGCATTTATAAAATGAAAGAGGCCTCAAGATCTTGGGAGTAGAAACTAGGATAGGGGTCTGAGTACAAACCAAAATTATTAACATCAAGTTCACTTCTATTTTTAATATTAATATGGGTCCCATGGAGATATTAGCTCATTGTTTTTCAATTTCTAACCTAATTCCGCGTTACTTAATTTGTTATTAACCCTAAATAGTTTTGTCAAAAAGAAATTTTCTTTTCTCTGAGCTTTCTTTCATGGTTCTTGCACTTTTTTTTCATCCTGTAAGCTTGTGATCCAATAAAGAAAAGTAATGGTATTAATATTAAATTACACGCGCATGCACAGACAATAATGGCTGAGCTTTAACATCAAAGAACGGGAAGGTTTATGACCTTTCCCGAATTCATTAACTTGAATATATATTATATATGTTGTCCAATGACTCGCTCAAAGCTTATATAATATACTAAAAGATTCTCATATATATATATATATATATATATATATAAAATATACTAAGATTCTTTAAGTCCACATTTCTAAGTTCCTGGACCCTACATTTAAGGATTTTGACATAGGCACATTAAACAGAAAGAGAAAAGGATGAACTAGTAGATTTTATATTAATTAATTAGTCCACATTAATATAAAATTTTTAGTTTCAAACTTGATACCTGACAGAATTATATTTTTAAGTAAGAATATATAATAAAATTTATTAAAAATTTCTTCTGAACTTCTCTGATACAACTAATTATAAAAACTATCTCTGTCAAAGTGTGGAACCACTCACAAGAATTCATGAACTGCATGCATTGAAAGATCATAAAACTATGGCAAATTTATGTATTTTTTTTTTCGTTGGGAATTATCAAAATCCTCTAAACTCGTAAAAGTGATTTAATTAGTAATGAGAAATTTAGACAATTAGTTCCAAATCTCAAGTTCAATCATATTAATTCAAAATTTCAAAAAAGTTTCAATAACATATATATTTTAATCAAATTGTTGGTTTAAAGTCCTGACCCGTTCATCAAGGTTTAGGGCAAATTGTAGTGGATGTAAAAGCAATGGTTGCAGGTGTCAAACTACTTTTAGTGGAAATTTCATGGAAATTAAACTCACCCCAATTCCACTACCAAACGTAGATCGTGATGACTACCAAAAGTGCATTTTAAATTAGTGGGTTAATTCTCCACCCCATTTATACTACCAATTACAATGTCATTTCTAATCTAATAATCATTGCAACCTTAATCCTAATATATGAATTTATTGTAAATAGCACCAAAAATAACATACATACCTCTTCCTTGTTCTTCCTTGCTAACAATTTTGGCCAACTTGTTATTTGCTCCCCTAATTTATTTTTTCAATTTCATTTCAATTCTTTAACTAAAAATAGATTTCCTAAAATGTCTCAACTTTAAAAAATCATCAATCATATCCTAAACCATAATTTAAATGAAAAAAGGAAAAGAAAAAGTAAAAAATAAATACTCAAATTTTAAACCCTAAATTCAAAAGCCTTAAAGTCATAAAACTCAAAACTCTAATCCATAAATCCAAAAGTCTAAAATCCTAAAATGCTAAACCCTAAACCCTAAATTTCAAAACCTAAACCTAAAACCTTAAAACCTAAAATCTTAAAACTCTAGGCCCTAAATTCTAAAACCTAAACTATAAAACCTCAAACCCCAAACCCTAATTAAATCTCAAACCTCAAATGTCATAACTTCAAAACCCCAAAACCCCTACACCAAACTCCAAACCCTAATTCTCCAAAACTAGACTCCAAAATCTCAAATCCAAACCTCTAACCCCAAATACCAAAATCCTAAAACTCGAAACCCAGAAACCCAAAACCCCAAATTCAAAACCTCAAACCAAAAAAACCCAAATCCCAAACAGCAAAATACAAAGTCTAAACCCAAAACCCTAAACCCCAAAAATACAAACCCCAAACATCAAGATCCTATTAACCCAAACCTCAAACAACAAAAACTAAATCCTAAACCCCAAGCCCCAAAGCCCAAAACCTAAAATCTTAAACCCCTAACCCTAAACCAAAAGCCAAAAACTCCTAAACACTAAACCCTAAACCCCATACTTCAAAACTCCAAATCTTAACAACCCAAACTCAAAATCATAAACCCTAAATCTCAACCCCCATACCTCAAAGCTTAAACGCCAACTCTAAACCATAAGCTTCAAACACTAAAAACTAAAATTTGATACCACAAAACTCCAAACCTCAAACCTTAAACCCAAAATTCCTGAATCCTAAACATTACAATGGAATATTTTAAACCCTAAACCTCAAATCTCAAATTGTAAATTGCAAACTCCAAACCGTAAAACCTCAAACTCTAAACCCTAAACCCTAAATCTTCAAATTCAAAACCTCAAAATAAAAATCTCCAAACCTTAAACCCTAACTCTAAACCCCAAAAACCTAAACCTTAAACACCAAAAATTAAAATTCTAAATTCCAAATACTAAACCCAAAACCTTAAACTCCAAAACCTTGAACCCCAAATGTTAAACCTAAAAATACCAAACTCTAATGTCTAAACCCTAAATCATTAATTGAAACCTCTAAAGCTTGAAATCACAAACCTCCAAACTCTAAACCCAAACCTCCAAACTCCAAATTCTAAAACTCAAACTCTGAACCCTCAAACTTCAAACCTTAAACCCTAACTCTAAATCCAAAACATCAAGACCTCAAAATTGCCAACCCTAAACTCTAAAATCCAAATCGCAAACTACAAGCTTTAAACCCCAAAACCCTAAACGATAAAACCCAAATATCAAAACTTCAAACTCTAAACCTTAAACCTCAAACCCTAAACCCAAACCTTAAACCCAACTCTAAACCTCAAACATCAAGACCCTAAAACTCCCAACCCCAAAAGCTAAATCCCTAAACCCTAAATCCTAAAGCTCAAAACTCTAAACCCCAAGGTCCTTAACCTTAAAAGCTAAACCATAAACCTCTAAACATAGGTACTAAACCCTAAATTCCTAATAGTAAACAATAACATTCTAAACCCTAACATGTATAGAGTTTGGGGTTTTAGGTTTTGAGGTTTGGGATTTGGGATTTTGAAATTTGAGATTTGGGGTTTAGAGTTTCATGCTTTGGGGTTTGGGGTTTTGAGGTTTGGCATTTAGGGGTTTGGAATTTTAGGGTTTAGAGTACAAGGTTTTGGTGTTTTGGATTTGAGGTTTGGTGTTTTGGCTTTTCTAGTTTGGGATTTCAAGTTTCAATATTTTGGGTTTGGTGTTTTGGGTTTTAGGTTCAAGTTTTGGGTTTTGGAGTTTTGGGTTTCGTGTTTTGAGGTTTAGGGATTGGGTTTGGGGTTTAGTGTTTGGATTTTGATGATTTAGAGTTTAACTATTTGAGGATTAGAGTTTGGAGTTTATGTATTTGGGGTTTAGGATTTTAGTGTTTGAGGTTTGGGGTTTTTGGATTTTTGGGTTTGGAGTTTGGAGGTTTGGGATTTGTAGTTGAGATTTAAGTTTGGAGTTTTTGTGTTTGGGGTTTAGGATTTTAGTTTTTAGAGTTTGAGGTTTGGGGTTTTAGGATTTTGACATTTGAGGATTAGAGTTGGGGTTTATGGTTTGGGGGTTTGGAGCTTGCAATTTGGAGTTTGAAGGCTAGGGGTTTAGGGTTTAGAGTTTGGGGTTTTAGGGTTTAGAGTTTAGAGTTTGTAGTTTTTAGTTAAGGTTTTGGGATTTATGGGTTTTAGATTTGGGGTTTTGGCATTTGGGGTTTAAGATTTTAGCTTTGGGTGTTTGAGGTTTGGGGTTTTAGGGTCTTGATGTTTGTGGTTCAGAATTGAGATTTGTGGGTTTGAGGTTTGGATATTTAGGGTTTAAGATTTAGAGTTTGGAATTTTAGGGTTTGGAGTTTGTAGCTTGTAGTATAGGTTTAGGGGTTTAGGGTTGAGGTATTGAGTTTGAGATTTTGGGGTTTCAGGTTTGGGATATTGGGTGTTGGGATTTGTGGTTTTAGATTTCAGGGATTGGGGTTTAGAGGTTTGGATTTAATATTTAATTTGAAGTTTAGTGTTTTGAGTATTGGGGTTTAGAGTTTAGTGTTAGGGGTTTTAGTTTTTTCGTGTTTGGAGTTTAGGGTTTTGAAGTTTTGACATTTGAGGTTTGGGGTTTGAGGTTTTATGATTTAGGTTTTAGAATTTAGGGTTTAGGGGTTTTGGATTTTAGGTTTTGGGTGCTATTTGTAATAAATTCATAGATTAGGGGGGACATTGCAATTGGTAGCAGGGTGGATAAATGTTATTTCCCCTTGATTCTAATTATTCTAATCCTCTACCAATTACTAAGTGTACTTTAATTTGGGAATTAATGTAGATGGCTGCGTTATTTGGAACTCAAGCAGTCTGTGGAAAATGATAATAAAAGAAAGAATGATATGTTGTGGAATTAGTTAAAGTGGTCTCATCATTAATCATGGAAGCTAGCTAGCTAACGCATGAAGGATATGCAAATAGTGCTCCAAACTAGTAGAAGTTGGGTAGTCAGACAAATCTTAATGGGTTGCAAGTTGTTATATATATTTGAGAAAATAAGTTACAATTTAAAATTTGAGCCCTCAACTGACCCAAGTTAACTGCGTTTATTATTTGAGAAAATAACTAAATTACAATTTGAATAAATGAATAGTTTCTTTTGCAGCATGCCAATAGTTCTTCGTCTTTTGGATGTCATAGCAAATATGCTGTGTCTGTTGAATTCAATCACCAAGGTCTGTTAGATAACAATTAATACTTACATATATAAAGGACAATGAGCAATGCCAAGAGCGGCATGAGCAGCTGGAACAATGTGCAAATCTTAATGGATTGCAACGTTGTCGTATTTGAGAAAATAATTAAGTTACAGTTTAAAAGAAAACTGATGAGCCACAACCGACCCAAGTTAATTGCGTTTCTTATTATTATTTTCTGCTTGTTTTATAGAAGGTTCATGATAATACCCATTTTGGTACTAACACCAACGACTTTACTATCGGAGTGTACGATAGAGCTTCTTGCTCTATGACGTGTCTGATACATTTTTCCTTTCAAGTTACTCATTTTCTTTGCTATTGGAGACCTCCAAAGGGGCCTACCATATATACTTCAAGACTTCAATTCATTATCTGAGGAAGCAAGTACAGAAAATATAAAACATATGAATTTAATCTAGTCCAAAACATCAAATTTACTTTTATTTTTTGTGATGAATCTTTTAGCTTCAAACTTCTAAATGCAACTCAGCTCAACAAGGACCTGCAAAAAGGGGCCAATACCTAGTGGATTTAAGACTCCGGCAAGGACTATGATGTCCAAGTCAGAAGAGTTTTAGGGAAGGAAATGGAGCTTAATGAAAGGGTCTTGAGAGTGTACTTTTTTGTCCTAATTATAGGTGAGCCCTTCAGATAGTATAGTCTATTTAGTCAAGTGTCTAGGCTGTTGTACCGTCAATGCAAAAGGGGGTCAATACCTTTCCAATTGCTTCAAAATCCCATTTTGTGCTACTTTTCATGAAAATGGTATTTTAGTAATTTTACATATATAACTAATGTTAAAGTTAACAACTAATTTAGATAAATACAATGAGGCAGATATGAGATTTATTACAAAAATTAATTTACTGGGGAAGAAATTATGATTAAACACAAAGATCAAGATAAAAAATATATAATTATTTAACAATTTATTTATAATTTCTGACCATTTATGATACATCTATCTATTGGATTAGTATGTCAGTAATCAATGTTCATCACAATATAGAACTCATCAACGCATAGGCTTCACTACAAAAATTGAAAGTAGTTTTAATGACAATCAAAGTGGTTACTAAATAGGATAACTTATCTTCATCATGCGATATTTTCTTTGCTATTGACCACTTAAGTTGCCATTGAAGAGGGCTTTCACTGGCAAGTTTCTCTGTCCCGAAAGGATTTTCAGTCATAACCTTTGTCATTTCTAAAATCTCTTCTAGTGAAAACGTTTTTTGTCCCCATAAAAAGTTGAATGCAATTTTTTTTTGGGGTACACAGTAAATCAGTAAATTTTATTCTTACTTAAATCTTTATCTAATAACAAATACATTAACAAAAAATTATCAAAACTAATTTATAATGTGATTGTTTATAATCTATAACCTTTTAGGAAGAATTTTTTAAATAAATTAATTATCCATCGAGCTTATTAAGGTAGATTTATTGAGAACAGATCAAGCATGTAAAATGTAAGTTTGGCCCTTAAATATTAGAAAAATTAACTTATTGAGAATTTTTTTTTGAGTAAATTCAGTTTACCAGGTTATTTATGAATTCACTCACAAGCGAAAAAAAAGTTAATAATAACAATTTTAATATAGTAGAATTCCTAAATTATGCAAATATATAACACGCATGAATTGGTAAAATTTTTAACCTGAGATTGTGTAAAAATGCTTCAGGTCAGTGAGGATAAATTTGTTAACTATAACCCATTAAAAAAAGGCAATAATACTATTTAAACCGAGCATTTCAGGATGGATGGACCACTAGCCTTTTGTCTTGTTTAGCTATACAAAACTATATGTTCATTCAATGAAAAAATCATCAGAATTTTGAAAGCATGCAGAATTTTTATTAGAAAATCTCAAAACCCAGTGTTCTGCAGTATATATATATATATAAAGAAGCTACAATGCAAATGCCTGGGAAAAGGAAAAGGTGCATGATAACCCATCTGTCTGCTGGTCCCTTGGATTGTAAAATAGATAGTGAAAGATAGCAGCAACGACTAAAAGATTCATCAAAATAATGTCCCATTTGTTATTAAGGAATTGATTATTAGTTTCCACAATAATATTGATGGGTACCTAGTTTTCTGTTCATTAGATGTTTTGGACTTTTTCAGATAGAAATAGCGAGGTGCCTTGGGTTTCAATTTTCTTTTTTTACCCCCCTTATTGTTTATTCATTCTATTCTAGGACCAAATCTAATGATTTGTTCATAAGGAA
Organism: Gleditsia sinensis; assembly: GCA_037074535.1. Classification (NCBI taxonomy): domain Eukaryota; kingdom Viridiplantae; phylum Streptophyta; class Magnoliopsida; order Fabales; family Fabaceae; genus Gleditsia; species Gleditsia sinensis. The sequence goes on along the minus strand of CM073469.1, from coordinate 14,339,038 downwards.
TGATGCTGAGGATTTGGCCCGGCAGGGGAGAGTCTAGTATCCGTCAGAGGAACATTATTTACTCGATTATGCACACAGTTTTGATAGATAAAACCTAGTTCATTCAGAAGGCGAGGCTCTCTATGTGTTTTTAAATCATCAAGTGTCCTCCAAGACCATACAAATATATGTCTATATAACATAAAATACAAATTATGATTAATAAACAATTATTTAGGATTTCAAAATAGCACCATAATTACTTTAAATTATGTTGCTTGTTAAAATCTAATAGTTTTTGTTTTTATTGGATATAAGGCAATCGAACCCTTTCGCTTTTGAAGAAAAAACCCCTAATGCTGTCAAGGGAGTTGGTTCACCTAGTAAGAATCGAATCACTTAGCTTATGAGACTTATATTAAAATCTCGTTAACCAGTAGTTCTCTTTACAGTTTGTGACATATTTTAGTCTTATAATAGAGTAGCCTGATTCCAAGCTATTTTTTTTTTATAGAGATAGGATATCTTAACTACTTTTTATCCTTATTATCTGTATTTCATTTTTAAATATTCAAACACAATACTATCTTCTCCTTAGGTTTAGCATTAGGTTTAGCATTTTCTGTTGTAACACTTACCCTTCATACGATGTATATAAACTCTACACATGAATGAGAAAAGTTAGGGTTTTCATTTTATATCTGAATTCTGTATTTCTATATGGTATCAGAGCCGTTTGCTTAACAGCTCACTCCATGGTAAACATCATCTTCCCCACCTCCGAAATGTCAGACTCATCCTCTTCAAATCCTCCTCCACACTCTTCTTCTCCCTCTGCTCATCACTCATCTACGACACTAATATCTTTCACCTCTGCCCACATTCCTCTCAAACTCAATCATGATAATTACTCTTCATGGCGGACTCTCATTGATGCATTACTCTTTGGCCATAATCTCATGGCTTACGTTGATGGCACTCATCCTTGCCCTCCACCCACTATTTTATCTCAAACCATTGCTATCCCGAACTCTGAATTCACTCTCTGGACTCGGCAAGACAAACTTATTCTTCATGCAATTGTAGCCTTTCTTAAACCCGATGTTCTAAAACTTTTAGGAAATCCCAAATCCTCCAAAGAATCCTGGGACCATCTTAAAATACTCTTCGCCAATCAATCTCGTTCACGCCTCATGTCCTTAAAAGAAAAACTCTCCACAGCTAAGAAAGGCACTCAATCCATCACCACATATCTCCAACACTTAAAAAATCTTGCTGATGAAATTGCACTCATCTCTAACCCTATCGATGATCTTGATCTAGTCATTTATGCCTTGAATGGCCTTGGGTCTGATTTTAAGGACATATTTGGTCCATTACGTGCTCGTGACACTCCCACTCCCAGCAATCTCTCCCACAAAACTCCCTACGAAGGAACTGATGCCATGCTGGTAGGAAATGGTGCAGGTTTGCCAATTACTCACACAGGTTCCTCTACCCTTTCTTCTTCCTCATCTACGTTTACACTCAACAATGTACACTGTGTTCCCACCATGAAGCAAAACCTCATTTCAGTTTCTCAATTTTGTAAAACGAACAACACATCTATTGAATTCTTACCTCACTCTTTTCTTGTGAAGGACCTCACCACGGGTGCATGTCTTCTCCACGGGCCGAGCAACTCCAACACCTATCCTATTCCAGCCAACATCTCCACTTCGAGATCATCTCCTCAAGCTTTGTCTACCCAACGCACTACTTCTCCTTCACTCTGGCATCATCGTTTGGGACACCCCCACTCCCGCATCCTTCATCACATTGCTGCAGCGTCTCAGTTTTCCATTCCGAAGACTTTATTTCCGTGTAATTCATGTGCATGTAATAAGAGTCACAAAACTCCATTTTCTCTTTCTAGTTTACGTACATCAGCACCATTAGAATGTATTTTCGCAGATGTATGGGGTCCTGCACCCTCCATTTCTATTGATCATTATCGCTATTACGTTATATTTGTGGATCATTTTACCCGCTACTCATGGCTTTATCCCCTTACCCTAAAATCTGATGTTCTCAGCACATTCACACACTTTAAACTGGTTGTGGAAAAATATTTCAACCTGCCTATACGCTCTTTTCATTCGGATAATGGAGGTGAATTCCTTAAACTAAAATCATTTCTTGCTCAATCCGGCATCTCCTTCTTCACCACTCCTCCATACACACCAGAACGTAACGGTTTAGCTGAGCACAAACATAGGCATATTGTTGAAACCGGATTAGCTCTACTTCATCACGCTGGCCTCCCCCCCACCTTCTGGTCATTTGCTTTCCTTACTGCCAACTACCTGATAAATCGTCTTCCCACTCCCCTACTTAATATGTCCTCCCCCTATCACACTCTTTTCCACCATCCTCCCACTTACACCTCCCTTCGTGTGTTTGGCTGTCTCTGCTATCCATGGCTTCGTCCTTACTCCTCTAACAAACTGTGCCCTAAATCCTCTCCATGCATCTTCCTTGGATACTCATATGAAAAACACGCTTATCTCTGCTATGACTACACCAACTCCAAACTTTACACTTCACGTCATGTGCAATTTTTTGAAATCACCTTTCCATATTCTCAACATTCTTCCCCTCCTTCCCTACCTCCACCAGAACCTCCTCTATCTCCCTATCTCTCTATTACCCCGTCCACTACACCTTCCAGTTCCCCTTCTCTTCACTCTCCCCTACCCTCTACCACATACCCCGATCTCATCACTTCATCAAATACTGATCCCTTAACTACCTCATCCCCTTCCCCTTCTTCAACAACCCCCATTCCTACTACCTCCTCTCTTCTTCCTACATCTATATCTCCCCCTCTCTCCTCTGATCTCAATGCACCTGATCCTTCTTCCTCCTTACCCATCTCTTCTCCTGCTCCTTCCACCATTCCTGCACCTTCCCTTAACAAAATCATCACTCGTTCCAAGAATAACATTTTTAAACCTAAAATTCCTTTCAACCTCACCACATCCAAACATCCCCTTCCCCCAAGTTCTGAACCCACATGCCTCTCTGAAGCTCTTAAACACCATGCTTGGCGTCAAGCCATGTCCCATGAATTTCATGCCTTACTGATCAACAATGGCACTTGGTCTCTTGTTCCCAAACCTCCATCTGCAAATGTCATAGGTTGCAAATGGATCTACAAACTTAAAAGACTCCCTACCGGTGAGATTGAACGTCACAAAGCCAGGTTGGTTGCTAAAGGCTTCAACCAACGCAGCGGCATGGACTACACAGACACGTTTAGCCCAGTTGTCAAACCTCCCACAATCCGTGCAGTTTTAACCATTGCTTTGCATCATCGTTGGCCCCTCAAGCACATGGACGTCAACAATGCATTTCTTCAAGGCACTCTTCATGATGAAGTCTACATGAGTCAACCTCCGGGTCACATTGATCCCTTGCATCCTCATCATGTGTGTTTACTTCATAAGGTGATCTATGGCTTGAAACAAGCCCCCAGAGCTTGGTACCGTGAGCTAGCCACCTTCTTATTATCTTATGGATTTCTTAACTCTAAATCTGATGGTTCCCTATTTATCTATCGATCGAATGGTGTCATGGCTTATTTTCTTGTCTATGTGGATGATTTACTTCTAACTGGAAATAATACACCATTCCTGACTGCCTTCTGCACTGCCTTGGCTACGAAATTCTCACTCAAGGACTTAGGTCAACCCACATATTTTCTTGGTATTGAATTCATACCAAATAACAATGGTTTGTTCCTATCTCAACAAAAGTACATAAGAGATCTTTTAGGGAAGACTTCCATGACTGATGCAAAGGGCACCAATACCCCAATGTCCACTACTATTTCCCTCCAACTCAACGATGGCTCACCATTGGTTAATGCCACGGAATACAGAAGTATAGTTGGTGGCCTTCAATACCTATCTATGACAAGGCCAGATATTGGGTTTGCTGTCAACAAGTGTGCCCAATTTATGCACTGCCCCTCTACATTACATCTTCAAGCTGTCAAAAGGATTCTCAGGTACCTTAAATCCACGATCAATTTTGGTCTTCATCTCTCTCCCTCCTCCATGTTACAACTGCATGCTTTCTCTGATGCGGATTGGGCTGGCAACCCTGATGACAGAACTTCAACCTCAGGCCAATTAGTTTTTCTTGGTCCTAATGCTGTTTCCTGGTCATCCAAGAAACAACGTTCCGTGGCTAGGTCATCCACAGAGGCCGAGTATCGTGCTGTTGCCTCCACTGCTATACTGAACTCACTTGGCTTCTTAATCTTCTTCAAGAGCTTGGCATTTCCTCATCTCATACCCCCGTCATTCGATGTGACAATGTTGGAGTTACTTATCTTTGTGCCAATCCGGTGTTTCACTCCCGCATGAAGCATATTGCACTTGACTACCACTTTGTTCGGGAACTTGTCTCATCCAATCAGCTCCACGTCCTTCATGTTTCCTCCAAAGATCAACTTGCTGACCTGCTTACCAAACCGCTACCAACATCTCAGTTTTGTCTACTTCGGTCCAAGATTGGCGTCCTTGATGGCACGCCTATCTTGCGGGGGCGTGATAGAGATAGGATGTCTTAACTACTTTTTATCCTTATTATCTGTATTTCATTTTTAAATATTCAAACACAATACTATCTTCTCCTTAGGTTTAGCATTAGGTTTAGCATTTTCTGTTGTAACACTTACCCTTCATACGATGTATATAAACTCTACACATGAATGAGAAAAGTTAGGGTTTTCATTTTATATCTGAATTCTGTATTTCTATATTTTTCACAAAAGAAAAAAAACACTTATGTTTTAATTTCACAAAGGAAACATTTATATCAAATCACTATTACATTAATATTACTATTAGTCAATTACGTAATTGCCACATGACAATGTCTTTTATTTTATATATATATGTTGTGCATAGACCATATATCATTACATGCTGCTATCATCAATTGCGATGATCACCGGCGCAAACCTGCCAAATCCACGTAGGTCTGAGGCAAAAACTGGGTCCGTGCTGTCCTCGTTCGCACTGGTTGCCAGTGCAACAACCTCCAGAAGTAGCTGTTATAGATTTTTCTGAGAGAAGGTTGACACTCAGACACCATTGCCAGTCCTCGTTCGCACTGGTTGCCAGTGCAACAACCTCCAGAAGAAGCTGTTATAGATTTTTCTGAGAGAAGGTTGACACTCAGACACCATAAGAATTACGTAGAAAATATACCTGAAAGGGAAAAGGGAGTGAGGAAGAAGCAGAGACCCCAAAGAAGCCACCGAGAACGAACCCAAAACAGACATAGCGAAGCCAAGTTTCGAAGCATAAGTAATTGGCAGCCAAAATTTAGCCCCAAACGACAAGTAATAACCCAAAACGCTGATGACAGAGGCTCTTGTAGTCACATGGTACTGAACATGCAAGGGAGAACGATGGCCTTGGATTTGGAGGAAGCCAAGAAGAGTGGGGATGGTGAATGCAAGAATGGCATGGCGAGAGGTGAAGTCATGAGCTAAAATATTGCATATAATTAAGACTGGGATTGTGATGTGAACTTGGCTACTGCTACGGCTGAACAAGGCTTGCCATTGTAGGGTTGTGATTGATTGAACTACTCTGCGAGGCATGGATGGGTTTCAAAACATTTGTAGTATCAATTATAAGTTAAATTAATTTGAGATTGTAAGAGGGGGAGGAAGATACTTAGGAGCTATTTATAGTGGTGACTAAACACGGGCTACACTTGAAGAAGAAGATATTCCCATTGCCTTTAATTTGCACAAATTTTCCACAAAAACATTAGGTACCTGGAGGGATAAGATCGTATGAACTTTATTCCATGGTAGAGTTAAGTCGTAGTCAATCATACCCTTCTTTTACTTGGTAATGATAGGACTCGATTTTATGAGTGGCTGCACTAATGTTCAGAAAAAACTAGTTGACATGCAATAGTTGGCTAAGTTTTTAACAGAGGTTGCATATATGTTGTAATACTAATAAAATAAGTTTTCTTAAAACGTACACTTGTCTGTCCTTTTTAGTTTTTCTTTTTATTAGAAACTCCTTTTAATTTTATAAAATTTTATATTCTCTTTAATTTTTTTAAACCTACATTTTCGTCTCTTTGTTTTAAATTTTCATTAGCATTACTTAGTATTTTGGTGATTTGTGTAACAATGTGAGGTAGTCTCCCCGCACAGTTTGGGTGTGAAAATAATATCTCTTTTGGATATTGAAGTTATCTCTATTGACTAAGTGCACTCTAGCGAAATTGAACTTCCAATATTATGCGTAAAGCTCATCTTACTAGAATTAAGCTTGTTTGTGACTGAATCACACCCTTGTGAGTTAAGTATAAATTTAAAATTATCAGGGTTAGTAAAAGATCAACTAGTCCAATTGAGAATCAATAATCTATCCGGTTCGATCCACAAATTCATTTTCGTTCAAATTTTTAAATATAGATTATTCCATCACTTATTTCAATTTTCCTTCAAATTAACTTATTTGGTATCTCATAAAAGGGGCAGGGTATGTTCTGTTCGTAGAACTATAGGATGGTCTTTCAAAACCCAAATGAGTTATTTGGAGAGAAAGAAAAAGCCAAATGATGCTGAGTGCCCTAACCCAATATCTTTTCTCAAGTTGGATTCATTTTCTAGTGTACTTTTTAATTAGATTCCGTAATACAATATTCAGTTCTAGTTTCATTAGGTTCCTAGCTGTAGAAATTAGGATCAACATGATGATGTCGTGGGGCTAGATCTCTTATTTTTGTCCATATATCTGTACCAAATCATACGGTAAACACAACTTCCCAGTTCTTTGTTAAAAATATGGCGTTAATATTCTTTTGAATTATAAATACTCATGGCATGCTAGGAATTTGCAAAGACTCAACATTAATCCTTGCGAAGACTACCATTAATAATCTTTACAAATTTCTAGACGTTCCTTGGATAAATTTTTGCGAGTAATTTGATAGCTATAATTTTTAGGGTTTCTTAGAAAACTCAAATTTTTAAGAGAGAGAATTTAATTTTTATTGTTAGATGTACCGGAATTTCTACACTAACAATTTATTAATTGAATTCTAAATTTATGAAGCTGGCACGCTGTAGTACCATTCATATATAACATTCTTTGATTTGTTATACAAAATAAAAACGTTAATGTTAGAATCTTAAACATGAATTTAATTAGAAAATTGTCAAAACAATAAAAAGGAACTGTTTGGTGTGTCAAAGAACGTGGGATAGAATAGTATAAGTTAATAAAATTCAGCTTTATACAATATTTAGTGCATGCAAAGAATTGTATAAGTTTATATAATCAGATCCTTTTACAGAATTATCATCATATAATACTATACAACGAAGAGGAGGGATAAGCTTTGATAAAGGAACTTTGTATAATTTTTTTGTAAAACAATTATTTCTATATTTATTTATCAATATAACATAGTATTGTCAACATCACTACTATCTTGCCATGATCACTATCATCGCTGCTACCACCCCCACCACCCCTACTACTACCACCACTACCATTGTCACCTTGACACCATCACTACTATAGTTGTACTATTATTGTTGTTTCGCTACAACACCACCTTATTGTGACAACTATTGCTGCCTCTACCACCATTGATGTAGTTTTGCCACTGCCGCCACCACCACTATGGTAGTATTGCTGCCATCATCACCACCACCACCACCACCATCACTGTCATCAATTATTGTTGTCTTGTCTTTGTCACAATGTTCTTCATTACCATCACCACCACCGCTATCACCATTATCATATTAGGATGTGAATATATATATATATATATATATATATATATATATATATATATATATATATATATATATATATATAGATAAAAGGGATACTATTTTTATCCTATTATGTTATACCAGCATATATGTTATAAGTTGGTCCAACAAATACCAGATATAAAGCCTTATACGATAGGTAACTTACATAATACTATCCAATGTTCCTTTAGTCCCCTTTTAGTGTTCTGTATAAGATCAGGTCAAGTAGAATAAGGGTACCTAGTATAAGATAAGCGCTATCCACCTAATAAACTTTTATACTATTATATATTTACTGCATCAATGAAACATCTTGTGTTATATGACATAATCCTACTATGTGTTTTTTAAGCGACGGTCAAGATAAAAATAATGCTATTTTGACAAAAATACTTTTGTTTATATGCTGTGTTACTTGAACCCATCTTACAAAAATTGTATTAAAAGAAATCACAATTGATAATAAACAGAAGTAAAATTGAATTAAAAACACACAAGGGTTGAAATTGATGGGTTTTGGATGGTTATGTAAGAAAGAAAGGCAGCACAAAATATTCTCGCATTGAGTGTTTGAGATGGATTTTCCAGAGATCTGAGAACGAAACCAGCGAGACGCACATTGAGTACTCCGAAGATCCTTGTTTTTTTTTTCTTTCCATGTTTGAATCCTTTTACAGCAAGCAAGCATAGATCCATTATGGGGTTTTATAGAATTCTCTAACCCTTCTTTTCTTGCTGGTCATGGCTCTTAATTTCTTTGTGGTACTTGCGGATTTCTTGTCTACAATGATGGAAATTTTTCTCATTTATCGTTTGTTAATGTTGCTATAGAAGAAATCAGTGATGGTGGCAACAAGGGTGGAAGAATTAGAAGCAGAGTCTTTGGAGAGGGTGGATGGGGTGACATGGCCGAAGAGGAGGCCATTGATGGTGATGAAGGGAGCTGTGATGAGAATTGAGAAGGTGAGACAGGTCGAATGATTTTGAATGAAATATTGGTTTTGCTAGTTCTTTTTATTAGGTTTCTATCCTATCAACCTTTATCTCCTACCCTTCTCATATATGGAGTTATATATCGGTCAATGTATAAGACTAGTTTGACCATATAAGGTTATATAATACAATGTCACCCCAAACAATGGATAAGAGTGGATTGTATAAGCTTATATTACCGTTTATCCCTTTTATACGGAGCATTAAATGGGGCCTTATGCTATTAAGCCTTATCCTATATGAGACAATAAACTGGGCCTAAAAAAGTTAGCTTAGTCAGAAAGAAAAAATTAACATTTTTATTCATCAATTTGGGTTCGATTTGTATGTATGATGTATTAATTGTCAATATACCATTTTAAACCTAATTCAATACCTTTAATTTAATTTTTTTTTTGTTATGAAGAAGGCCTAAAGAGTTAGAAAGAGAAAATAGAAACAAGGTCCGGCCAAGTAGGGATCAAATTCATTGGTATTAAACTCATCTCAATATTAAAGCTTATAGTTGGGACCATGCGAGCTATTAGGTAATTATAAGCTTTAATTCGTAATCTTAGTTCACCGTTGCTACGTCATTATCACTAATTAGATTTTTAAAAAAATAAAAAATAGGTCCTTTTCTCTAGCAATCATGATTCTTGCACATTTTCATCCAAAGCTTGTGACTCAATAAAGAAAGTAATGGCATTAATACTAAATTATGAACATGCATGCATAGACAATATGTATGATCCTAATAGCAAAAAACAAAACAGGTGCATGACCTTTTAAATTAAAAACACTTAATGAACAATAACATTCAATATTAAATTGATTAAAATCTTTCTATTTGCATGATTTGTTGTCTGAAATATTCTCTAAGTCGACACATTTCTAACTTCCTGGACCCTCCATTCAAGGATTAATTTTGACAAGGCACATTAAGACAAAGAAAAAAGGATGACCTAATAGTTTTTCATTAATTAATTATTCCATTTAATATCGATTAATTAGTTTCAAACTTGATATAACAAAATTATATTTTTGAGCAAGAATATTAAAATTTATTTTTTAAAAAATTACTACTGAACTTCTTTGGAGGAGTTAATTATCAAACTATCTCATTCAAAGTATGGAACTGCTCACAAGAATTCATTAACTGTATTGAAAGATCACAAAACTATGGCAAATTTATGTATTTTTTTCCTTAGGAGTTATCAAAATCCTCTGAACTACTAAGAGTGATTTAATTAATAATGAGAAATTTAGACAATTTGTTCAAACTATCATGTAAAAAAATTCAAAATTTCAAAGAAGTTTCGGTAATGTGTTTTACTCAAATTTGGCTTCAAGTCTTGACCCTTCACTAAAGTTTTAGGGAAAATTATAAGTGGATGTTAAAGCCATGATTGCCGGTGCCATATACTTTTGAAACTCTTTTTGGCGGAAATCTCATGGAAATTAAACTCACTCCAACCCCCACTACCAAAAGGAGTTTAAATTAGTGTGTTAATTCTGATGTTTCTAATCCGCCACCAATAATCAAGTGTACTTTAATTTTGGAAATTATGGAGATGAGTGCATTATTTGGAAGTCAATCAGTGTGTGGAGATGCTAATATATAAAAGAAAATTTTTGGAATTAATGGACATGACTGCGTTATTTGGAAGTCAAGCATTGTGTGGAGATGCTAATACATAAAAGCAAGAATATGCTATATGGTGGAATTAAATAATGTGGTTTCACACTAATCATGAAAGTTAGCAAGCTAGCTAGCTAACCCACGCAGGATCTGCAAATAGTGGTCCAAACTTAAAGAAGTTGGTCAGTCAAACAAATCTTAATAGATTGCAAGTTGTTGTATATGTTTGAGAAAATAAGTTACAATTTAAAAATTGAGCTCACAACTGACCCAAGTTAACTGCGTTTATTATTTGAGAAAATAATTAAGTTACAATTTGCATAAATGAATAGTTTCTTTTGCTGCACAACAATAGTTCTCCCTCTTTTGGATTTCATAGCAAGTATGCTTAGTGTCTATTGAATTCAACCACCAAGATCTGTTGGATAACAATTTATACCTACATATACGGAAGAACTGAATGTGCAACAAGAAGAGCAGCATAAGCTGCTGGAACATTGTGCAAAATGATAAAAATGATACAGCTCTTTTGGATTTTATACCATTTATTGAGTGTAAGCGTTGTCATAATATGTTAATTCATGTTTGAAATTACCATTATTATTGATGCGCATGAAATTAACTTTGCTAAGTCCAAGCATACGCTGTATTGTCAATTAATAAAATAAAATCTCTATATATGAGTATGGCATATCGATCCAAGGAGGACTGATATTATTATTTACTATACTTATATCAATTCTAATCTTAGTTGAATAGTTTGAAATATAAATTGATTTAGAATGCGAAAATAGAAGAAAGCAATAGAAACTTGAAATTTAAAGAACACAAAGGTTACTTAGAATTAGGCAAATGGTTGGGTCTCTAGGGATTCTGATTTCACCATAATTAATCCACCTTGAATTATTCTATCTCTTTAATCTAGAAATCATTATCTTCATTGCTAGTTGAAATACCTTGAATTATCTATTAGCCCTTGTTGAGGTCTAACAGAAATATCTTTGCAAAGTTAATCCACTATATATCCATATGAATCAAACAAACAAAGTTTCGTTAAGATTTATTGTTCTCAATTAAGGACTGCACATACCATGTAAGTGTATCACCACTTTACTTGCAATCCATGTTTAAATACACAATGAATTTGACAGATAAATTACCTCCCCGTTTCATTATGATTAATAGATCAACTACTTAGTGACTAGTTAATTAGAAGAATTAATAACAGTGTAAAAAAATCAATTAAGAAAAATAACTCATGCAGTCAAATTGAATAGATAATCCAATGCTTCACAGTTATGCTACATTGTAGCCCTATAAAAAGTATTTAGTTCATAATTGAAATTGAACAGATCACAAAATAAAAATAAAACATAGGTTCAGCAAAAGAAGAAGAAAATTGTTATAGGAGATGGAGTTGGATTGATCAAATAAAACGTCTCCTCCTCCATGCATGAAATGATTTTCTCTTTGTTTTGCCTCTCCTAGATGATTAATTTCATAGCCCAAGGTCTCTTTTATGGTTATTCAAGGTCATTTAGTCTAAGTCAAACTCTAATTAAAAACCACATTATCATCTTGGCATCATGATGCTACTATCCAACATTGCCATGATGAGATATCTCAAAACTCAAAACAAGGAAGTTATAGATTTATTTTCTTAACTTTATATAGCATCTTGAATAATTTCATTTGGAGCTCGGATGAGAGTTATGGTCAAATTAGCGAAGAAACATAAAAATTGTCCAAAATCTGCAATTCATGCTCCTTTGCTCTAATCTTCTTTAAATTCCACTGAATTTGCGATCTTCTTTCTACCTATCAAATAAGTACACAATCATGTATAAAATTGAAAATAAAATACTAAAAACAAATAAAAATATAAGTCAAAGATATCTAACTTATGAGTATAATACCCAATCATTAAATACCCCCAAACTTAGCTTTTTGCTTGTCCTCAAACTAAACAATAAATCTAAACAATTCAAAATTATGCATTGAATGCCAAGTTTTTTTAACTTACTAAACTTGTCTTAACATTAGCTGATGCTGTGTATAATAATTTAAATTTTGTTCATTTGTCGACATGGTTTTTCAAGACTAAATAGCACATGGGAAAGATATTATAATTTCTTTAAAAGGGTTGTTTTCTAAGATACGTTATGAAAATTCCAAGAAACATCCAAATCATTTTTATTCATATTATTCCATTTTATTGTCACTTAATTTTAACTTGTGAGATTTATGATTTGATATTTGAATTTCTTTTAATATTTCTAGTGAAATATGGTTAAGTGAATAAAATAGAAGAATTTCTCAAATTGTAAATTTTAATAATGGTCACATAGGAAGAAGATGTCATAATATAAGCACGTGTCACATGACACAATTAACAATGGCCACATAGGAGGAACATATTATAATATAAGCATGTGCCACAAAGTGCTTGTACCGTGTGACAATAATTATTAATTAAATTTTTAATTGTTTGTCATTATCCTTAAAATTTAGAAACCATTGATAGATGATTTTGGAATTGCTGGAGTTAGGGGTGAATATGGGTCGGGTTCGGTCCATTTGAACCATATATTCAACTTGACCAAACAAAAGTTGGGTTAGAAAAAAGAAATCTGAAACCGTCTTATAGTTCAGGTCTTCCAAATGAGTCAGGTTAGTTCGGATTGAAGGATGTTCGGTCGAGTCACCCGATGGTCTCTTTCTCCTTCTTCCCCTTCCTCAATCTCTGTGTTTTTCATGGATCCAACGAAGAATGTCATCTGGTTCAAATGTGGAGAAAAGAACATCAACATTGCTGCTAGGCAATGGAGACAACAATGTTGATTGCTCACCTCATTGCCATATGCTGTCTGCTGTTGTCGCTTCACGATGTTGCTAGGGCTTAATCAAATAAACATATTGAGTGAGTACGTGATTTTTTGTAAGAGCGAGTGAAAGACACATGAAAGAAATGGCTATTCAACTTCTTTTTAGCAAATGAAAGAGATAAGCTAGGCAAAAGAAAGACGCTGAGGCTTGTTTTCATTTTCAAAGAGCTGGGCTAAAGAAAGGAAAAACTTTTGCCTATTTTGTTTTGCTGCTAAGCTGCTAGGCACGATTTATTGCATTCAAGCAAGTTGTGTGAATTTTGTGGATGAGTGTTTCAATTTTGTTTTTTGAGTGAGTTTAAGATTTTTATAGCTTTTGAAAAATGGACAAAAAATTATATTTATGTGCAAATTTAACTCTTAATGAAATTTATATTTTACTTGAGAATCTTGAAAATTTTGAGCACTTAAACCTTGGGCATTTGACTGATTAGGTACTTAGAGAAGGTTTATGTGACTCAAATATTATCTCTAAGATCTTATAAGGAGTTTAGAACTTATTTGATTGTCGCTTAAGGCAAAATCCTAGCTTAGCACTTTATTTAGAATATGACTTAGCCATTTTTAGATAGTTTGAACCTTTCAAGCCTACTTATAAATTATTATATCCTTTGTCTCCTTAATAAGTGTCCTTTTCTTTGATACCCAATTATTAACTAAATTATGAAAAAAAATATCCTTAAATTTTTGACCTTTTTTCACTCATATGCATGATATTAGTGAAACCTTAATTATATTAAGAGTTATATTGTTATAGGGTGAAAGAATGGAGCATGGATGAGAAAATACAAGGGAGCTTTAAATAAAAATAATTTGCAATGGAAAAAGAAAAAGAAATATGTGAATGAGGAGAAAAGGAGAACAAAAAATTAGAAAAAAAAAGTGATGAAGTAAAAAGAAAAATATGAATAAAATAGTTGAAAGAAGGAGAGAAGAAAATAAGTTAGGGACAAAATCCCATAGTAAACTTCAAAAGCTATATGAAAGAACTTGGAATGATCATGTGTGGTTAGGCAAGTTAAGCCTATTTTAATATCTTCTACCCTACGTTAAACCCAAGCCATACATTACAAGTTTAAGGAAACCCCATTGATCCTAGGTATGGTATTTAGCCTACATTATTCGAGAGTAACATGAAAAATAAGTCTACAGAGTTTCTAAGATTCAATTATCTAGAGATCTATCCCTAAAATAATGAGTTGGATAAACTCATCCGAGTGCAAGATGTTAAATATTATAGGGTTATTCACACATGCACTTAAGATTCAAAAGGGTGAAATATAAATTGCTTTTCAATTAAGTTTATATATGAGTATAATTTTTGAAGTTTTTCTTAAACTACAAAACAACTTAGCGAAAAAATATTGGAGTTGAAATTATAATCCATGGGCAATAAATTAATATTAGTGAATTTGTTAAAACATGGGTAACAAAAGTAATAACGATAATCACATTATAGATCCAAGGAATATCATTAGAAGCTCTCCTGTAAATAGAGAATATAACCTACTCGTAAGTAATCTCAAACATCAAGTCTATTAATTGATAAAGGAACCCTTAAAGGTATAAAATCCAACACATGTAGGCAAAAGGCTTTTAATCCATAATATCAAATAATTACTATGTTACCCAAATCAACTCATATAGTTACCCTTGAGAGCAGGTAAAATATATAAATCAAATTATATACCAACATAATTCCCAAAATTTTAACAAAGAAATTATTAATTTGATGAATAGGGCACTGTAGTGATAACCATCCACTTTTATTAATAAACCCTTCAAAAACAAAAATAGCATTGTTCACAAATAATTCTTCACTCCATTAAAATTTTTGAAAATATAATTTTAAAGAAATATTGCAAAAACAATATTTTGCATTATATCTGTTTAATGCTTAGAGAGAAGGCTAGTCAAACAAGAAAATAAGGGAGAATAACCCAAATAAACATTTTCACAACAAGATAAGTTTCTATAATTTTTTAATTCCCAAAAAGTAACACAATTAAAAAAATTGTGCAAAAATTTAATATAATTTTCATGGGTCACATGTTCTAACTGTCAATTCAACGATATCCAAGTCAAAAGGGGAAGCAGGTTCTGCTAACCTTTTAGTGGCATTGCGTATCTAATTGTTGCGATTATTTTGACAAATGTCTTGCTAGCCTCAAAGTGTAATTGTCTCTTTTAGTTTTTCCTTTTCATTTTGTTCTTCGACTTCAGCTGCATCATTGGGCTAGGATTTGGGTGGATAAATTTCAAAAGAACTAAGACTTCAAATTCTTGCATAACAGCGTGGGGGTACAAAACAAAAATAATTAACATATCTGCAAATTAAATTAGATTAATGAGGGAATATCAATGTCCCGAGATACACCTTAAAATCATGCTCATGCTTTAGAACACTCATGATTTGGAAAAAAGTTTGCAAATTTATTCATCCAAAACTAAAGGCCACCAAATTCCAGAGTTTGGTATGTTGGAGCAAATGCACACATGAAACACGATTCCAATGACAGAAACTTTTGAGTCTTAAACTCTAACAAAATTTTCATGATTCTATAAGCATTAGATTTTGAGTCATAGATCTAATACAGTAGACTATGCTACCACATGTAAGATTTTCTTATATATTTGTATTGAATCTAAAATACCAATAGGCAATAAACAATGTAACATACTAACGAAAGATATGTGACATGTTCAAGTATCCATATCTAAACCAAGTCTTTCTCTCCTTATCTAGCTATAGCAACTGCTTTGATGGAAAAGCATGTTTCCAGGTAGATTGGAGACGGGACTCAACTCTAGGGTATTTTAATATATAGACTAATAATTACCCACCTATCATGGGTAGTTATTCCATTGACCCCTCACTTTTTCCATTACATCAATATTGGACTCAAGTCGACAAGGTGAAACCAAACTCAATGACCACCCCATTAACGGGTATATTAGGTCTACATTATTGGTCTACATATTCAACCGATTTGATATACCATAAACTCCAATCAACTAAGTCCAATATAAAAGTCTAACATGAGAGATTATAAATTGATTAGCCAACCAGTTAGTATTGATAGAAACTCATCATTCAGAACACATAGAGAGCAAATATACCCAGATGATTGCATTTGAAACAAATTAATGTCACCACCAAAAATGTTTTCAGTGACTACCTAACTAGAAAGGTGGAACTCTTTGGTGTCAATTTTTTAAACTTCAATGAGGACTTTTATTTTCATTGAAGTCCTTGTCTCTTCTAGTGTGTATTGAACTGAATATATTCAACTTTTGCAAACCCTTCATTAAAATAAGGAAATAAAAAATTCTGAAATTTGAAGTCTCGCAGAATGTATTTATTCCTTATTTATAATTATATTTATATACAGAAAATTTTGGTGTAGATATGGACTTAATAGGACTTAACATTATGTGAAAGAGAATGATAGTTATTAAAAGGGAGATACATGGGTTTTCCACTTATAATTGTTAAAAGGATACTAAAGAGATATTGATAAACCAAATTAAACTAAAAATGTTCTCCATAATCAAGCTAATTAAATTGATCTATCTATCTAGCCAGTGCATTAGTCTTCCCTCGTAGTTAACATTGATTGATTTAATGTTATTTAAAATCACTATCAATTTATCAATGAGTTAATTGATTCAGTTGTACAAGAATCACTTTTAGGACTCTGAGTTTTGAGTTAGAATCTTAGACGTCAAAATCAAATAAAAAAATATTTATCAATTGAAGTCAAACTTTAGGATCAATATAAGAAATAGGGTCAAATTTCAAATCCCATGTGTTGGAAGTAGATTTAGCTAGCTATATATGGTAGTTTTTGATAGCTATATATCTAGTCAGAGATGGCGTTTAAACTACAGAGGAATATAGAGGAGTGGGAGGTGAAATGAAAGAGCAGAGAGAGGGGACAGGAAGTTCAAGGAGAAGGATTTTCATAAGCATAATATTTAGTCAGTTCATGGCTTTAATTAGTGTCTATCTTCTTTTATGTCTTCCTCACTCTCTTGTGGTCCTTATTCAAATTTGATCACTGTATAAATGATTATTTTTAATTCAAGAGTTATTTAATATTTCCTTGAAAGGAAAAATAATTCAATCGTGAATCAGTCTGAATATTCTGTAGACCGCATGATAAGACTTAAACAAATAAGAGATAGGTCATAACTTTGATATGAGAGGTAAGGGCTACAATGTATGAGAATTTTATGTAAGTTGTGTGGCAACGGATTGTTTTGCACAAATAATAACCATGGGATGATTGAGATATATAGTGCCATTTAATTGTAAAATTACCACTACATGAAATGATATTATTTTTCTATGGATAGTGATTACTCGTTACTTTAGTTACATTTCATTCATCATTAAATTAGTTACCCAATTGAAGGCTGCCCTGTTTATATATAGTTTATAATATTATTTTGTTAACATTTGTATATGTTATTGTATTTATAATTTTTTTATGAAAAGATTACATTTGTTTAGCTCAAAAACAATTTTAATTTAAAATTTAAAATATATATATATATATATATATATATATATATATATATATATATATATATATATATATATATATATATATATATATATATATATATACAAACAAGCCATAAACATACCAGTTTGTTTATGGCTTGTATAGCTTTAATGGGTGGGTGTGGTCTTTGAAACTTAAGCTTGCCCCTTTATGGCCGATCCGTTCGACAGTGATACTCACCATTCTATTAGCACTATGTTAACGACCAAAATCTTCTTGAAAGGAGTTCCCATCTTTTTCTCCTCATCCTTGTACAAGAGAACGCAATCTCTCTCAAAAAAGAAAAAACAAAACAAAGTATATGCAGTTGCAGTTGTTCCAATCATGTCAAATAACACCCAAGAAAGAACTTGACGTAGTTAGACAAAATAAGGATGGAACTACAACATTTATATCAGTAATTCTGCACCACCCTCTACTAATTCTGAGAAAGTGGATGACATGGATTCACGCTTACTGCAAAATTCTAACACTTTTTACTCAAGCCTTAATTTTCCCACTTCCGGTTGTGCTTCTCCACTACCGTAGCTGGCAGAAATAGCTTAATGGTAGAACATAGCCTTGACTATAAAGCAAAACGAAATTCTTACTTCGAAAGTTGACATCGATGGGGTTAAAGCAGACCGAGCACAATAAGGTCAAAGAGTCGTAAAACGCCTTGTTTTAGTAAAATAGGCATAACTTTTAAATTAGGTAGAGTTATTGAGCCTATTACCTATCATTTCGAAACTGGTTCAGAGTGCTATGATTTGGCAACCAAACAAGTTGAGGCCATTTTTGGGCCCAAAATTAAATCACAAGTTTCAGGCAGTTTTTCTATTTTCGTCTTAATTCTATTAAAATTTTTCCTATTTAAACTTATGTTATTGAGATTTTATTTTCATTTAGAATAATTCTAAAACATAATAATACACAGTTTTAGACATGACTTATTTACTTTCTATTTGAAGGTTTCTTGCCACATCAAAAGTGCTATTAATCAGTACTTCTTTCTTGGCCTTCTCTTCAATGCAGCAAGTCTGGTTCCCAACAGCAATTGGAACAGGTCTAGTTAATGGCCCGCCAGCTGCGAGCCAAGAGGTAGTCAATGGCAAAATGCTTCTTGCATTTGCTAAGAAAGTGTAGGCCGTGCCAGCCAATCATCATCAAGGGATAGGGAAGAAGGCCGAAATCGAGTCAGGAGCAGCTCTACTTATGAACTTTCTTCCCCGCGTGGGAACTGAACCCACTGCCCTTGTTGCTTCAAGCTCACTTGAGCAATTTCCTTCCTCTAGCCTCCTTGCCGGGCCAGTTTCCCTGCCCAGTTATCCTGCAGCCACTTAAGGCTAGGCAGCCATATTTATGATCCGAGAAAGAATCGTGGCCGGTCCCGCATTTCCGTTTGGTTGAAGCGAAGAACCTATGTAACGGTAGTCGGGAGTGCCTATCCGTCGAAGATCGTTTATACGAAAGAGAAAACCGGGTTAACAAGTACTCTATGCTGGACTGTTGGAAGATAATCCATCTCTCTGGTGGTCATTTGGATTGTAAAATAGATAGTGAAAGATAGCAGTAACAACTGATCGATGTGCAATAGGTTTGAAACAATCTAGATACAAGAAAAAAACTACTGTGGAAACATCGATTAAACAGCTCAATCAACATTTGATGTCAGAAGTTGAGCAGCAAGATTAACTATCAGGCAAAGATATGTTAATATCAGTAGTTAATTTCTTGAGTCCACTAAAAACTTACTGTTTCGTTCTTACTCCATACGATTGAAAATTCATACCTCCAATGGACATAACATCAAATGAAGAATAAAAAAAATTCAGAGTACTTCTAGCTTATAGTTTCTAGAATCTTAAATGCAATAATTGATAGATACACATGCATATTTATAGGCTACACTAGGTACTCTTGAAATATATAACCTCTAAAATTTTAATCCATAGATCTAATATAGATAGACCTTATGTGCACTGGATAAATTTCATCTTGACATTTCCAAATAACATTTACATATAGAGATTCAAAGTAGTATGTCAAGAGCCAATTAACCCTTTATTTTTTACATGATCCTTATATGACTTAGCTCGCAATCCTTTAGTCATAGGGTCTACAATCATGAGCTCATTACTAATATGCTCAATAACATCCTTATGCTCTTTTTTGTGAATTTGAATCTGAATCTCTCTCTCTACCATGTGTCTGATATAGGAGACTTCTAAAGAGGCCCTAACAATTATTTTGATACTTCAATTCATTATAGGAAATAGAGAAAATATAAAACGTATGAATCAAGTCTAAAACATCAAATTTACTTTTATTTTAAATACTAAAAGTATTGCTATGTGAACTATTTAGCTCATTAGCCATCAGTTGCTCTTTAACACAAGAAATGTGTAGATAGGAAGAGAAAGAGTGAGAGAAGCTGTTCACACATTGATTTTATGTTATTGTTTCAATTACAAAAACCGCATGGATTTAAATAGATGATTTATGCATGAAACCCTTTCTCTCTCATTGTAACATATATTTTCAAGAAATAAATCACAAAATGTAATTTCAACTGTCTTTAGCCTTCTTTATAATTCTTGGGAACAAGGTATTTTTTTCACTTTAATTTTTACCTCTAATTGCAATTTCTTCCAAATTGATTAATTTTTATAATTAAATCCTTAATTTATCTACCACTTTGCATTTATTTTTTAAACATTAACTCTAACGTGAACTACATGAGATCCTCAAAATACCCTTCCCATTACTGCATACCTCCATTTTGACTCTTCTTCATGGAAGAGAATTTTAGTAAGTTCACATAGTAGTTAATGTTGAAGTTAACATCTAATTTAAACAAGTGAAGTTAAATACAATAAGCCATATATGAGGGTTTTTTTTGCAAAAAATAATTGATCAAGAAGGAAATTACAATTAAACACAATGATGAAGATAAAAAAGTATAAATTCTCAATAATTTTTTAAACAATTTATTTTTAATTTATGAAAATTTATTATATCTATCCATTAATATTAATTTTTTTGGTATTATTTATCGATTAATATTAGTGTGTCAGTAATCAATGTTCATCACAGTATGGAGCTCATCAACGCGTAGACTTTACTGCAATTGAGATCATCTCGCAAAAAGTCATTATTGATTGTCTTCCTTGGCGGCCGTTTGACAAATCAATATCACTACCTGTACTTTCATTATTGAAAGTTTCTGTGTCAAAATTTTAGTAACAACAATAAAATATTATCACTGAAAATTTTAAATGACTACTAAATTTGCTACTAAATAGGGTAACTTTTCTTCACCATGAGAATATATTTCCTTTACTTTTGAGCTTGTAAGTCGCCACTAAAGAGCACTTCAGTAGCAACTTAAAAGATTTTCAGTAACAACAAATGTTGTTACTGAAGTTTCTTTCAATGAAAATATTTTTTATCACTTACAATTTGAATATCATTTTTTTTCCACACTAAATTAATAAATTTCATCCGTACTAAAATCTTTATCTAATCACAATAAATTAACAATAAATCATCAAAAAAAAATTTATAAATTATTTATTTTCCTATAATAATAATAATAATAATAATATGAATAATATCATTAACTACTTCAACTCAAATTCAATTTACAAGTTGTTAATCCTGACACAATAAGTACACATTGTAAAGTTGCTAAAAGGAATTGTCAAAAGCTTTCCTTTTGTCCAGATCAGGAACATTATACTTAGTAAGACTATTTGCTTGGTAACATAAAAGAAAATTAATTCCTGTTCGGCTGTGATGGAGAATCTTAATATCAAACCTAATGGGAAAGGAGCTTGGGTAAATATTGATCCCTTGGTCAAGAATTCTGCAGTAGAACTTTGACGAAAGGTGAAAGATAGCCTGATCTATCTGATAATCCTAAAGAAATTTCAAAGCTCCATGAACACCATCTACACCAGCTGTTGTAATGAAATCTCTTCATGCTAGATGAATAGTAAAGTAATGATTTATTCCCATGCTTAAAGGGAGAAACATAAAAGATTTTCCTCTTACGCCTTTTCCCCCATTCACTAATCATCACATTCTCCGGCCTCACCTGCCCTCAACGTATCTCATCACTAGGATGGCAAGGGATACATCCCTTTGTGATAAGATAGTATTTACCTTTCACTCTCCTAAGGGCTGTTAATATTTTAATAGCTACAACCAATTGTGAAAGTTTCAAGCATTTCCATACTCTTCCCTCTTCCATCAAATGTGGCTCTGTGGTGCTGGTGCTCATCTACATCGCATGTAATATGGCGCTGATCAAAACATTCGAGTTTCTTGATCAACCAGAGTATGGTATCACTACAAAAAAACTGGCATTCAGTGGCGACTTTAGTTGTCACTGAAGGTGAAAAAGTCGTCACTGAATACATTCAGTGATGACTTTTAGTCGTCACCAGGTGGTCGCGGATAAATGCGTCACTGAAGCTTTCAGTGGCGACTTAGAAAAGTCGTCATTGAATGTATACATTCAGTGGCGACTAAGTCGCCACTGAATACAGGGTTTTCAGTGACGACCCTTCAAATTCGTCATTGAAAATTATGATTCAGTGCCAACTAAGTCGCCACTGAATGTAACTTTCAGTGGCGACTTAACAATGTCGCCACTGAAACCTGGATAAATTTTTTTAGAAATTTCGTAACTTTTCAGTGACGACCTTCCTCAGTCGCCACTGAAAGTTACATTCAGTGGCGACTGAGGAAGGTCGTCACTGAAACTTGGATGAAAAAAAAAATCGAAAGCCATTTACGATGGATTCAGTGACGACTTTTGGTCGCCACTGAATCCTATAGTAATTTTTTTTAAAATTTTTTATTTACCATTTAAATAAAATCTTTATTTATGATTAAAAAAACATAGTCAAAGAAATTAGTAAAGTGTATATATATATATATATATATATATATATATATATATATATAACCAGAATTTCATACATAATACATGATTGTTGAGTGAAATATACAATGTCAATTAACAAAACATTACATAATAAAATGTTAACAAAGTAAAAAAAATCAACTTGGTGGCTCTCTTGGAGATGTTGTTGCATTAGTCGTAGAACTTGGTGCAGCACTACCCATAATGCCCAGTGAAATTTGTCCCTATTCATATTCCAATAATAAATTAAAACATGACAAGTAGAATTTTTAAAAATAAATATATAATGCGTATTTTCGCAAGTGCACAAATCGTTCAAGTCATGTTATATGAGAATCAAAGTTAAAAGTGATGGTTGAAAAACCCAAATTTATCTAATACTCTCTCTCGAGTTATATTAGAATTACTTATCTATGATAACCAACTATATTTCTATGAAGATTTAATCACAAACAAGCACATTATGATTTATGGAATTTCTAGAATAACCACATACATCATGCATTAGGTCTCACAATTGCATTCAACATATGGTATTTATCACAAGAAGCATTCATTACACATCTCCTCTCGGTCTCAATATAATGCAACAAATCATCTAAATCTTGGCCAGAAATTTAGAAGCATTAAGCATGGAAATAAATACTCAACTTGAAGACAATGAACTCATATAACCATAACAAAAGAAATCAGATTTTCTTGATTCAACTACATCATAGCCTTTGCAAAAATGAATTAGTTCATAATGGAAATAAGAACAACTATTATCTCAACTGAATCCATGAATACAAAATCGGAATAAACTGCAGAAAAAGAAAGCTAAGGAGAAGAGATGAAGAACTCTTGGAGATGAACACTTGGCAGCAACAATGGTGATGATCCTTCAAGATTCTCCAAGCTTTCTCTCCAAAATGGCTTCCTCTCCTCCAAAAACGCCTCTCCCCAGTCTATTTCGCCGTCCCCTCTTTCTCTATCTTATGGTATATATAGATCTAGGGTTTTGGGGGAAATTTTGGAACAAAACGACATAACAAATGAGTTTTCGGACGAAACTTGCCGGCGCGGCAATTATTCTCGCCGCGGCGAGCTTTTTGGAAAAAAACTAAAATGCTGGATCTCCAGTTCTCACTGGCGGCGAGACGCATTTGGTCGGCGGCGAACTAATCTCGCCAGCGGCAAAATGATCTCGCCGGCGGCTAGTTTTGAATTTGTCAAAACTCATGCTCCCGGAAAAATTATGCTGCAGCATTCTCACCGCGGCGAGAATAGTCTCGCCGGCGATGAGAATTCTAAATCTTGAAACTCTCTTTTCTTGATTCTCACTCAATCCCGGTCATTGAATTTGTCCCAAACTTCTCCAAAATTATGATTTTACCTGAAATTGCACTTTAAACACGAAATACCCGTGAAATGACATTTGTGGATTAAATAATCAAATAAACACAATTTTTACACAAATATCAATATTTAAATCATAACAAAAATGCAATAATTGAATGAACTCTATTCCCAACTTTCAACCAACTCTTGTCCATTATCTGTCATACAATTTTGTATGGAGTCAAAGTGAGCAATTAGAAAAGAAAAGAACAAGGTATTTAGACAAAACAAAGTATATGTGTAGTGATAATTGAATGAAATGGGGTCTTGTTGCCAAATGTACTACAAATGGGAACATGTTGCCAAAATTACTAGAAATAGAGAGATACGAAGAGGTAGTTGAGATCATGTTCATATAAAATAATATTTAGGAAGAAAACTTTTTATGTAAGAGAGCACACAAGAACTTTTAGAAAGAGAACTTATTATGAAGGTCCCTAAGCACTTACTACAAACGATAGAGTCCAATGGTGGCTTTAAGGCTCTACATATGTACTCAATATATCAATAGAATTGCAGACATAGATGATCCAACGAGTAAATGAATTAAAATTGTTGGTCTAGAACTCTAGATAAGGTTCCAATAGCATAGTACAACTATCATACTAGAATGAGGGCCTATGGCCCTAAACTGATGAAGAATGACGAATTTCATGTTATGCTCTTCAATGGGAAACCATAAACTAGCCATCATTAAAGTCTTATAATGGCTTGAGTTCCCTTGATAAAATTAGACAGTTGCCTTATGATTTTGATAATATCATCTCATATATTGTGATTGATTGAAACTTCAACTCAAGAAGAAAAATATAAATTTACATTGAGAATTGAATGACTATCTTATTATGACTTAAGTTCCAATGGAAAGCATAATATGAATCAAATATGAATAAAGTTATTTCAAGCTAATATATTAAAGGAAAATATGTTAGGGCCCTTTATATATTGGAATTATTGCTCTTATTTGTTATATTTGATAGATTAATAGGTTATTGTAAAATTTTATTATCTCTTTGCGCCTATTAATAGATTATCTCTCAATATTTTATTAATAATTAGCTATCCATAGGAATCCAAACATACTTTGATTCTTTCTCATTTCTTAATAATTAATCATTCAAAAGACCAAGAAAAAAGGTAATTCTTTTTTTTTTCGGGTTACAAAGTTATTTTCTACCAAAAATTAGATAAAAGTTTAGTGTGCAAGAGGCAAAATTCTACTGAAACATGGGTTAAGGAAATACATTTTTATTATCTTTTCTTATATTGCCCCTGTAACTCCTCTTTGAATTTACGTTAATCACAACCATCCACTATCACTATCTCCCCTCAGTTGCATTTGTTCTTACCTTTGCACTTTTTCATCCTTTCCTTTTCATCAAATTCGTCAAAACTCTCTTCCTCCCTGGAGGAATTTTATTATACTATTATCTTATATTCTCTAGATTGTAGTATGGGTCAATTTTTAAATAAGTTTCCATACTTTAAAATTTTAAAATTTATGAACTCCTGTAATTTTAATTTTTTTAGTTAGTTCTTTATCATTACTTTAAATGTTAATTGATAAGCAAGTCACACTCTATCTTTTTCAATCTTTGTCACTCCCTGTTCACTATTCACCACTCACAAACTATTAGCCATTCTTTTTAAGTTGTTAATATCACTGGAAAGTGCTACAGCAAAAATTCTCCAAGCATGGTGGCTTTTCTTAAATTTTGGAATTTTGCTGCTTTAGATATTTGATTAAGATGGACTTTTCTACTAAGCACCAACATCAACTAGAGATGAAAATGGGAGAAAAATAAGGCAAAATTGAAAAATGTTTCTGTTTGCTCTCAGTTGAGGTCCTGGGTATTTTTTTTGGCCATAGGTCCTGGGTATGATACTTCTCCGTGGAGTCAACTATTGTTTTGTGGTACTGGCATCTCTATAGAAGTTGTTAATTTTAAACTTATTAAAGGAACATTGAAGTTCATTGTACAGAATTCATTGTACTGTCCTATTCATATATATTTTTTAATTTTTTAAAAGACACTAATATTTTAAAGATAGAAACGTATCATGTTCGACACCTATGTCAAACCAATTACAGTACCAAAATAAAACCCACAAAATTATAAACCCCAACCACAATAGATAAACCCCTAAACTAAATTAGTAGCAAATGCACAATACAAAGAAGAATGAAAGGAAATACTGACCTCAGATGCATTGCTACAGCCACCCACGAAGTGGTTCACGATGTAGGGGTTCTTGGTACTTTTTGGTCGGATTCTCTATGCAGATGTGTCTATGCAACCCACTATCACAAAAGCTAAAATTGGTGCAGAAACTACAATACATAAACAAAACAACTCAATTCCAAACCGAACCCCTTGCAAGTATAAACTCCAACCAAAACCCTTAACTGAATCAGTAGAAAATGAACAATATACCTCAGATGTGACTATTCCACCAAAAAGTTCTCTTCTACTTCAAGATGATCAATATGCAGAATCAAAGCAAGCAATTGCTGAGATCAGCATCTGCACACTTTCAAATTGTATGAAGAAAGTTCAATAACATATGTATTATGAGTCCCAGGAACAAATGCATATACATATATCCAAATTTCTTCACTATTTAACAACAGTTTTTTCACCTTCTAATGTAACAGAATTTCCTGTGGAGTACACAACTATGTTAGCAGGTTAGAATGCTTCAAGTGCAAAACACCAAGAGATTTTGGTGAGAAAAGTTTAGTCTTCAGGATGTTTTCTCTATTTAGCTATAAAAAGGTTTGACAATGTTCTTAGCAAATCATATTCAACCTTAGTTCAATGATACATTGATTACTTCTATTTTCAGGTGGGGGAAATGGAGAAGAAATTTTAGAAAGACCCTAGATATAACTGATTTTCATTCACAGAGCTCCTCAACAACCAACACCATATCTTGTTTTCCCCATTTTATACTCTAAAAACTAATCATTAATAAAGACCCTTTGTTAAAATTATAGCTACTTTTCACACTAGGAAGCATTTAAGTTAACTATACAAAATCAAACTAGCCAACCTGTGGTGCTTCGATGGTGAATCAAACAAGATAACCTGATTGAGGTAGACACACGCAATGGAGGATTGACGAAGATGAGCCCACTGCTTTCTCATCCAAAGGTGCTTCGATGGTCTCACTCAGTTGGTAGCTACGAACTCGTCCAATCCACGTCTCTCGTTCCAGGGGCTTCACTGTGAGCCACCACTGTTGACTTCTGCCGTGGTGACTTCGGTGATGGAAATTGGAAAAGGCCAAATAGTTGGTGATTTTGGGGGAAGGTTTCTCGTTCACTAGGTAATGATTTCTAGTGAGAAAAATTTGAGGGGTTTCATTCGCGGGACAAGAAATTTGGAGGTCTTAAGCTCGGGTTTCAGATGCGTGTGTGTGGGTTATCAGATGCCTCCAAATTCCTCTCTGCTGTGCTTCAACATTCAGATCGCAGGTTTAACATTCAAATGCCTATCCGTGGGTTTATCAGAGGTGTGGGTTCAGATGCATGGGTTAAGTATATTTTTCATTTCCTCTAACATCTGCTTAATCTCTTTTTATTATTTTCTTTTATTTTTATAAAACTTTTTTATTTCCCCTTAAAATAAATGAATATCTTTTGATTTTTCAAAAAAAAATATATTTGTTATTTTAATTTTAAAAATTTACTCTATCAATTTACTATTTATTTAAAAATTAACTTATTTAAAAAATATTTTTATATTTATTTTATTAATAAATAATTTACTTATTTTTTATTTTATAACTAAAAATTTATATTAAAAATTTAATTTAATTTTTTTATTGAATAAATACATCTATTTTTGAACCCCTTGCACCACTTGAGCTAGCTTCAGAAAACAAATATGGACCAATCAAAGATACCAAAAATGCGAAGAGGAAGGGAAAAAGAAATTTATCTACTTTCAGTGGCGACTTTAGTCGCCACTGAAAATCATTTTCAACTTTTCAGTGACGACTTCATATAGGTCGTCACTGAAAATGCAACTTTCAGTGGCGACTCATGACAGTCGCCACTGAAAAGGAAACTTTCAGTGATGACTCATGAAAGTCGCCACTGAAAGTGATTTTCAATGACGACTTTTTTGGTCGCCACAGAAAAGTTGTCACTGAATGTCCTATTTCTTGTAGTGTATGTCTCCACTACAAATTGTAGAGGAGGCTGATTTCTTAAATTTTTTTACCACATTATGCATTGCATAAATTGTTTGAAACATTCAAGTGATGTTACTTGCACCTTTCATTCTCATAAGGGTGGTTGATATTTTAATAGCTACATTCAATTGTGAAAGTTTCAAGCTTTTCCATCACTTCAGACTGGTTTGTTGAATTACTTCTCTTAGCATTTCTATCCAATCAATGAATGAGGTAGGAGCTAAGTGATAAATTCTAAGAGTCCAATCAAAGCCAAATCAGACAGCTCTTCTCAGATGACATAATATAAATAAATGATTAGCATCTTACACAATGCCTCGTCCAATAGGACAGGTGCCCAAAATTTTAAAATTCTTACAAATAAGATTATCAATTCCATAGGAACAACGAAAATCTCAAAGGTAGATGGATCTTCCATAGAACATACCAGCTTATATCTCTATTCTAGATAGAGATGGTTGCTATGAAAGCAAATGGCTATAACCATTCTCAGTAGAATGATTACTTGAGCCAACTATTCCATACAACCTTATTTAATTCTACATATTGACAGGCCAAAATTCTTTGAAGAGTATCTTGGTTATAAAGAGACTCTAATATGGATATGTTCCAATTTTTAGAAGGATAACATAGGTTAGAAACATT